>CM070711.1:51177412-51658130 GCA_036346275.1 Otatea glauca
TGTAAGGAAACCAGACTTGAATTTTTTACTGGTCAAAACTGTACGTACTACATATTTGGAAGGAGAGCGAATCAAATAAGAAAATAAACAGGGAGGATCCGCATACAAGGAAACCAGATTTGAATTTTTTACTGTCCTGACCTTGTGATCGTATTTTTTTCCGAATATGACCCTTCTCGAGACTTTTTTACGAATCTAACCCCATAGAGCCTAATTTCAGCGCACGGAGAGCGCTGATTTTTTTCATTTTTTATCCACGGAACCAGCGGTCTGTGAGTGCTGCTTAATTTTTTTCAATTTTTTCTCGTGGAACCAACTGTCGGCGAGCGTTGTTTAATTTTTATCATTTTTTCCCTGCGAATCCAGCGGTCGGAGAGCGCAGCTTATTTTTCTATATTTTTCCGGAATTATTCAGTGGATGGGCACCGCTTGAATTTTTTTTTATTTTTTCTCCCACGCTTGAAGTTTTCAGCGGCCACCGAGCATTTCTTTTTTTTCGGCCAAAATTATCAAGACGACGGGCACCGCTTGATTATTTTATTTTTTGGGAAATTTTTACTGTATTGGCATCATCGTTATAATTTTTTCCGAATCAGACTCTCGCGGCGATGAATTTGCGATTGTATCCTCGAGTCGGAAAAATTCAGCGGAGCGGTATTATTTAGCAGCGCCGAGGCTCGAATTTTTTACTATATTAATATCGTCGTTATAATTTTTTCTCAATCAGACTCTCGGACGATGAATTTGCAGGTGTTAAATTTTTTTTTCCGCAGTCGAGAAGCACTGTAATTTTTTTTCACACGCCCGAAATTTTTCAACGGCCACGCAAAGCTTGGTTTTTATTTTTTTTCGTGCCTGAAATTACCCACCATCCGCTGAATAATTTCGGATGTGAGAAACAAAATTCCAACACCTCTCCGTTGAATTTTTTCGGCTCGAGGCTACAATCGCAAATTCATCGCCGCGAGAGCCTGATTCGGAAAAAATAATACCGCGCTGCCCCGTCTCTAGGTTTCCTTCTCCCAGTACGTAATGTATGATCCTTTCCTTTCCCGAGACGTTTGTTTCCTTTTTCTTGATTTCAGGACGTTTGTTTCCTTTTCCTTGATGATGCTGGAGGTCGGGGGAGGTCTGTTGTGGGTCACAGAGATAATTAGACACACTAAACAATGGCCATCGGATGTGGGTGAGTAAAGCTGAGGAAAGATCTAAGAGGTTAATTTTGATGGAGGCAAGTTTCTGGGAACGTTTCGCTGGGTGTACGAATGTTGAGCCATCTCTAGTTGGATGCACTATTTGGGGAGAACGTAGAAAAGAATATTAACGTGCATTATAAAGCATAAGAGTTCCTATGCTTCAAGAACTCCAGCTATACTGCTTTACACAGCTACAAGTTTGTATATACGCCCAGAATGGCGCCACCGGTTAGAAATGGGTAGTAAGTAACCAACTGGTTACACCTCATGACCATATTTGATATTTCCAGACCAGGACTGATTACCTACCGATTTACCATGTGGTTCAGGGATTAGGATTCATGTGAATTATATGCAATGATTTTAGATCATTACGGGATAAACACCAAGCTAAGGAAGGCCAGGCGGCGATGGCTTGATTGGGGAGAGACTTTAGAGGAGGAAGATAGACATAGACTGGGATGAATCTTGTTATTTGTTTCTTCTTCTTGCTTTCCAATGGAACAGCTGCATGCCCCCTTATATAGA
The DNA here is from genome assembly GCA_036346275.1 of Otatea glauca. Lineage (NCBI taxonomy): Eukaryota > Viridiplantae > Streptophyta > Magnoliopsida > Poales > Poaceae > Otatea > Otatea glauca. Next base: position 51,179,137 of record CM070711.1, read on the forward strand.
TTGTTGTCCGCCTCCCTAACAACCAAATCACTAATTGATCTCTATCAAATCCTAACGAAAGGTAAATAAGGATTGGAAGCTTGATCTTGATCCTACGCTGCCTATTTTGCCTCTTTGTGCGCTGTTGGTCCTTGGGCTCATCCTCCTGATCTTCTCCACCTGCGCGACCACCAGCCCGAAGATGTTGCTCTTGATCTCCTTCACGCATCAAGGCCGCCAAAGATCGCTCGCGAAGGCGCCGACGACCTCCGCCGCCTCCGCGCTCCGCGAAGGTACGCGTCCATCTCCGGCAGGCTGATCGCGCGGCGCAAACCCCTGGTGTAGTCGACGTCGGGCGGGTCGAACGTCGCGCGGGCCTCGTTCACCAGCCCGCGCCACAACATGTCATGAGCGGCGCGAAACGCCCCGCCGCTGCCCTCAACCAGCGCCTCGACGTACCTGTTGGAGCCACTGGCCACGATGGGGAGGCGGCCGCGGGAGAGCACGCTCTCGACCGCGCAGGCGGCCTCACGAAAGAAAGTCGTCCTCGGTGAAGTCAGCGTTGGGGCACGGCACGCAGCCGAGGAGGTGGTGCGCCACTCCGGCGTGCTCGTGGTTGGTCACCTTGTTGGTGATCACGGGCAGGCCGGCGTAGACTTGGATCTTGTCCGAGTTGATCACCTCGCCACTGAAGCTCGCCGCCAGGGCGATGACCAGCTTCGACTTGCCGGTGGCCGTCGCGCCGAGCACGAACACGACCTTCGGCTTGTTGGCCGTCGGGCTGATCACGGCGGCGGCGTCCATTGTGGGTCGGTGCATGACGAGCATACGTGCCGGATCGTGGGAAGTGGCGGTGGTACGTGAGCGTCTTGTATAGGATATGGTGCACATGCATGAATGGAAGAAAATTAAACGTGCGATTCATGGTACTGACTGGTATGGTAAATATTGAATCGAAATCAAATGGGTTTAGATTTGCAACATAAATTCTATATATATAGTTCAATTGAAATAAATATGTGCGGGCTCTCCTGTTGTGGGCCACATGAATGAATGAGTTAGACACATTAAACAACGGCCATCGGATGTGGGTGAGTAAAACTGAGGAAAGATCTGAGATGTTCATTTTGATGAATGCAAGTTTCTGAGGAAGTTTTGTTGGGTGCACGAACATTGGGCCATCTCTAATGAGGTGCATTATTTAGAGTGGACGTAGAAAAAATTGCTTAGGTGCATTATAAAAGGGTATAGATGTGCTAACTTACCCTCTCTACTTTGTAATTATTAGAAGGCAAGAAGAGAAATAGCTTAGTCCCCCCTCCCCCTCCACTACTATATAAAGAGCTCACGAGGGCGTATGAGGACAGAGCTCACTCATTTTTATCACCAGCTCTCTCTCTAAGTGGCTTATGTTTTTAACTCCTCTATTTGCGTGTCGTCAATGGAAAAAAAATATTACGTACCTGTTGTTTAACTTCGTTGCTACAACATTAGTGCTACAACTGACTACATGTGTTTGACCAACCATAGTGGTCACAGCACCGTAAACAGTACTGGTGCACCCCTGCTGCACCTCAGTGCTGAGGATATTAGAGATGCGCAGATCGATTGCTTAAGGGTGGTTTGGGACCGTATCAGATGCAAATCACACTTATCGTGATGAATAGTGACAATCAGCGAGATAGATAGTGAAAATCGCTATTTAGGCTAAATTTGTTTTTTTTATATCTGAGTTTGGTCTTCAAATTTTACAGGGTTGTAGAAGCTAACATTCTCTACGTATGGTAATGGTTTAAGAATTATTTTAAAAATTTACATATAGTTTTCACGGAGTTTGCACCATAAGGATAATTTGTACTTCCTCCGTTCCTGAATACACATGTCATTCTAGTTTTGAAATTTTATTCATAAATGCATGTCATTCTACAATTTTGAGACAATTTTATTTTTTTTCCTTTGCATACCATTCATGATTTCCGATGTTATTTATTACTGTAAAACAAAGCAACACACATTAGCCAAGAGCAATAAATGAGTTAACGAAGGAGAGCGATTCTATCATTTTTACATGTGCTTTGATTGAAGTACAAAATTCTAAAATGTCATCTATTGAGAACGAAAGGAAGGGAGTACCTTATATGTCCTCCCAGATGTTTTGACAACACTCTGTTCACTTCGTTCCCACCCTCTAAAAAGAAATAGAGTCCACATTCATTTAATAATAAAAGTCAAGCATGCAATATTAGAACTGCTAAAAACGTTTCAAAAACTAACTCCTTCCTCTGCGTGTTCAGTACTCAACAGTTTAGGAATGACTGCTGTATTCTTTTTTAAGCCAACTCTTGACCGGTTCACTTTCAACGCCAGACAGTTTGAAACAAACCCAGTGATCCGTCATATATCATGTTTTCAGAAGGCTAGTGATTTATACCCAATATATAGTTTTTCTGAACCTTGATTTATACCCTATTATATATATAACTTATCTATTAAAGCCGGAGAGATTGGTGAGCAGCCAGCCCATCCACGTGGCGTTTTTTTTTTTGCGAAAAGGCTCTCTGCAAATTTCAAAATTATGTTTAGGTACTTCTACCGGTTATTTTTGCGAAAAAGGACCCGTTGTTCCGCATATTCGCGATTGGGTCCTCCATCGATTAGTTTTGCAAAAAACAGAAATTACATCTAGCTCCTTCTATCGTAATTTTGTAGTAAGGACCCCGTGGTTCTGTATATTCGTGAACGAATCCTCCAACTACTGTTTTTGCAAAAAAAAAACCGTGGTAACGCAAATTCACCATCGGCTCCTAGCCAGCCTATTTTTTTACAAATACTTTCTATTAAAGCGGGTGAGATCGGCGGCCCCTAAGAGATGCCACGTCACCAGCCTCGCGAAAAGGCCCTTCGAAAAATTATAAATTATGTTTAGGTCCTTCCGTCGGTTCTTTAATAAAATAGCAGCCCACTTTTTTTTAGATAAAACCCCAACAAAAACGAATTATGCAAAAAAAAACACGTTTTCGCGGATTCGACGATGACTTCCAGTGGTTCTACACCACACAAAGATGGCCCGTAGTGCCACAAATTTGCCGATGACTCCTAGCTAGCGTATTTTTTTAGAAAGCCCATAGAAAAAACTAATTCACATTTACGTCCTCAGACCCATTTGTCCTGGAAGTAATCATTGGACCAAATTTCGCGTGACGCAGCGTTGCACAACCGAATTTCGCACGGCGTAGCGTAGCGCGCGACATTAGCTAGTATCTATCTAATGCCGGAAAGCAATGGAGCGCTTCCAGGCCACAAGGTACGTTTTTTATGCGAAAAGCCCTCCAGAAATTCTAAAATCGCGAACAGGTCCTTCTACCGGTTATTTTACAAAAAAGTCCCCGTGGTAAACCGAAATTACATATAGATCCTTCTAATTACGGATAGGCTCTTCACCGTTTTTTCGGGAATTTTCCGGAAAGGGCCCGTAGTTTCATATATTCGCAGACGGGTCCTCCACTATTTTTTACAATCGCGGATAGGTCCTTCGCCCGGTTTTTTTATGAATTTTTCCAAAAAGGGCCCGTAGTTCTGTATATTCGCAGACGGGTCCTCCACCTGTTTTTTTAATCGCAGATAGGTTCTCGCACTTTTTCCCCACCGTTTTTTTTACAAAGAACCCCGTGGTTATGTGCGTTCGCGGTGGCTCCTAACAAGCTGATGTTAGCAAAAACACCACTGAGAAAACCAAAATTTCCTTTAAAGAAAAAAAGAAATCGACGCAATTTTTTTCTCACGGCACGGCATCGGGCGCAGTTCTTCCTAGTATATAGTATTTCTGAGCCTTAACTGCACTCGGTCCTGAGCCATTTTTACAGGGGAAAAAAGATTTGTATTAGGCTATTTGCTCACTGCACCTCAGGGCAGCAGATCGTCATGACATGATAAGCTAACGTTGCTACATTATCCATCAACTTGTAGTATGATTTTCTGCCATTCATATGGAATGAGGAGTATATTTCGTCATTATTCATTAGTAGCTTATAGTTCCATTCTCACAACCTGGCATGCCCTACTGTGTGTTCTTTTCCCGTGTTGAATGGCCAGGATCAGGCCATGGTAACTTGTGCCTCCTTGTAGCCTATGCACGCAATCTCTGTGCTATTGTGTCTAAAATACTCTACATCACATAGAGACGACTAGAGTAGTAGAGTGAACATCTCCAAATGCATTGTCCTTGGTATTCCCAAAGCAAAGGCTCAAAGCATACACATCAGCATTTTATAATTTTTTATCACACTTGTTGGAGATTACCGTAAAAACCAGCTGCCGATGTTGCATGGTACGAATTGCACATCGGTGCCATTATTTTTATTTCTAAGATGCGTTCTGCGATCGCGTTTTCGTGAAGAGGAACAGTACGTAGGAAGGGATCTGAAATACTCCATATCTGAGGGCCTGAGAGCGTGGAGATGGTAGGAAAGATTGCCAGATGCAGGTAATGCAGGGCGCGCGTGCCTGGTTAAGTTGGTGAGATCGAGGTTTTGGGAGCCATGCAGGTGTCGTGGCGTGGGCGCTTCACGGTCAACACCACAACATTTGTGTTGGAACCTACGTACTGCGGAGATGTTTGGAGCAAGAATGCAGGAAGAGCAACGAACTAGATAGGACCAGAGACTGCTCTATCGTCCATATATTCTAATGATCACCACGAACTGCTCCCTTGTTCTAATGATCTACACCCTCCAATTCGAGATACTCTGCAAAAATCCTAAGAAGATTTAGGGCTAGCTCGAAGGCAAGAAGTCTGTAGTAGCTTCCTTTTTCCAGGAAAACAAACCATACTCATTGAATTTTTGTTGAAATCTTTTATCTCGGACGCGAGATCAGGAGAGCCTGCAATTCATTCTCTCACTGCAGGTTTGCAATTACAGGGTTCCTTTGAAATGCACGCGTTGCCAGCGGCCCCAAACCGAGTCCTTGCTACTTGCCATCCTCAGACAGTGCACAACAGCCGTGCGCGAGTGCCAGCTACTCGATCAGTGCAGAACCCCAAAACCTTTAGTGATGATGCATGGGTTTGCCACTGCGAGCATGCATGGCAACAAGTGGCAGCATGCAACCGCAACACAGTCAGTCATGCCAAAAGGGCAAAACCAAACGCGCGGACACAAAGCCAGTGCCTACCAAAGTTTATTGCCCGTCGTCGCTGCCTGCTTTTGCTGCATGTAGTGCACGTTGCAGAATGCAGAGTGAGGTGATGAAGTGAATGGACATAGGCAGGGCACTACCCAACTGCTACTACCTCCTGCATTTTGCACCTTGAACGAATCTTACTCCCTCTATTCCTTTTACTTTCATTTTAAAATGCAAGGAGCTAACCCTTAAAAATTCTGACCACATATATACATAAAAACTATAGGAATTGCTCCCGGAAGAGAACAAGTTAGACAGGGAATCTTCCCCTCTTCTTCCCTTTTCCTTCTTCCTTTCTCTTTCTTTTTTCCCTTCCTTTTCTTTCTTACCTCCTTTTCTTTTCCTTTTTTTATTTTCCTTCTCTTTTCTTTTTTCTCTTTCTTTTCTTCTTTTCCCCTTCTTCGTGATCTCTCCTTCCTTCTTTCTAGTCTCCCCCGGCCCCCCTCTCCTTTGTCTCGTCTCTTGCCTCCATCCTATCTCGGTAGCAGCAGCTAGGTATCGGCGCAACACGAAAACGGCGATGTCGACATTGACGGCAGTGCGCGGTGGGACAAGCTAGGGGCGGCGTGGTGCAGAACTAGGGTAGTAGCTAGGGTACGGCCACCCCCGCCCCACAAGCCCTATATAGCTGGCTGGACCGAGTTCGGCTCGACACGCATGCTAAGACTAGCTTGACCAGCCCAACCCACTATTTTTTATGGAATATTACATGAACATACGTGCATGCGTGCATGAGACAAGAGACGGAGGCAGTGCACTACCCAACTGTTACTACATCCTGCATTTTGCACCATGGACGAATCATACTCCCCCTATTTGTTTTTACTTTAATTTTAAAATGTGTGATGAGGATTAAAAGTCTGTCACTTATTTAGACCCTCAATTATTCATGACTATACTCTATTAATGGGCCTACAATACATAAAGACCATAATATATAAAATGAAGCCCACCCTTATCCGAACAGTTAAATCTCCGACCAGTTCAATCAAGGTGATCAATAACCTTTGCTTCACATTGGTCATCCTCGACCAGTGAAATAGTCACCCCGACCAGAACCCCTGCACGTGTCTTTGTGCGGGCAATTATCTCACAGGTATACATAACTACCCAGAAGTTATCTCTCGAAAAGGCACCCTTTGGCGAGAAGACACAATTTGGCGGGAAGACACCTCTCGGTTACACGATGCCCGTATGGAGAACAACTGCCGCCTCTTCAACCGATATAAATGAGGGGCCGATCCATGCTGTTGAAGGCATCTGATTCACAACCAAAATAAGCAATAGACATCTGACAGCATTCATTCTATAATTTGTATACTCTGACAGCATTCATTTTGTAATTTGTATACTCTGTAGAGCCGCTTGGCTAATAAAGAGGCAATCCACATATATTATTTTACTTATATTGTTTACTAGGAGCCCACAATCATATTTTTATAAGCTTGATTAAGGGACCCTACATCTTGAACATCAACAGTTGGCGCTAGAAGGAGGGCCTTTCAGTAATCAAGGTCTATAAGAAATTCTCTACAATGGATGAAGATAATTGGTTCGACCTCGCAGATTATGCTCATTTCACCGCAGATGATTACCCATTAGAAGAGGAATGTAAGTGTGATTTCTATTCCGAGCATGTTTCTGAAGCAGAATTGGCAAAGATCCAGGCGAAGTTTGAAGCAGAAGAAAAATCACCTAAATAATCAAAAGGTAAATCTATAGTCATTCCTCCAGCGGGTTCGGAGGAAGATACCCATGAAGTATGTTCCATGGAGATTGATAATGAACATGCATCAAAAGGCAATAATAATCTCTTGAAAAGTTCGGCCTCGGAAGATTGTCTCTAAGGCCTGGATTATACCCTATCATCATATGAAGATGGAGGACTAACGCCTTTCCGTCTACTCTACTTTCCATACTTGTGCGGTTAACAGTGAGACAGAGGAACAACGAGTGGAACACAAAAAGCGTGAAACTCAAGAAAGAGCCAAAAAAGGCGCTCAAAATGAATATGAGCGACTTGTGGGGAAAAAGCAAAAAACTATTTATGAGGCCAAACGCCTGTACTATAGAGGTCAACCTAGCATCTCGCGAAGATTTGACATCTCTGGAGGACAACCTCATCAAGCTCTTCCAATTATACCACCACCTCCGAAGGCGGTGGAAAGAGATTTAAATCTTGCTCCAAGTGGTTCGTAGGAGGTTACTCCCATCGAAAGGATCCGTATTTTATCAAGTGAAATTCTTAAACATCCGACGGAAGGAGAAAATGTATTTAATGCAACAACTATAAGATCCCTTGCTGCTGATTTACAGGAAGCTGCAAACGAAGTGCAAGTTGGGTCTTTATCCACAAGATCTTAGACCGATTCTCGCGTGGATGGATCTTCGTCTGGTCGGCACCACAAAGCATTAGCCACCAGCGGAGAGATGAGGCACGTCGAAGAAGCGTTTTTGAACGCCTCACCCTAGATGAAGTTCCTAATCATGGTCGGTGACGACCTTGTTCTCCTAAATATATGGACCAAGTTCCTAACATATGATCACATCATGGTCTTTATACAGAATGCAAGTCTTTCTCAACTGGGTTTAGAAATATTAGCTGACTCGAAAGATTCATGCCAGGGTCTTTGGAGAGTTTTGACGGAACTTAAAATCCATAAGAATTCTTACAAGTTTATACCACCACCATCCAGGCTACTGGAGGTGACGAAAAAGTAATGGCCAACTACCTCCCCACTATTTTGAAATGATCAGCATGAACTTGGCTGTTCAATCAGCCGGAGGGTTCTATCTTCAGTTGGGAAAACTTGTGCCATGCAATTCTAAATAATTTTAAAAGTTGCTATGCCAAGCCTAGTAAAGAGGATGATTTACATCGTCTTTGTCAAACTTCTGGTGAAAATTTACATAAGTTCATCAAAAGGTTTGTAGAAGTTCGCAATACCATTCCAAATATATCTGACGATTCTGTAATTCATGCGTTTAAACAGGCTGTTCATTATAAGCGATTTACAGAAGACCTTAATATTCATCCACCCTCCACCATACCAGAGTTGTTCGATATGGCATATCGGTATTCGGATCCGAATAAGGCCATTGAATGGAACCGTATGGTCGACAAGGGTTATACTTTACCACAACCTGGCTTACCAGAGTCAGAAGAAAAGAAGTCTGAAAAGACCTCCAAATCCGAAGACCGTAAGGGAAAGAATAATAAAAAGAACAAAAAGAATGCTCAACGAGAAGTCACGGGCGTCTCAAAATGACCTGCATACTCCAAGGGGAAGACACCTTGGAAGAAAGCAACTGGTCAGCAGGACAACCAGGCTGTTTCTAGAAAATCTGGTACGACCAGTGGCAATGGTCGCTAGTGCCCATTGCACAAAGCATTAGGTCATGACCTACGAAATTGCTGTACTTGGCAAAGACACATGGAAGATTTCTACTCTAGCAAGAGTCCCATACCAACCTTACCAGAAGGGCAAAATAATAAGGATGCAGATGGTAATGAAGACATGGGCTATCAGAAGGCCGATAATCACGTCAACATCATATTTGGAGGATCATCTACATATGCTTCAAAGAGGCAGTTCAAGACTGCTTGGATGGAGATCAACAACATTGACAGCCGAACATGAAAGTCTGAATATCCCAAGTGGTCGGACTTTGCCATCACCTTCAACAAACAAGACTGTCCAAAAGGTATGTCGATTCCTCGAAAACTTCCATTAGTTGTTTCTCCTACAATTAGCAATTGCAAAGTTGGAAGAGTTTTGGTTGATGGAAGTAGCTCTTTGGATTTGCTTTTTATTCACACCTTGGATGAAATGCAAATTCGCCGTTCTAAGATTAGACCTATTACAAACTCATTTTTTGGGATTGTGCCTGGTCCATCGGTAACTCTAGTGGGAAAGATAGTGATACTTGTCACCGTTGGAGACGTTGATAATTTCAGAACGGAATTAATATCATTTGAAGTTATTGATTTTGAATTAGCATACAATGCCATTTTGGATAGGCCTTCACTAACAAAATTTATGGTAACTACTCATCATGCCTACCAGAGCATAAAGATACCAGTCCAAAAGGTGTGATTAGTGTACAAGGTAACCAAGTTACTAAGCTTAATTTTGACCGCAAGTTGCGTAAGATTGTCAATCAATTACCATTAAGTGATACTAATGATGCAAGAAAGTCTTGTAAGATTGAAAAGTCTAAAAAGCCAGATAAGCCGAAAGTAACTCCTTAGTTCAACGAATAAGTAAAAAAGTTTCCATTAATCTCGTCGACCAGTTAAAAACTGTTCGGATAGGATCAGCATTGAATCCCAAATAATAAGACACGCTCATTGCTTTCATCCAGACTAACGTAGATGTGTTTGTATGGAAACCATCCAACATACCTGGGATCCCAAGGGAAGTAATAGAGCACAGGTTAGCCATACGGCCTGACATACGACTAGTGAAGCACAAGCTTTGGCGATTCGCTCCTGATCGGCAAGAAGCCATCCGACAAGAGTTGGATAAACTCTTGGAAGCTGGTTTCATTCGCGAAGTTGGTCATCCTGATTGGCTTGTGAATCCAGTTATTATCAAGAAAGCAAACGGTAAGTGGCGCATGTGCGTCGATTTTACCAGTTTAAATAAAGTTTGTCCAAAAGATGATTTTCTTTTGCCTCGAATTGACTAACTAGTAGACTCAACAACAAGTTGTGAATTGATGAGTTCCTGGATGCGTACTCAGGTTATCATCAAATAAGCATGACAAGTGAAGATGAAGAGAAAACTTACTTCATAACCCCGTTCGGTGTCTACTGTTACAAGAAGATGCCATTCGAGTTGAAAAACGCTGGAGTCACGTACCAGCGTCTTATGCAGAAGACTTTTTATAGTCAAATAAGGCACAACATAGAAGCTTATGTTGATGATCTCGTTGTAAAGAGCAAGAATAGCTCTAATCATTTGTCAAACCTAGCTGAAACCTTCAATAATTTATCTTAGAGTACCTCCAATGTTTCTTGGAGTAGCTCTTCTTGTGATAATTTCTCTTATAGCTTCCCTGAGCCTTTTCTTCATCATTGTCATCTTTGTTTTTGCTCTTGCCCTTTTTGTTGCTTTTGTTAGGGCATCGGGCAGCTATGTGTCCTTTCTCATTGCACTCAAAATAGACAATGTTAGAGAAAGGGTTTCTTTTTTAGAAGTGATTAGAGGATTTACCTTTGGCATTTACCCTTCTCATGATTTTGTTTGTTGACCTCATGAGTAATGCCAATTTTCTTACATCTTCATCCTCTTCATAGGATGTATCTTCTTCTTCTTCTTCATCATCAGAAGAATCTTGAACTTTTTCCTTGGCCTTGAGTGCAATAGATTTTTTTTTGATCTCAACTTCATCACTCAAGGTAAGCTCATGAGCTGATATCTTGCCCAAAAGTTCAGTGGGTGTGAGCTTCTTCAGATCACCATTATTTGATAGATAAGTGATTAGACTATGATAGGCTCGAGGTAGAACCCTGATCATTTTCCTGCATACTTCAGCATCATCAATTTTAGTTCCTAGACCCTTAAGCTCATTTATAATAGGGTTTAATCTAGAGAACATATCATTAGCATTTTCATGAGAGAGCATTTTGAACTGATCAAATTTTTCTCTGATAAAAAAATATTTTTCCTCTTTTACATCAGAGGTACCCTCATGAATTTCTTGAAGAGTCGTCCATATATCATAGGCAGTTGACAAATTATTGACTCTATCAAAAACTTCAACACTGAGGCATGAAAAGATAGCATTTCTAGCCTGAGCATCAAATTGCAAATTCCTTATTTCTCCAGGTGTATGTTCTGAGGATGAGGATTGCCCTTCTGGTATGACCCGTGGAGGCAAAGGTCTTTCTGTAACCCTCCACACATCATAACTCACGGCCTCAAGATAACACCTCATCCTAATTTTCCAATAAGCATAATTTATGTCATAAAAAACAGGAACCCTTCCTACACTTATTGTAGCTAACCCTATTCCCTCGGCCATTTTACCCAAACTGTTAAGCCTTTAAAAGGGTAACCTTTGCTCTGATACCACTTGTAAGGACCAAGTTGGCCTAGAGGGGGCTGAATAGGCAACTTTAAAACTTTTTAATTATTATGAAAAACTTTTCTCAATAAAAATAGAAACGGAAGCAATTAGTATAAAAGTCCAGCACAACACTTGTTCAAGAAAACTTTGTAAGAAAGGGAATTTTGAATGACAAACTGTAAGAGAATAATGAGCAATGATAAACAAGAACAGGAGAACTCAATGACTTTCACCGAGGTTTAGAGTTCACTCCTACGTCCCCGATAGAGCACTTCCTCAGAAGTATTGCTCCACCAAACAGTCAATCTCAATAGCTTTTGGTTTTCCACTATCTTGACTCTTTCACTACTCCAGTGAGGTGAGTCTCAACCTTTCACAGCAATGGTGGCCTTCCACAATCACTGTTGGATAGGTCACACCAACAACTTCTCCAACCGTCTAGGAACAGCTAGTTCCAAGAGTAATAGACTATCCATAAGCCCTGTCTCTTGGTTCAGTAGCTGGATGCAAACTAGACTTAGCTTGGAGCAAGCACTCTAAATATTCAGAATGAATGTTTGTGATTTTCTAAGTTGAAGCTCTAACTCTTGATGAGAATGAAGCTTAGGAATTCTAAAGATCAAGAGTTGTATAGGATTTGAATGATGTCAAAGATGTTCAGGATATCAAAGATGTGAATGTGCAAAGCTCTGCCTATCGTTTGTGAACCCAGGCATTCTATATATAGATCCTGAACAGAAATAACCGTTACACCTACCATTTGCCCGTTGGGGTTCGGTAGGTTAGATGGGGTAGGTCAACTGCTACCTTTTTGCAAGAATTCTATGGTGTATGACTCATAAGTCAAACTACACACACGCCGAACCAAAAATTTTGGTCCGGGGTACATAGATAGAGAAGCTTTGTTGAACTCAGAGAGACCCATTTACGCCGGATCGAAAATATTGGTCCGTCGTACACATGCATTGTTTAGCTTTGATACCTGCAAGACAATGCTTGCGCCGGATCGAAAAAGTTGGTCCGGCGTACACATGTTTTTGTTTCTTTTGAGTACCAGCAAATAACGTTTGTGCCAGACCGAAAAAGTTGGTCCAGCGTACATGGGAAAATGGCTGGTTTAAATAGAGAGAAACAAGTTTGCGCCGGACTGAAAAAGTTGGTCCGACGTACACAAGGAATTCTGGTCTGCATCAGACTTTATATTTCTGGTTAAAATAGATTTTAACACAGACTAGAATTTTATTTCGAGTGAAAGTATAACTTATGCCAGACTAAATTAAAGAAGGAATCCAGATTGGTCCGACATATGATAGTTATACTTGGTTGAAAAAGAATCAATGAAGAATTCTTAATGCCGGACTGAAAAGGTCGGTCCGACGTACATGGAGTACACTCGGTGAAGATAATTCTCAGCGCCGGACCGAAAATATCGGTCCGGCGTACATGTTGTACGCTCGGTTGGAATTTTAACTAAAGGTCTTTGAGCGCCTGAACCAGAAAGAAGGTTTGGTCCAGAGAGAATTGTTTTGGCTAAGAAGATAGAGCTTTGGATTTTTGAGTGAGAAATATGAAAAGTCCTATGCTCCAAGTAATCTTAGTGATTTTGCATATGAACCAAGATCATTTCTTATGTATAATTCCTCTTAATAGTACGGTGATTTTAACTATATGACTTAAATCAACTCTCAAGCCATAACTAGAAAAACACCTTAGCCTTGATCATCAAATCTGACTATTTTCAGATTACACTGAGTATCCTTTTTAGTCATCAACACCAAAATCTATATAATAAGCATAATTTATACAAATAGGGAGCCTATATGCTCTCAAGTTGAACTTGGGTCATTTGATATCCATTATGTAGCCCGAACAACAATTAAGTCTCAAATTTTGGCAAATTTTATAGCTAAATGGAGAAACAGTGAACCCTTTTTAAAAGAGGATATAGCTAATTCCAACTACTAGAAATTATACTTTGACAATTCTCGAGAAATAAAAGGCTCGGGAGCTGGTATAGTACTGGTTACGTCTCATGGTAACCAATTACAATATGTATTCCAAATAGAATTCTCTACTACCAATAATGTAGGAGAGTATAAAACTCTTCTAGCCGGGCTCCGAGCAGTAAAATTCATTGGAGTCTGTCGGCTTCTTGCGATGAGTGATGCGCAATTAGTCGTAAACCAGCTTAGCAAGGAATACAGGACGTTCGATGAGGTAATGGCTCACTACCTAAATGAAGTGAGGAAATTGGAGAAATACTTTAGCCATTTCAAAATCCAATATATACCACGAAAGGATAATATCTTAGCGGACCAGTTATCAAAACTGGGTTCCTCACGATCACCTATTCCAACAGGTGTATTTCTTGAATATCTGTCTAAACCCTCTATAGACACATTCATAGAAAAACTCCCGACTAGTACAATGGTCAGAGTCCTTGAGTAGGATATAGATTGGGCTAAACCATTTAAAGCCTATCTAGAATATAGGACACTGCCTGAGGATATACACAAAACAGACAGAGTAATTCGAAAGACTTGAATGTAAAAATTACTCAATACTCTTTACAGAAAGGAAATACATGGTGTTCTAATGAAGTGTATATCCCAAGAACAAGGGAAATCATTACTTCATGAAATACATAGGGGCTTATATCGAACGCACGCTTCATATCGAACTCTAGTCGAAAAAGCTTTCTAACAAGGTTTTTATTGGCCCACTACGTTACAAGATGCCATGTAACTTGTAAAAACTTGTGAGCGATGCCAATTTCATACTCAACAAGTACATTCACCTGCTAATCAATTACAAACTATACCTTTGTCATGGCCATTTGTGACATGGGGTATTGATATAGTAGGCCCTTTACCAAGAGCAATTACTGGATTTAAATTCTTATTTGTTGCGATCAATACGTTCACAAAATGGATTTAACCCGTGCCTGTAGTTTCCATTACGGCTCAGACAACAAAGAAATTCTTTGTGCAAAACGTAGCCACTATATTTGGTGTACCAAAAAGGCTAATTACTGCTAATGGATCACAATTCATCAATGGCCTGTTTCAAGATTATTGTGATGAAATAGGCACAAAAATTTTCTACCCTTCAGTTGCTCATCCTCAGAGCAACGGAGCAATTGAACGAGCTAATGACCAAATTATACAAAGTATAAATAAATGAGTATCATCTTATCAAACACTCGGGGGATTGGCTAGACGACCTCTACTTTGTGCTCTGGGCCATATGTACAACGACCAGTAGAGCAACAACAGAAACACCTTTTCAACTGGTCTATGGAGCTGAAGCTGTGTTGCCAAACGAGATTCATTTAGGTTCTACACAGAGGTCTCTCTATGAATAGGTTAATCAAGACAACCTGCGTGAAAATAACATCAATCTCTTAGAAGAAAAGCAATATTGAGCACTTATCAAGTCAACAACCTATTTATAAGGCTTAAGAAGATATTGCAATAAAAGAGTTCAACCACTAACACTAAATATGTTAGACTTGGTTCTAAGGTGTATCCAGAATCAGTCTAACTTACATAAGTTATCTCCCAAATGGGAATGTCTCTTTTTTGTTATATCAATTACACGACCAGGTTCTGTTCGACTTGCTATGGAAGATGGAAGGATTCTGTCAAATACTTGGAACATCTAGCATCTTCACAGGTTTTTCATGTAAATAAGTTTATTTCTGTATTTTTCATTTACATAAAGTATCTCTTTAAAATGTTATATATCAAAATTGTTTCTATTCTGATAATCCTCTGAGAATTCACAAAGTCATAATCTACCTGACCTCTCTATAAACAACATACGAGGTTGGTCGGATTATGAGATAACATATAATAGAGACTTTTCTTGTAAGCCAGTACATACTGCATTGAAACTCGTTAGAATGACCTTATCTCCAATCTGCTGCTGGTTAATACCAAGTATTACGTGAAAAGAACATGCCGTCAATCATATAACTGTTTGTATTCCAAACACATTGTTGGTCAACACACAAAAAGTTGGGGGCTAGTGATATATTCAGAAAAATATACAAACAGATTAGACACAAGATAAAATATAATACAAGAAGAGATCTTTTCATTCATTAAAATAAGTCATACATGTTGCTTGAATGTAATCCTTACATTTTTCATGTATGTCTCAACAATAAAGGCTACTTTTGCACATTTCTTATCAATCTCTTCTTGATAAGTCAGCTTCAAGTCAGGCGCCAGTTTTTCCAACTCAACTGCATACTTGTAAAAGTGCCTCAACTTGACAAAGAGGGTACCTACTTGGACGGCGATTGAAGTCCGGAGCGTGGTCTTGATGGTATGCGCCATTGTGGGGATTTGGCTTTGGATGATCTTCAACCGGTCATTTACCACCGCAACCAGGTCATCAACCAACGGATTAGGAGTTGTAAGTTTTACTTCTTTCCCTTTTAAATCCGTAGCGATTTTCTGAAGCTGTTCAAAAATAAAGTTCAAAGTGTCTTTTCTACCTCTCTGAATTGTAGCTTAATGTTTTACGAAGAGCTTTATTTGGCCAGTTATATTGTTTATTTCATTCTTCATCACCAACCTTTGCTCTTTAGAATTTATTCTCTCTTCTTCTCATTCGAAAAGTTGAGATTCTCTGGCTTTTATTTTATTTTTTAACTCTACAAAGTTTAAATTAAAAGTTAGTTTCAGTTTTCCTAAATAATAAATTTAAAGTAGGTTGGAACATAGTTCTTACATGCTATTTCAGACTCCTTTGCCTGAAGAGTAATCTTGTGCTCTTCGGAGAGCCTTTGGACCCTGTCCTCATTTCTCTTGAAGGCTTTATGGAGCCTAGCAATTTTATCTTCATGGCATTTGACCTTGTCAGTAGCCTCAACAGGATCAAATTTATAACCCTTGGTGGTATTTTGAGCCACCAAGAGTTGCTTTTACAATTTCTTTATTTGTTCTCTTTGTCTGTGTCAAAATAGTTATGTTAGAACAAAGAAGATAGAGAGAAAAGAAAAATAATAACAAAGCTGATTCATACCTTCTTATTGTTTTAATTTCGTCCTTGGCCAAAACCTTTGCCTGCCGACTTAGTAGGTCGAGCAGTTCTTGCAAGGGCTATAAAAAGCAAAACATCAAATTAATTAAAAAATACCTTTTCTCAATATTCCCTAAATATGAGATGAGATTAAACATTTGCTTGCAAGTTATTAAAAACTTGCTTGAATTCCTCCTGGTCAAAATGTCCAGAAGGAGATGCTTGTGGCAAAACCACAGGTGTGACATAGGTGGTATTGGCCCTTTTAGGCACCACCACCTCTTCTGCCCTGCTGGTCGAATGACCAGCGCCTTCTCCATTGCAGAAGGAGGGTCCTCGGTTTCCATAGCCGCAGACACCTCCTCGGCAGCAGTAGTTGTCCTGGCCATCTTCATTGTCATCGCAGGAGGAGCACCGACCTCCTCTACGGGCAATGAAGCTTGACCGACCAGTGGATCTGCTACAGCGGTTGAGGGATTTTCACCCTCAACATTGGTTGGATCCTCTTGTCTACTAGTCGAGTTTTCTTGGGCGACCACCTCGGTTGATTCTGAGGCCTGTTCCACACTAGTCTTCGCTAGTGTGACCAGCGGGTTAGCCTCATCACTGACCTGAGCAACCATACCCTGGTCTGCAGAAGAACCAAGAGCAGTTGCCCCAGGACTAAAAATAACAAGGAAAATCCTTTATATTCTGAAGGTAAGTACTCAGAAATTAAAATGTATATCAAAAAAAAAATACCTGCAACAAAGTCTGGAGTCCATATCCTAGGATATCAGGGGGGTAGACGATACCCCAACATCCAGGTCGGGAGTCTTTGTCTTCCTCCTTATAATCATGGGAATATTATCCTCTGAATCTTTTGCTTTCACCCTGGACAAAGGGGAATGTCGAAAGATTTCTATATAGACGATCCCAATTGCAGTTGAACCATTTTTGTAGCGCACCTAGGATGAGGTCCTCGTTTGCATCCCCGCAGTGAACGCAGCCCTCTTGTCTTGTGCCTGGGGCTGATCATGCGCACTCTTAGAGCGTATAACGCTTGTTGGTACCAGGGCTAGACTAGTGCTGGTTGGATCAGCACTAGTCCCCACGGTGGTAGGATCCACCACCTTCGAGTTGCCTCTGATTGAGGTCTTTGCCTTTTTTGTCAGTAGAGCCAAAGCTGAGACCTCAGACTGGTTAGCAGCTCGCTTCGGACCATGCATCTAAAGAATAAGTTCAATTGTCAGCATAAAAGCAATTAGCTGAAATAACCAAAGAAATTTCTTGGTACTTACCATGATGAGTTCATTAATGAACTCATCGGTTTGCCCGATCAAGCTGGACAGCTGCCTGTCCAAAGTAGCCAGGTCGGACCCGTTAGAAGAGACACGCAACATATACACGATTCTTGACCAGGTCTCTTTGGCAGTCAGAACAGACAAGAGAAAATATCCATAAATGTCAGTAAAAATCCTTTAATAAAGAAAGGAAGAGGTCGGTAATTAAGAGTTCCCTTACCTCCAGGTTCATCTTTGGTCGGATCCTGATCGCCTTCTATCCTCTAGGAGAATCTGAACCGCCTCTTCAGGGGCTCACTTTATGGTATAGAAAATCGAATACGATCTTCTGCCCCATCAAGCCTCCCTTCACCAACTTGGTAATAACCTGAACAATGTCATTTTCCTCGTTGGTAAGGACCAGCGAATCCTTCTCCTTCTTCTCTTCGGCCCTTATCCATATTAGGGCCACCTTCCCAGTAAATCGAAGACGGCTACCCGCCGGAATTTTTGAGTAAAACCACTCCCGCCGGTAATAGCGCTATGTGTCCTTGGTCGGGAGTGGTGGATTCTAAGAAGCTATTTTATCTTAGACCTTAAAATAAGCACTCCCAAAAAAATAATAGCTTTGACTATTCTTATTATATTGATAGAAATAGCGGAAAAGATGAACTGGTCCGGGAATGCCAAGGAAAGCTTCACAAAGATGCGAGAAAACACTCAAAATCAGAATAGAATTTGGGGGAAGATGGTGCAGTTCAATCTCATAATGATCTAGCATATCGGCTAAGAACTCACTTTCGGGGAGACAAAATCCTAACTTCACCGCAGTGAAGAGGACGAGACGCCCCTCCTAAGGCACTAGCTTCGTATCCTCGCCGCTAGGGTCCCATCGCAACATTTCGCGGGGAGGGATTAAACCTTGATCCTCAAGTTCATTAATCCTCCACTCGGTGAGGATCGATTTGTCCATGTCCATTAGATGGGGGAGAAGAAAAGGATTGAAGGCAAGAGCTCAAAAAATGCAAAGGGCTTAAGAACTTACTTCTACGTTCAAAGACAGCAAAGGCGTAAGGAATCAAAGAGGATTTAACCCCTTTACATAACCTAACCTGCATCAATTTTGGATACCATTTCAATTTCCAAGAAAGGATAAAAACTGCCTTTTTTGATAAACAATAACTGACACCGGTTTGATGTTCTCGAATTTCCTTTTAGATCTTGAAACTTTTCACCTCCTTTCCTTGATCATACTCTCCATCATAACTGATGGGAGAAGAAAAAAGAACGGAAGATGAAAATCCTCAAGAACTAAGAGAAGGCTTGAAAATAATAGAGTTCGAAGAAATCAGATATATTATCCTCAAACTTCTTTTTAGATATTTAAGCTTTTCACTTCTTTGCTTGATCATACTCTTCATCGCAATTGATGAGAGAAGAAATAAGGACGAAAAATAAAAAGCTTAAACAACTAAGAAAAAGTTTGAAAGGAATTTTTTCTTGATTTAAAATTATGAATGTATGAAGTATACAACGGAAGCTTTCGTTCCCTTTATATTCATTACACATTAAAGACGGTTAGCGTCGGTTCAGTTACCGACATAAGTGCAAAGATTTTTTATTTATTGGCACTTAAAACAGTCAGATAATTGGCGCATAACCCCATAAGATCACAGAAGATGAAAAGCCTTGAGTAATAAACTCTTATTTCTCAAGTCTTGAGGGCTAACTGATGAGGATTAAAAGTCTGTCACTTATTTGGGCCCTCAATTATTCGTGATTATACTCTATTAATGGGCCTACAATAAATAAAGCCCATAATATATAGAGCAAAGCCCACCCTTATCCGAACAGTTAAGTCCCTGACCAGTTCAGTCAAGGTGGTCAATAAACTTTGCTTCACATTGGTCATCCCCGACCAGTGAAATAGTCGCCCCGGCCAGTGAACTAGTCGGGTACGAGCGGTAATCCCCGCACATGTCTTTGTGCGAACAGTTATTTGACAGGTATACTCTCTGAAAAACGCACCCTTTGACGAGAAGACACCTCTCAATTACACAACGCCCCTATGGAGAACAACTACCACCTCTTCAACGGATATAAATAGGGGGCCGATCCATGTTGTTGAAAGCATCTGATTCGCAACCAGAATAAGCAATAGACATCTGAGAGCATTCATTCCGTAATTTGTATACTCTATAGAGCCGCTTAGCTAATAAGAGGAAATCCACATATATTGTTTTACTCATCTTGTTTACTAGGAGCCCACAATCATATTTTCGTAAGCTCGATTAAGAGACCCTACGTCTTGGACATAGACAGTGTGGAGCTAACCTTTTAAAATTTTGACCACATATATACATAAAAAAATATGGGAAGTACTCGAGTTTTTTTTTGATTGAGCACTCGAATTTCTCATTGTAGGATTGTGCTTCGGTGAGTTAGGGTTAGGATTCTGGTTGGGTTCACCAAAGCCCCTAAATTTAGAGGGAGGATGGGGGGGGGGTGGCAGACCGGTGGCGGGGGCGACGCAACGACAATGCCGCCTCGGTCATGGGCTGAAATAAGGCGGTGGAAGTTGACGGGCGCGATGACCACAAGTGATTAGGATGCAGTGGTGGATCTGGCACCGATAGACGCTGGAGATGAGGAATAGGGGGGTGGCAAGGGAGCTGACTAGAGTGGAGGAAGGTGGGTGGCTTAGGGGAGTTTGCCGGAGGGGGAGGGAGGTGGTGGTGGCTCGCCGGCAGGCATTGCCGGCGCTAAGGAATGGCGCCGGCATGACAACGGTTGAGGTAGGAGGCGTCTAGGGTTTGGAGGCGGGGAGAGGAAGGGGAAGGGTGGATTTTATATGGTTTTGGAGGAGAGAAAAGGTCCTTTAGATTTAGATCCAATTGTTGAAATTTGAGTGTCCTCTAACAAAAAAAATACTCACTTGTGATCTAGAAACCTTATAATAATATTTAGATTTTTCATACGAGGATCGTACTAGTAGACTCATCATCAAAAGCACTACTATATATTATGTCTTTAATAAATTTTGCTAGCATACGATTAGGCAAAAAAAGTAATAATCAAATGGCTGTGTTGAAAATCGTGTCTATATATGTATGTCCAAAAAGACGAATAAAAGAGAAGTAAGATGGCAATAAGCGTTGCCTTTGTAGTACATCCATTTACTACTCATCACTTTTTTTTTCTTTTAGCAACGGAAAATGCACTAGTGATCATTCATGCTTCATTCATTTACACCTACCAGCCAGAGTGTTGGTTAATGGTTTCACAGTTATGCAACCGTGCTCTCTGATCACTGATGGATGGGCATGGCATCGGCAGTGGGCAGGTACCCGGCCGCTGGAGATTCCAATGCATTCAACCTTGGACCATCTACCTTTCTCTGCGTTCGCTTCACCTTCATATCGCCTTGTACATCGAATCAGTAGAGTAACATCATGGGACGTACATAATGCATGGAGACCCATGTGCCATTGACAAGGAGACATCAGTACATATGAACAGGGAACATGCAAGTCCTCCCCCTTCAATTCAACTACGCAGTCTCGGATTGTAAAATTTATTTCCTTTTTAGCCTTTCTTCTGACAGGGACTATGATGTAATACTCCATTTGTTCAGGAACCCTTTTGTAAATCTCTGGATGGTTGTACTGCAGTTTTTAATATAAATCCAGAGTAATGGCTCTATGGGCCATGTTTGCCTTAAAAAAAACTATGCAGTCTCATGGTACAAATTAATCTTCTCGATCCCTCGTTCAATTTCTTTTCCTTTAAGATGACACCTCCTAGGCGATTGAAGTCCTAGATCGAGATGGGCGGACCAAGCATTTGGCAGCAACAGAGAAGTAATACACAAATTACTGGGCAGCTCGCAGCATCTCGATATAAAACATTTATTTGTCTTCCCTTCTCACGTGGAGGCGCTCGATCTGATAGAACCACAAGGATTTAATTAGTCAGCGTTCAGTGCACACAAGACAAGATCTAAGGGCTGCTGCCTCGATCTTGCAATTAGTAATATGAGAATAATAAATAGTACATACGGCATGGTGCTCCAACTCACCGGTCAGTGGTCGTCACCATCGATGATCACACCTCCGTCCCAAATTATCATTAGTTACAAGGTTTCTGCGTCGTTGGCGTCCACGCAAAGGACGGCGTTTCTGCCTTTGCCTCCTCCGGTGCGTCTGGTCTTTTCTCCCTGCTGCTTCGCTATCATTTGCCCTTCTTCGATGATCTCCTTAATCTTCTTAAGAAACCAACCACTAAAATTTTCTTAAGAAACCAACCACTCAAAGGTACAGTAGTAGTACGCTAGCTAGCTTGTTTAAATTGTTGCCCGGAAGAAACAAACTGGAGCAATTTGCAGTGCTGGTAGTGGTAACAAATAACTTAATGGAGCCAAAAGGGTGGTGTTAGGAGTAACCATATCCACAGTACGTTTTAAACTCCCCATGCTCCATGGGAGTTCACAAGGTCACATGTTCGTCCTTGGTTCACTTCATCGTTATGTTAGCGCTTTCTATTTGGTCGTTGCGGCCCGCATCAAATTAAAGAGGAAAAAAACTAAGTAGAGAAATAAAAGAAGTACCTGCTTTTTTCCCCAAGAAAGAGCGAGTGAGTGAGAGAGAATTGCATCTTAACAATAATTCTAGAAAGTACTCCGTACTGCTATAAATTCGTGCGTACAATCCAGATGCTCTTGAGTAATTCGCAACTACTCTTGCAACAATTAATGTGCGTCCGGTATTGAGGCTGAAAATTTGTACAAAAATTGTACAAGGACATTTCAGTATTCATGCATTCCATTGTTCACTGTGATGTACTGATTTCTTACACTTCTTTTTTCTTTTTCTTTTTTTTTGTGTGTTGAGCACCTGAATTTTGTAGTCTACGGCGGCGACTCGCCCAAAACCGTACTCCGCGTATGCCTGCGGAGAAAACGGATAAAAAAGAACGTAGAAAACACCAAACACATGGCCGCTAGGTACATACGTACGTGCCAAAACAGGACACGGCTTAGACGAGATGCGATGGAATTATGCCGTGGTACCTATCATTTGGAAAAAGGAAAATGAATGGCTCTATTTGGAAGGTTTCACGGTTGAATATAGTTTCATATAAACTAGTTTCGTGTAAATCAAAAGTCATCTTAACCAGACAATCTTGACCATACAATAAATTCAATACGAACAGTTTATTCTTTTTATCCAATGTATCAGATTAGCTAGAATCTATTTATACTTTCTCTGATAGTAGAGTAGTAAAAATAATTATATCTAATTTCTACTGTTTATTATATACTACTAGTACAGTACATCGCAAAATTTCTCTTTTCTTACATACGCAGAGCTGGAAGCCCGTAGCCACCTACGAGTACGAGGTAAAGAAGCCGAAAAACGAAAGCCGACCTCCCGTTTCTTATAGCAACGGAGCCGGCTAGCTCCCCATCGATTTCCCGCTGCTGTGGCGGAGATTCCGATGCTTGGTCGCGCCGGTCGACGGCCGCGATTTTTCTCGCCCGCTTGTTGTGACCGCGACGACACTGCCCGCTTGCACCTCCGCTGCGCTTACTTTTACTTACTCCTGTTTTGTTCTTTCCCCCCGGTGGATCTTTCCCGGAAATGCCCTCCAAACTTCGATGGACGTATACATGCATATGTGTAAATCGCACTCCTCCGTAGACCACAGCTGGCGAGGACGTCAACGGCATCGATCGACGGGCAGTACACAACACTACTAACATCTGAAATTTGACCACTTGTTGTCGGAATCAGGTTTCTCGATCGGGTGCATCGGCCTGTCGTTATAGATAAGGGTGGGCAATTTTTAACCGAAACCGAAAAACCGAAGCGAATTAACCGAAAATTTTGATTTTTTTTTTATTTTTGGTTCAGTTTGTATTTTGACTCTGTTCGGTTTTCGGTAGCCGGTTCGGTTTTTGAATCTCGGAAACCGAATTACCGATCTAACCTCACCTAACGCTAGCGCTCTTCCATCGATTCCCCATTTCACCGTCCCCGTACTCCCCATTTGGCCATTTCCCCATAGTCTCGCTCCGCACCACCCCTCATCCTCGTCGCCTTCCTCTCCCCGCGCCTCCTCACCTCCCTCCCTCGCCACCGCCGACGCGCCGCCTCCCTCCCTCTACCCTTGACCTGCGCTCGGCTTGGCCTAGGTGTCTCCCTCCAGCAGCCTCGGTCCCGCCCCCTCCCTTCCGCCTCCCTCTCGCGTGGCCGCGCGGCCCTCTCCCCCGTCACCTTCCTTCCTCTTCAGCTCTTCTTGCGCGACGGCGCAACCGCGTGAGTCTCCCTCCTGCCATCTCCGCCCCCTCACGGCAAGCAAGACGTTTGTTGCCATTCTTGGCCAGATGCGAGATCCAAACCGACCGGGCGGTGATGGCGTCGAACTCGGAGTTGGCAGAGCGGTTGCGGGAGGTGCTGCGGTCGTCCAACCTCACCACCACGACCATAGCCACCCTACGCCGCCGCCTCGAGGAGGACTTCGGCGTCGACCTCTCCCACAAGAAGGTCTTCAACTCTTCATCCACGTGCAGGTCGACCTCTCCATCCACCGACGGCGTGGCGACGGCGGGCGCGGGCAGGGCAATGGAGACGGCAGGCGAGGCGCATGAGCCAGAGGCTGCGGCCAAGGCAGGATGCGTGGCGGTGTTGGATGAGCTAGGGCTGTAGATCGATCTGGCGAAGTGGCGATGGCGAGTGGCAACTTGGAGTCTTTTGCAGTGAGTCAAAAAATCGAACCGAATTTTTTGTGGTTAATTCGGTTCAGTTTTCAAATTTATTCGGTTCGGTTCGGTTGACCGTTTTCAAAAACAAAATTTTTTAAACCTAAATAACCGATTTAACCGAATGCCCACCCCTAATTATAGATACGATCGTAACAGGGTGTTAGCACCAGAATTTGATAAGATATGGTCAGTTTGTCAGGCTAAGGATAAAAAGAATATTTTTGGCTGATATCGGTTAAGAAAGGAAAAGTTAAGTTAAATATAGAATTATGACCGATATTGATTCATAGATGGAATTGTATCCGTACAAAGGCCGATACTGGTTATAGTTGATAACGCATTAGAGAAGGATATGATCGGCCGATGCACTATAAAAAGGGACCAAGGGCGAGCAAAAGAAACCTCCAACACAATCAATCAAATAACTTGTCGGATCCCAGAAAAACACTTCTGAAATCCTCTGTGTATTTTGTACTAGTTCAGGAAAATCTAGTACACACAGCAAAGATGATAACATAACATATCCAATGCACTTTATTAATAATCAGAGTTTACAATAAATATGGCACGTAGGCCAAATAAAATATTACAGCGGAAGCAGAATAAAACCAGTGGTAGAACCCAATAGATTCGTCACAGGCAATCAACTAGGGCAGTGACCTAGTTATCTTGGTCCTCACCATCGTAGAGATACTCTAAAAATTTAGAGAAGCAAGGGTGAGTACAAAAGTACTCCGCAAGTCACACGAAAAATACAGTATTAATGAAGGGTCACAAAGGAAGGCATAATATTGTTAATTTAAGCATAAAGAAAATTTTCAAATACAATAAGTAATTTTCAAAGCGTAATTGATATAATAAAAACTGATTTATAATCCATTTTCAGTAAGGGCTCCAACCCGGAGTTTCATCCCAAATTTTCCCTATATGGACTCTCTCCACATATAAAAAACCACTATTCTGAAACCATTTTTGAAACATCAAAATCTAATATGTGAAATACTTGCTCGACATGCCCATGACCACGGGCGAGGCTAATCGATTAGTTTTAACTCTGCAGAGGTTGTACAACTTTACCCACAAGACATGATTATCTCCTTTTGCCCAAATACACACTTCCTTGGATGTGTTGGCAGAGAAAAATCATGACAAGGCCCCTATAAAGCTCCATCTCATATAGTTATACCCGCTGAGGTTTCACCGCTGGTAGGGTTAAAACCACCCAGTCCGAAAGCCCCCTCTTGCGTCATGTGGCAGACTAACCATCCCTACATTCCTCCAATGGCACAACTAACATGAAATATCGCTAAACAGACAGCCAGGTCTGTCCCATACCAGATTTGTTGAAGCACGGTTGCGCTTTATATTCAGTATCTCACAGACCGGTCTTTAACTGACTAGGCGAGCTTTTCAACAAACCCAAAGACCAGCAGTCAACCATTCTCTCCCAGACTAAACCACATTTTCATTTTGCTTTAAACCATATCAATTTTTATATCATTCCACGGCACACCATTGCCAAGAAATAACCTTTATCACAAAAACATCTTTGATTGGCACAAAACCCCCAAAAACATCCTAATTCAGGTCTAAACTTGTCTAAGCCATTTACTATATAGCACTAGTCAATACTATATTAATGTACAAACTAGTGAGATTTTTCTTAAGGTGACAAAGTATATGGATCATCAAAGTCAAATAGAGTCATATCAATTAGGAGTAACTAAGTATTTAAATCTGGGATTTAAATTACACTGATAAAAATTATGCATGCAGTAATTTAAATCAAAATATAATTTAAAATTCTGGAATCAATATGGTCAAGGATGTGTGACTTGCCTGGATCGAAGGGTAGGTGATCAAGATCGTCGGTAGCAAGTCTTTTCGACTCTCTGAAAACTATACGTTACAAAACAACTAAATTCAATTAAAATCCAGGTAAATTAAAATAAAATAAAATAAACTAGTACAAATAGATAGAGTATAATTTTATATGAATTTAGGAAGAGAAATGAGGTCAATCGGACTTAAGATGAAGGAGATCCGACCATTTGAATCCAAACATTGTCCTCTCGCCGGACTTGAAGAAGAAATGATTGCCGACAAAGCTCTGGTAGGAATTTTAAAAATATGACTTTACACGACGTAGAGGACACCAAGAGGAAGCCTCCAGTAAAAATTTGAGGCTGAATGGAGGTTAGGAGTGGCCAGGAGAGCTCATCGAATGTTCGTCGGAGTTCGAAAAGAACATCTTGTGCAGGAAGATCACGTGGATGGATTGGACCAACTCAAAGCTGATGATGTAAAGGATGAGGGGAGGAATCTGTAGATCCATTTATAGGGCAATCGAACTTGCGGATCGTTGGAAAACGCTCACCTGAGTAATAGCCGGAACAGTAACCAAGAATAAATAAATCCCGAAAGCAATTAATTTTCCACTAAAAATTCATATTAAATCCTAAAATTAGCAAATAAATTATATTAAATATGGTAATTTTAAGAGAAACTGGTTTAAGCAATAAAAGCACAAATACATATTTTTGAATCATATAAAATTATTATTTATAGAACATTAATTAATTTTTAAATGCTTAAAATTAAATAGGTTCGGGAAAAATAGTAAAATGGTTCTAAACATTCTGGAAAAATTCTCATAAATACTTTGGAATACTTTTAATATAATAAAATTATTTTTAGAAATTTAATTTTAAAAATTGTCTGCAGAAATTCTTTTTGTAAAACTAAAAATGTCAAAAAGTCTTTATAAAATCCATAAAAATAGGAAAATTCTAAGAAAACTCTAAATAAATTGAATTAAATAGATAGACAAATTTTTGGGATGTTACACAACTCGCATCTACTTTTTATTTACTTTCCTGTCAACTAGGAGTAGTTCTGTAATTTAGAATCTCTTTTGTAATCCGATCTTAATCAATAAAGTTGCGCATCTCCGATTGTTGGTCATCTCGATTACGCTAGGTTTGATTTTCTCCGATCTTCTTACGCATCGCTTTCTTTGGAAAAATTTATCTTTTACCATCTAACATGTCCTAATCAGTTGTTTAGACTTATCGTTACATTTGATTTAATTAGCTTATGGTAGATGTTTAGATTTTTGCTGATTATTGCATTAGATCAGTTTTTGAGCATACATTTTCTATCTATATTGTCGATTGTATGATCAAATCGGCTGGCACGTCACGAACCAACTTGAACTCGGTGTTCTCATGTATTTAAGCCGATCAATTCGTCGTCATATTTTTCAGCGCAACACAGGTTCGATTAAGAATATTATAACCACCTCGATCACTATCTCGTGGTTTTAGCTGAGTCACACATTATGTAGGATGATTTTAGCTGATTCAAATCCTACGAAAGAGCGAGATCATGTTTCTCGCGTCGTATATGTCGGAAACAGATAACCTTACAATCGTAAGATAGTAATGGAGATTCTGAACACCGTGAGTATCATCGGCCGTTAATGGCGCACTGCTTCGAACTCACCGCGAAATACCTCGAGGGCAGTATGGTCATTTACTTACTCATCAGTCACGCTGTCGTGGCGTCTCGGACATTTTTTTCCCCTCGGTTTCCCCCTCCTGGCGCGGCCGACCTGTCTTTAC
The DNA here is from genome assembly GCA_036346275.1 of Otatea glauca. Taxonomy (NCBI): domain Eukaryota; kingdom Viridiplantae; phylum Streptophyta; class Magnoliopsida; order Poales; family Poaceae; genus Otatea; species Otatea glauca. The sequence continues at coordinate 51,207,051 of CM070711.1, forward strand.
TGCTTCCTTAATAACAAACCCAGCGCCACCAAGAAACTAACCAACGCCAACCATCTCCTCCACCACCGCCGCCGCGACCGGGACCTGCTAAATTTATTCGTTCGCCTCCCGCGAGGATCCAATAACGCGATCGAGTCAGGCGCGCGCGGAGCCGGCGGCGGCCACCGCACCATGGTGGCGAGCGTCGCCGCGGCGTCGGCGGCGACCTCGTCGACCCACGCGGCGGCGGGGCGGCGCGCCAAGAGGGAGCCGGCGTCTATGCACGCCGGCATCCGGCGGTCGAGCTCCGAGCCGCACCTCCGCTGCTCCAGGCGGGGCGGGGCAGCCGGCGCCGCCCTCACCACCAGCCGATCCATCGGCGTCTTCCCGTTCCAGTTCGGCGCCGCGCCGCTGCGGCCGCCGCCGCTACCCGACGGAGGAGGCGACGGGTCGCGGCTCCTCACCGTTGCCGGCGAGCCCGACCCCGAGCCGGAAATGCCGGCCGTCAGGAGGCCCGAGGCCCACTGGCTCGACCGGTTGCTCGAGCTCCGGTCGCGCTTCCACGACCCGACCAAGCGCCACTCCTCCGGCAATGACAGCTTCTTTGAGGAGGGGGAGGACGACGACGACGCGTACCACGTGGACGGCGACGACGACGACGACGACGACGAGGAGCACGGCTGCGGCGTGAGCTACGAGGAGGAAGAGGAGGATGACAGGTGGGACCGGGAGTCCTTCGGCAAGCTGCTGGCGAGGGCCCCACTCGGCGAGGCGCGGCTGTTCGCGCAGCTGGCCTTCCTCTGCAACATGGCCTACGTCATCCCGGAGATCAAGGTGAGCCCGCGAGCGCACGACCAAAATAGAAAACATAGAATCCGCGCCGTCCGATCGGCCTCCGACGGCCGGCCGATTAGCTCATCTAATAAAAAAACGTCGCCGTTTAATCACTGCGATCCTCGCGCGTACAGGCTGGAAGGTGCCTTGGGTCCACCCAGTGTTGGATTTTATTTAGTGAGTTAATTTCATGAAGAGTTCTTTGGGGCTAATTAATGTTTCTTGGTTTGGAGGATGACTTTAATATCTGCTAGATTTAGGTTTAGGTAGGAGTATCAAGCAACCGAATCTTAATTTGCATTGCCGATTGGCTTGATGGCCTCCATGTCCGATTTGTCCATGCACACACATCACACACTCGTAATTAGCGACCCCACCAAGAACAACTTGTGCGTCTTTTCTTTCTGATTATTTTGCTTTAGTAAATCTTTGGCTTTCTCGTTTTTAGGTTGTGTCCCAAATCCCAATAAGCGTGTAGTTTTCTGGAATTAAGGACGAAATCGGCACGTAGTTTTCTGGTATTTTTCTAGGTGGTTGGCTGAAAACTTCCGTGGTAGCAAGTTTTAGTTTCTTGCATTTAATTCTGGGCAGGTAATCTTCGCATTTGATCGATCCTTGACCAATGATCAATTCACAGCTCGTGTCGCATCTCTAAGCAAAATTTGCCCAGCTGAAATTTTTAAGGCAACTTGTTAATCTGGAAAATGAGTAGCTATTGGACTTATATAGGTTGAGGAGCTGAAAAAATACTACGGATTGCGGTTCGTGACGTCGTCGCTGGAGAAGAAGGCCGAGGCTGGCGCCATACGCTCCAAGGTGGACGTCGACTCCACCCGGCCGCGCGCGGCGCCGGTGTGCGAGGTGGCCTCGGAGCCGCAGCCGCGGCGGCCGATCCGGTCGCACCTGGCCTACGAGGTAGCCGCCTCGGCCGCGTCTTACGTGCACGCGCGCGCGCGCGGCCTGCTCTCTTTTGGCGGGCAGCAGCAGCCACCGGCGGCGGGAGAACAGCAGGCCCGGCTGTACAACTCGGGGGTGGCGGCGTACGTGGCCGCGTCGACGGTGACGGCTGTGGTGGCCGCAGAGGACGAGGCGCGGCAGGAGGCCGCGCGCGACCTGCGGTCGCCGCTGTCGTCCCCGTGCGAGTGGTTCGCCTGCGACGAGGCCGACGCGCGCACCCGCTGCTTCGTCATCCAGGGCTCCGACTCGCTCGCCTCGTGGCAGGCCAACCTCCTCTTCGAACCCACCAAATTTGAGGTGCCCACATTTCTCAAAACTAATCAAGAGATCGACGCTGATGATCATGGCGCGCGAAGCAGGCAAATTCACAGCGCTTTGATTCCTTTTTGGCGATTTAGGACACGGGCGTCCTCGTGCACCGCGGCATCTACGAGGCGGCGAAGGGCATCTACGAGCAGGTGATGCCGGAGATCGAGGCGCACGTGAGGGCGTACAAGGAGCGCGCGCGGCTGCGGTTCACGGGCCACTCGCTCGGCGGCAGCCTCGCGCTGCTGGTCAGCCTGATGCTGCTGGCGCGCGGGGTGGTCGGCCCGGAGGCGCTGCTACCCGTGGTCACCTTCGGCGCGCCGTCCGTGTTCTGCGGCGGGCAGCGCGTGCTGGAGGCGCTCGGCGTCGGCGAGGGCCACGTCCGGTGCGTCACGATGCACCGCGACATCGTGCCGAGGGCCTTCTCGTGCCGGTACCCCGGCCACGCCATCGCGCTGCTCAAGCGGCTCAACGGCGTGCTGCGCGCCCACCCCTGCCTCAACAATCAAGTGAGTCGCGCTCCATGAATCTTACGTTTTTACGCGCCTAGAGTAAGGTTACTGACGCCGTCGCTGCGTGTGTTTTTTGTGTGTGGGCAGAAGGTGCTGTACACGCCGATGGGCACGACGTACATCCTGCAGCCGGACAGCAAGGCGTCGCCGCACCACCCGCTCCTGCCGGAGGGCGCGGCGCTGTTCCGGCTGGACCCGGACGGCCGCGCGGACCGGCCGCCGAGGCCCGTGGTGGCCAGCGCCCTACGCGCCTTCCTCAACTCGCCGCACCCGCTCGAGACGCTGAGCGACCTCTCGGCCTACGGCTCCGAGGGCGCCATCCTCCGTGACCACGAGTCCACCAACTACTTCAGGGCGCTCAACGCGCTCACCAAGGTGCCGCGACGCCGGAAGCAGCCGGAGATCGTCTGGCAGCTGCCGGGCGTGGAGCGGCTGCAGCAGTACTGGTGGCCTGGGATCGCCGGCACAGTCATCCCGAGGCCGGTGGCGGCCCGCAACAAGGAGCTGCTCTCCGAGGCCTAAATTTAAGCCGGTTTGCATCGCATCGCATTGATTTTGCTTTGCTCCGTTGAGTAGTGTACATTCTTTGGGGTTCTTTGGTTTATTCGACACATGGTACATACGAAAGTACAGCCAGCCTCTTTGGTGTAGTAGATTCATGTAAATTGTAAGCATGCATGTATCTGGCTTGTTAGCCTGGTGGCCTGCGAAGTTCTGCAAGCTGCTTAATAAGGCAATGGTCCTTATAATGGGTTCATGTGGTCAAATGAACTCCACTTGTAAATTTAATTTGTTGCTTCAATGGAAAAGGAACTTTCTTCTGAGTTACAACACCGGGCAATGCTGGTTCCAAGGATTACTCCCAAATCACAAAATGGTGGCACATTGGCGGTTACCACTTAAACTTCCGATACTTTCATCGGTATTGCTAATTTGAGAACACTCAACAATTCTTTGGTAAGGACACATTCAGGGGTTGCTACATGACGCCCTCGCTTTACTCCCCTTCCTGTCCTCTTTCTCATCCCTTCTCTAACCAAAAACTTTTGATTCAAAAACTTTTAGTTTGAAAGCTTTCGATTCAAAAAAAAATTGTTCGAAAAACTTTTGCAATGGCCAACAATACTTCATATTCAAAAACTTAGGAAAATTTTGAAAACAGGAAGGTTTTTCCAGTTTAAAGGGAAGAGAACGGCAAAAAAGGGGTTGAAGGAAATACCGCCAAGTGTCGCAATGAGAGAGTGTTTAAAGGGAAAGAGAAGTGACAAAGGAAAGAGGTAGTGCCACATATCACATCGGGAGATCATCATCACTAAAAAATTGGTAAAGGTAACCTTAAATTAGCAAAACCGTAGTCCCAAAGTCCCTAAGGCAGTCTCAACGCTCGGGCTTGGTTAGAGACATGTGTCAAGCCTTACAATCGAGATTAAAATGGGCAAATCATGCATGTTTGGTATGTATAATCTCATATTCCCCTGCAATCTAATATTTCCTCGATCTGATTACCGATAACCAAATAGATTACCACTAATCTAATATTCCAATGTTTGTCTGGTTTGAAGAAAACTTGAAAATAGTCTTTATAATAGTTAAAACATTTCATAACTCGAACCACAAGTCCACAAATTTAAATCTCTGGATTTGAAATTTTAAATCTCGAAGGATAATGTTATAAACTTTAATACCGATAACCAAATAGATTACCACTAATATAATATTCCAATGTTTGGCTGGTTTGAAGAAAACTTGAAAATAGTCTTTATAATAGTTAAAACATTTCATAACTCGAACCACAAGTCCACAAATTTAAATCTCTGGATTTGAAATTTTAAATCTCGAAGGATAATGTTATAAACTTTAAAACAAAAACTAAAATTTAAAATTGCAACATTCAAAATTTCAATTTTATGATTCAAAGTTCATTTTTTGTATTTTTGAAATTTTAAATTTTGGAATTTAAATTCTCAGGATTTATAAAATTTAAATTCCTAGAATTTGAATATCTAAAATCCAGAATTCATAACTCCAAAATTTAAGATTCAAAATATCATAAAATGGACTTTCGAAATCCAAAAAATTAAATTGTGTGAATTTAATGTTCTGATATTTAGGATTCAAATTTGATATTTGGGTTTCGAAATACATATTTTGCAAAAAAAATCCATAACTTACATATTCAAATATTAAAATAAATCATAATATCGATTTTGAATTTTGAAAGTTTAAAATTTGATCGTGACAAATTAAAGCAAATGTTAAAACACACAACAACAAAGATTCCCTTCTCTTGGTAATCTAGAAGATACACCTTTTCTACAGGAAATACATTCCTCAAATTGATGGTAATATAGTTCTCAAGGTAATCTTAGATTTCTATTTCAAATTCCTGATTATTTTATCAAACAAGGTAATCTCATAGAATTATTGAATGATTCCTTGTAATCCTTAAGAGGGTTGCTCCAACCAAACGCACCCTAAGGCCTTCTTTGGAAAAGAGAATGTTTTAGGAATTTCATGGGATTTGAACCCTGTAGGGAATTTTCCTACAAAGTCCTTTGGATCGTAAGATTATGGTCTCATTGTTTTAAAGAAATTTCAAAAGAAGAATGAAAGAATTTTGTCCAAAGGAAAAAACAAATCTTTTGAGGGGTGTTTGATTTGTAGGATTGTTTCAAAGGAATTTTATATGATATGAAAAATTCCTATAAATTTTGGAGGAATTTAACATGAGATCTAACCTCATGTTAGTAATTCCTTTGAGAGTTCCAATGCACCTTCTCTCTCTCTAATCAATTAACATTTAATCTCAAAACTCATGTATTTTTCTTGTGAGACAATCAAACACATCATTTGAACAATTTGTATGGTTTTGTTTCCTACAGGATTTAACAAGTCATGACATTTCAATCTTGTGATTTTTCTATTCCTGCGTTTTTAGAATCTTGTGAATCAAAGAGGCCCTTAGCTTTGAAAATTCCTAAAGAAATTCTTCCTTTCGTCCACTTTTTAGAAGATTCCAAACATTAGCTGAAACCTCATGTTTTCATTTCGATATCCAAGGAAACATCTATACCTCTCCTGTTTTCTGTTTAATCAAGAAGCAATTTCCTTCGAAATTTTTGTGGAGCATCCAAACAGCATTTTTTTGGAATTCCTGTGTTTTCATTTTCCGTAGGATTCCACAGGATATGACATCCAATTTCTATGTTTTTCTATTCTTGAGATTTTTATTTCTTGTATTCCAAAGAGGCCCTAAAATGACCAAATATACTCCTGGCATAACCACTGCCAATTTCAAATTCTTGAAAGAATCAAATAGAAACAAACAAGCACATATAAGCCTTCGCATGTTACAATGCAATATGAACGCATTGCATTAAACTGTTTCAGCATAGAACAAACGTTAGTTATATGTACGGTTTCGTTACAAAGTGAAAGAAAGTGGTAAAAACATGTAACTAAGGAAAATCCTAGCAACCAAAACATGCAATGTTACACTCATATTCCTTTCCTAACTAAACCGACTATGAAGGACTTCTCAACCCAAAGCTTGATGCTGGGAAAAGATGGGCGACATCACAACCATAACCCACAAGTATGCAGCGCCCTTTGCAACACGGATCTTTCATCTTCTGATTTCCTGCCTGTCCGTCGCCTAACGGTGGTGCCGAGAAGAAAATGCACCCCAGGTGTTGCAACACAATTTGCAAAAGGGGGAGAAAAACTGACATCAAATTTTATGGTTTATCTAGCGCCAATTACTGTACACGGATTTACAGTTGGGTCCCGTCTACCACCTTGATGCAACAAAACGTACTCCTTTTAAGTTAGCGCAAAGTCTTCTTCTTGGAAGGAAAGCTGGGGTTCTTCTTGATAAGGATGAACTACTTTGTTGATCTCATCTGCAGTGAGTGTTTCACGCTCCAGCAGGGCATTTGCTAAAGCATGTAATTGCTTCTCGTGCTGAAAACAGCATCGGAAGGATGAGTTAGCACTGACTGAACTAAAGAATCAATCTAATCTTATGTTCAAGTAAGCGATCGTCTGATCATTCTAGGGCAAAAAATCGTCATGGTTAAAAGATGAACCTTCTTCAGCAAACGCTTGACCCGCTCATATGCTTCTCGTAGGAGTCTTACTACCTGCAAGGCCAGATGATCAAACAAGTGCAAGAAAAAAAATGGTATCCATCATCTCTAGTAAAGTTAATATTGATACACAACAAACATTGATCACCAATTTATACTGGTCATATGCTACACAGGATTTAAGGGGTATAAAGAGATAGCATGTAATAAAAAACATTAGGAATAGACCAGCTTAAATGCTTAGGCAAATGAAATAGTAGCAAAACTAAAAAGAGTGCTACCATCATATTTAAGCATAAGACCTATGAAAAATACCTCTGCATCTATCCTTGATTGCATCTCCACACTTGGCCGCTCTTTCACATGCACAGGACCAACAGCATTACTCATCCCACAGTTTGATACCTACACAGTCAGTCAGGTAAGCCACTTTACACATCTAATGAAAAATTTCAGGTAGATTAAATAATCACCATGTACTGAGCAAGCTCTGTTGCAGTATGAAGATCATTTCTTGCCCCAGTTGTAACATTATCTTCCCCAAAGATGAGCTCTTCAGCAACTCTTCCACCCATGCAAACATCAAGGCGTGCCAGGAGTTGTTTCTTGCTAATAGAAGTCTCATCCTGTGAGGGAAGTTGTGTGACCATTCCAAGGGCAGATCCACGAGGCAGGATGGTTGCCTTGTGAATGGGATGAGCTCCTTTGGTGTTGAATGCAACAATAGCATGCCCACTTTCATGGTAGGCAGTAAGCTAAGGAACAAAATAATAATAATAATTAGTGTACTGGAATTCACAGTTTATTCAATTTAAAAGTTAGTGAGGAAGACATAAATGCTACATCCACTAATTCCACTTTGTTTGGAAAAAAGAAAAGGAAAAGCAACTTGGATAAGCATGCCTTTCTCGATTCGTCAGATATGAACATTGATTTCCTCTCAGTTCCCATGATAATACGATCTTTGGCAAACTCCAATTGTGCAGCAGTCAACTTGTCAGCACCTTCAACTGCAGCCTTAATTGCTGCAATGTTTACCAGGTTTGCAAGGTCTAACAGGAAATTAAAAAACAGTCAGTATGAATCTCCACACAATATTGGTGTAAAAATTTATAGCATCTCTCAAATGTTGGACATTAATTCTTTCCTTATATTAAAAATGTGTGGGATACATTGAATTATACTCTTTAGGACTAAATAAAATGGGGAAGGGAACAGAACAAGAAAATACAGCTGGTAATGAAAAGGGTTATCCTATCTATAGTCAGTGCTTATAAAATGAAATGCTACTGTGATTGTTTCATGGAGATAAATCGAAGGAAGTTGTACACACCTGCCCCATTAAATCCAGGGGTACCACGGGCAATCAAATTGACATCCACATCATTGGACACTGGCTTGTCTTGCAAATAGAGCTCCAAAATCTCTTGGCGGCCCCGCACATCAGGATTGGGGACAACAATCTAGTAAAGAAGCTCAGTAGAATTAATTAACATCATACTTTTATACTAAATTTGATATAATATATTGTATCAAATTTTGGAGCCCCGCACATCAAGATTGAGGACAACAATCTAGTAAAGAAGCTCAGTAGAATTAATTAACATCATACTTTTATACTAAATTTGATATAATATATTGAATTGCTGATACTTCTTACGATTTTTAAAAAAAAAATAAAAATGTACTCAGGTGACTTACATGCCTATCAAATCTACCAGGTCTTGTGAGTGCTGGATCAAGAATGTCTGGCAAGTTTGTTGCAGCCATTACAATTATTCCCTGCAAATCAATTGGAAGCAAGAGTTAGATAATGTTCTGAGTACAGTACTCTGTTCAATTATGTGATAATGTTACCTCATTTTGTTCGAAACCATCCATCTCGACAAGAAGTTGATGCAATGTTTTCTTTGTGTGACCTTCCCACTGTTTTCTAGTTGAACCAATGGCATCTATTTCATCAATGAAAACAATGCATGGTGCCTGTAAAGAGCAAATAATTAAAACCTGCCTAGTGGAGCATATTCTCCTTAAAGAGGTATCATTTTTCACTGATGGAAGAAATAAAGATTCGCTAATTTGCCTCATGGCAAGGATATCCAAAGAGAATGACAGTGCCTGTCTCAAGCATGGTCCTCGACGTAGACTAAAATGGTGCGATAATAATAGCTCGGCTACTGCAGCCTCAATTCATATAAGGAAGAAAAAGAGAGTAAACAAAAATTTTCCAAGGCACCAAACTCTGATCTAGAAATCACAGACACACACTGAAAATGTTTTAAGGAGCTAAGCCCGGAGCTACACAAGTTTGGAGAAGTAAATCACCTTTTTCTTTGCAGCTTGAAACAATGACCTCACTCTCCGAGCACCAACACCAACAAACCTAACAAGAGATGATGACATCAAGTTCTGATTAAACAAGAAAACATGAAAGTAGAACAAAATATATTTTAGCAGCACAATTCTATTAAATAACAGATGCTTCACTTGTCACGACTCATGAATGCCAAGTAGATATCATTTTAGTAGTACTTCGAGACTATTCCATACTGAACTCGAATTGAAACATGTATGATGCTAGAAAGTCATATTTTCTGGCTTCTAAATTGACAATGATTGCATTTTGCAGTTAGTAATCTATACCGAAGACTATACAAGGAAGTCATAAAACCCAGTATCATCATATAAGAGATCTTACATTTCCTCAAATTCAGAACCTGCCCGGTAAAAGAACGGCACACCAGCTTCCCCAGCGATAGCCTAAAGCAAAAAGGCAGCTCCAGTAAGAAATGTGTTTATCAAATAAATGAGTGTAATAAGAAAGGATAAGTACAAATAGTTGCTCTGTGTAAGCTCAAAAGCATAAATAAATGTTACTTAAGTCTTAGATGTAATAACAGAAGAAAGTTTTTTTTGTAAAGTGAAACAGCAGGAGAGAACCCTACTGTTTATATGTATTAATAAACATAAGTACAAAATACAGGGATATGCACAAAGGAGAGACCTAACAGTGGAGAAAAGGAAAGTAAACTAGCTAACTCTTGCTAACCAATTGTTTATGTGAATAAATTTCTTTCCTCTAAGAAAGTTAAAACTTCATACACATGAAACAATAAATGAGTCCTCCTAATAAGTTTACCTTAGCAAGCAGTGTCTTCCCAGTTCCCGGAGCTCCAGTCAAAAGTATTCCCTACAAAAACAAATTATTAAAAATCACAATTTTCAGCTATTAAATCAACAAAAAGAAGTCTTGGGACTACAACTGTGTATCTTGAAGATTCCATGAAGCAAGATACAAAACAGAATTAAAATGTAACTTGAAGACTGATATAGAATAATTACCTTTGGTAGCTTTCCACCAAGGCGAGTAAACTTTGAGGGGTTTTTCAGATACTCAACTACCTCCTCGAGTTCTTTCTTTGCATCATCGCAACCTTTGACATCTTTAAATGTCTTGACATTCTGCGCATAAAACAACATAGGAGGATCAATTGGAATGCACATATTGATTTTTTGCATTGAGTAATTGCATTGTTGCATAATTAACGGCAAATAAATGTACGGACAGCGGATCAAGATATGATCCTTATCATATAAAATACCATAACTCACCTTCTCTGGCATGATATCCTTATTCAACTCTTTTGGAGAATATGATGAACTAGAACCAACACCAGATGCCCCTATTCCACCTAAGCTACCGATATACTTTTGAAGTGCAGCGGCACCCATTACCCTGGAACAAATATAACAGAGTGATTGCCAAAAGAATAAACCTGAAGGTTGAATACAAAGAGTTTGTATCAATCAAGTAACTTAACCAAACAATTATTCATGGAATAAGGAACAAAAATGGATTTCTCTGCAGAAAATACACCGGAGTTGTCCTAGTTCTCTAAAGGTATACATCATCATAGGAAGCACATTTGGCACTGCAACTTCAGATATGAAATAAACAATCTTATGCATGACATAAAACACTTGGGAGTAGGGATATCTGATTTCCTTTCAATTTACATTGCAACACTAAACTGTTATTTTAGTTTCATTGTGCCAGTCACTGTCAAATACAACCTAGCTATGTAACATTAAAGAGTCATTCAGTCAAGTAAGAAAACGAAATAATAAAGCTTGACATAAATATGATGTTGCAATAGATAATTGATTTAATAAAACTTAACTGATAAGAGTCATTGACTCATGAAATGTTGAACATACCACATCAGTCCAACAGCAATTGTAAACAAGATAGTTGAGAACATCTCTTGAGCAAACCGTGTTGATCTACCTGTAGCTTTAGGGTCAACCTAATGATGAAACACAAATCCAGGAAAACATTATCAGAATCACAAGGTAAAAATAATAACTGGCTCCCAGGACATGAAAGTGGTCATGAATAATACTGAAATAGCATGATTTGAAGGTTTAGTGAACTTACCATTACTACATGTAATGGTTGCTTATCTGATATCCCAGGGTTCAAGAAAGGTTTGTCCTCGTTCCCAGATAAACGTTGCTTCAATTCTTGCAACTACTGACATAAATGTATGTTACAGCGAGTGAAAAAGTGGGTTATGACATGATGACTAATATTTTGAAGAAATTTACACATAGGAGGGGAATTGATGCTACATTAAAAGCAGAGAAATATCGGGAGGTTCAAAGCTTTAAGCTTCTGCTGTTCAAAATGGTAGAAATGTTCAACTCTACGAAGAACTGAATAAGTGTTGGTTGAAAATAGTATCTCAAGTAATGCAATACTTCCTTAAATAACCAAAAAACACAGATATAAGAAAATAGTATCTCAAGTAATGCAATACTTCCTTAAATAACCAAAAAACACGGATATAAGCATATAAACAGAACTTTTCAATACGAGGGCATAGACATTGTGTGGTATAAATTATAATAGATGGATTTGGAACTTGATGGAGTTGCCAATGTGCCATAATGCTGGCAATATTTTACCGATATTAGTTCTCAAGCTGCTTTGATTAAATAGGATATTGCAAAAAATATCAAAGTGCCATACAAGAGAGAGTTGCAAAAGAAACTTACCAGGGCTGGCAGACTTGCAGGCCTCCCAGACTGTTCATCTGGGAGGTAATCAGCTATAGCATTGGTGAGAATAAGCGCCCGAAGATACTCTGCAACCCCCTTGCTGTCCACAGAATGGCTTCTTTGATCAAACCTTTTAATGACATCTTCTGGGCTGCCATTATTTTCCATATACACCCAAAAAATGCAAAATCAAGAACCACATCATATCATTCTCCGAGTCTAAATAGGGCATTGGACCATAATGCACTGTGCATCAACATCAAAAGAGCAAGCAGCCCGTTTCTGCCATTCTAACTAATTGTTTCAATAGCATCAAAATATGGCAAGGAAAGGGCCTTATTCCACATCACATATCAACAACACCAAGTAGTGATCGTGCAGAAACAAGGAATCCAAGATTACTAAATACGGCAATTTCGCAACAAAATTCACAGGTTTTTATGCAAGCCGATGATCCCACAATGTGAATCGTCAACCACCACACACACTTCTCCTATGTTGTAACTAATAGTCTTAATCATATCAATGCAAAGCATATCTAGGATCCAGAATCCACATCACAAAAAATAATGAAATTGGTAGCCACAGATTTCTCAAAGCCTTGATACGGTTATACCATTAGGTAAGTTCATAGTCCAACCGTATAAATCAACACGCAATCCACTCATACCCAGCCAATCCGAATCGCATTTGCCCAATTCCAGCAAAGTAACACCCATTTGAGTTGACTAATCAGAGAACACAACCAAACAATTATCCTTCTCGACCGCACCTGAACTTGTTGAGCTCGTGGAGCAGCACGCTCTGCTTGGCAGCATCCTTGGGGTTGGCGTCGGCCTCGTCGATTAGTCCCTGCAGGCGCCGGTCGGAGCGCCAGAACGGCCACCAGCTCATCCAATCCCCGGACACCACCCACTCGAAAAACCTCCTGGCCGCCGCCACCACCGCGGCCGCGAACGCCATGGCCCAAGCCCTAGCCTTCTCCACCAGGTCCTCCATCTCCTCCTTCCCGTCCTTCGCGGCGGGGGCCGCCACTACTTCCGCCTCCGGAGCGGCCGCCGCAGCGGCATCCGCATGCGGCTCGGGAGCCGGAGAGGGGGCATACTGGGGGCCGTCGGCCGCCAATGTGCGGAGGGAGAGCGGGAGGCGGCGGCGGCGGCGGGGAGCGCGGGGGAAGGAGACGGAGGCGTGGGAGAGGGGCAGCCGGCGGCGCGGGGGCGGGGACGAGGGGAGGGTGCGGATGAGGAGGGACGCCTGGGGGGCGCTCATGGCGGAGGCAGCGGCGACGGCCGGCGCCGGCGCCGGCGAGGTGGGAGACGCGTAGGTTGGAGAGGAGGGCTCCCCTCCCTTCTCTTGTTTTCACCTTTCGGTGGCCTCAGTTTTTATTTTAGTGGACACGAGAAGTAGCCTTATCGCCGAGCACCGGCCGGCACGCGACGACTCAGGACGGCGCTGGTGGTTAACGCGGACCGTTCGATTGCCTCGAGTGATGTGAACGGACGGTTCTGGTTGAAGGACGACTTGACTCTGTTGGCTTTGGGTCGGTGTTGGACTCGGGAGTTGGGTCTGGTTTGAGAAAGGGACCGGATTCTCTCTCTCACGCGCACAAACCAGGAAGAAAGGAATAAATTGGTGGTGACTCGAGTTTCACGTGTCGAAGTCGTTAAATAATAAATAGACTGTTTGGGATACCGTAGCTTTTTAAAAAGCTGTTTTTAATTTATTGATCTGAAAAATGATTATAGTTTTTATTATAAGAGACCGTTTAATAAATAGTTAATTTTTCTTAGCAACAAACTACGAAAGCATGTCTAGCTCAATTTTTATCTTTTGACTTTTATTAGTTATATATGACTTATAGTTTATAAAAAAACTTGCTTAAAAGTTAAGTTTTTAAAAACTGAGACCGACTTGCTTCATTTAGTTTCAACCCTTGCGTGACTTTATAATTGGCCAAATCAAACACTCGCGAGATAATGCATATGTTCACTTCAAAAGGAGAGAAAAGGATAATGCATATGCATTCTTTGTCTATGCTCATCTTAATTAGAGCTTGCGATCTCCGTAAGGGCTTCTATTTTCATGTGGTTGTGCTTTATTTTTTATGTATATGTGTTAGCATTAAAAACTTGAGGTAAGGTTTATTAGCCACAACACATCAGACGAACACCGAGTTCAAGGTGTGTCAACCGATTTGATCCTGCAATCGGTAAGAAAAAATATAAAATTCGCTCAAAGCCGATTCCGTTAGGCAATCGACTTAAACCTAATCAGCTACAAGCCGATCAAATCGAATGTAACGGTAAGTCTAATTAGCCGATTGAGGCTAATCAGAGGATGAAGGTAGATCGACTCTGAAAAAGGTGATGCGCAACAAGATAAGAGAAAATCGAATCTGATTGGCGTAACAAAAGATGATCAACAATCGGCGATGCGCAACTTTATTAATCAAATCGAGCTACAAGAGTCTAAATTACCATGGCTACTCGTAGTTGACAGAAAAGTAGATGAAAGTAGCGTATTGGTTGATTGGGTTGTTCTCCCTTTTTTTGCTTGTCTATGGCCATCTTTTATAGCCATTGGCTGACCGTATCCATGTCCGATACGCTGACTGCCAAGATCCGTATCGGTCTTAATTCGAATATTTCCTTCCATCTTTAGATGAATATCAGCCATATCCCAACTTTAAACTCCCTTTCCTATATCCGATATCGACTAAAATCCCTCTTGATTCTTAGCCCGTAATTCCGTTACGCCTTGCCAAAACTTGGTGCAAACATATGCCCCCATTTTTGGAAGATAACTTCTTACTTTCCAAAAATCTCTCTTATCGGCTTCCTTCTCCATCGGCTTTGTCACAGTATTTTTATCAGTAACTACTCCATTTATGGCGTCGTAAAAATCTCGATATGCGCATCGTGCGTTTTAACTGCACACAACCCTTTAATATATTTCCCGCCGTTTCATCTTTTTACCTCCCTTATAAATATGAGGCCCCCCACAATGTCATTCTTACGCTTTCAAGCTCTCAGAACACCTGCAATCGGCTGCTCCATCTCGGCTAACAAGTCCTTCAGCGCTCGCCTCCTCCTGTTTTTCCATCGGCTTTCCCCCAAGATCAATTGAATGGATTCCACCCAGGTACTCCTTTCGATCCCTGATAGCAATGACCAATTCTACCTAGGACCGGTAGGAAGTTTAGATACTGATTCAGTTATAAACGAAGAAGTCCCTCGTCTCCCGCTGTCGGCTGCTAATTATAATATAGAGGGTTGGAGTAAGAGCTTTAGGGCTTGGCCGATAGCACTCAAAGGATGGAAGAGCTGGTACAATCGGGTAGCTGCCCAGAAGAGAGAGATATGGGAGAGAACGGGGATAGCCGAGTGTCTCCCCCTTTGTTTAGCCAATCCAGAGGCCAATGAGCCCTTAGTGGCCATGGCTTGCTATTTCTGGTCGGATAAATTTAATGCTTTCATGTTCCGCACCGGTCTTGTCGGCCCAACCCTCCTAGACGTGGCTCAATTATGTTGCCTGAGGCTGGACGGAGAGCAGACATCGACTTATAGCGTCAAGCCCAAGTACAAACTCATCAGATCCAAAGGTGAAGGATAGTCCAAGTACATCAGCAATAACAACAAGGCACATGGGCCAATATCGGACGAAGAACATGTAGCTTTTCTCAACCTCTGGCTAGATCGGTATCTGCTCTGTGGTGCTTCTCTTGGGCTGACTCAGGTGTACCAAACCATAGCAGAGCAACTGGTAGAGGGCCGTCGGCTAGCCCTAGGAAAAATGCTATTGGGAGCGGTATACCAAATAATGTATGTAATAAGGAGTCCGCTTTTTACGGGTTTCACTAGTTTCTCCGTCGACAATATAGGCGGCTCCCTTTGGTTCATCCAAATCTGGCTGTACTGCCTGTTCAACCGATCATTCAACTTGAATCCTTTAGAAGACATAGCATTTCCACTTGAAGACACTCAAGAGGGCGAGATCCCTCAATTCAGAGCCAGCCAATCATATGGCGAAAGATTTATGATGTGCTCTGGGAATGAGACAAGGATTACGCCCACCAGCTCAAGAAAGTACCTGGTGTTCTTCCTTCAACTCAACAATAAAAATTTCAAGCAATAGGACTTCTTTAGTTATAACGGAGTGGCCAATTTTCAATGGTCATCATTCTTGCACCTAGAAGCCGACAGTTCTCTGATGCCTTAAGAGACCTTGAACTTTTATAAGATTTTCATCTCTCCGAGTATTCTTCATGTCGGCCTCAATACGAGAAATCGAACATTTCAGCCATTTTACAAATTTTACCACCCCTCCATCTATGCCAGGAAGCAGGGCTTCGGGCAAGTGATCCCAAGTCTCCCACTGCTTGATCGGCTTCAGCCAAGAGCTCGCATTCGCAACGCAACTGCGGCTAACATAGTACTTGTCGGGACCCGAATTTGCAAATCCGGACCCTCTGTGTATACCGCACTAGTCCAGGATCACGCTAGTGCACACAGGCTCAACATAGATGCTATCATAGTCACACACAGCGAAATATAGCATAAACTTCATTAATTAATAATAACTGTTGTCTTACATGAATAATGCCTCACGGGGCTTAAAAGAGTATCAATGAGAAGCGGCGGAAATAGAATAAACGCAGATGGCGCTCGATTCGCCACGAGCAACCGACGAGGCTCGGACCCTAAGCATTCGCATCCAAGTAATCCTCCTCCATGAATGGTATAGATTCCTCTTCTTACGAAGTTGTTGTTGTTGGGGTGAGTACATAAAGCACTCAACAAGTTGTGAACAACAATGCAAGTCTAATATTTTATATGCTTGGCTTAATCCAAAGGAATGGCTAGTAAGGGTATTTTGCAATAAAGCAGCATTTAACAAGAATACAATAAATAGATTGGAAAGCGATAAAACAAATACAGAATTAATAAATTCAAGATTTCAAATACACCAAGTTTCCAATCCTAAATTAATTTTCCACTTTCCATGGCACCTTGCCATCCCAACAAGTTTTTGTTTAACAAAAGTCTAACCCTTAAGCTGTAATTCGAGCATTGCCCAATCTAGTGAGCACGGCTATTCAATAGATTGTACACTCTGCAGAGGTTATGCACTTTACCCACACGATACAACCAAACACCACCAAGGCGAGTGATCATAACAAAGCCTTTACAATGCTACACCTAGACCCAAGATCTTTCGCTAAGGTTTCAACATCAAGGGTTAAACCACCTCAACAGGCCCCTCTTGCGCCATGTGAGTTAAACCGTAACCGGGACTCACTATTCACCACGACAAAGATCAAATCTAGGTTTCACAAATTATTCAAACTAAGGTTGTCCCATTCCGACATGTGGTTGCAAGAGACTCAGTCAAAGGCTTGCAAGGTTAAGTCCTTAAAGTGATTAAGGCAAGACTTCCACATACCCCGCCAAACTCGCCCACCTTGGCACACCGCCTTGCCACTTGCCTCAATCTAAAATCATTACCACCCAGTTGATTACCAAGCACCACATGCCATCAACATTTCAATCCCGATGTGTGACCTCCTCGCCACGACAACTTGATATCATTGTGTGACAACACATGACACACCAATTCATAAACATTGTTCCATATTCCATTAGTCAAGATTAAGTATCGACATTCGGACACATGTGATGACGTGGCATGGCTAAGCAATCTATGACGATCTAACTAGCCCATGTTGATTATCAACTATAATTCCACATCCTAGGGTGACAAATAGATCATGGCATATAATTGACAAGGTATGGTTTAATTCAAATAGGCATATTATCTAATTCCCAGATTAATTGAAATCATTTATACACATAAAATATCATGCATAAAGTTTAAAAGACAAAATAGCGATTTGGTGAAAATTAGGTGCAACATGATCAAAGCACAACTTGCCTTGGAGTAGGTGCTGGTCTTGATCTGAGTTTGGGTCTTGGGCGACGAATCTTCCTCCGAATCACCGAAAGCGGTTCAACGTCTACGCTAAACGATGCCAAAATAGCAAATAAACACCAAACCAGAGAGCAAACAAACTCCAAAAATAAAATAAAATTCACCAATAAATAGATATTGATTTTACAATTTTTAGAAATTTGAATCACTCAAACCGAGTTAAAATGCAAAAGATATAGCCTTTTGAAGTTTGAATAAATCAAAATACGAAAATAGAATTTCGATTTTTCGAATTATTTTCTATTGAAAAGATCTTTATTGCGCAACGCATGACGTCAGCCCGACTCGGACCAATCGGCGCCGACACGTCGCTCGTCCATGGACTCGGTCCACGGAACCGCCTCGTCCACCGTGGGCCGCGCCCACGCGCCTCGCACCACGCGCCCGACACGCGGCACAAGATCGATTGGTCTGCGACGCCGCCGTGCGCCGATGCTCGACACGCGCGCGCATCTGCGCGACGATCCGACGGCCACCGATCTACCCCTACGTGGCTCAATCCGATCGTCTATTCGGATCTAACGGTTAGAAATTTACCCGGCGAAACAACGATGAAGAAGCGGCGTGGCTTGATCTCGACGGTTGGCGAAGATCCAACGGATCGCCAAGCTCGAGAGACGGCGGCGGGCTTGCACGGAGCGGAGGAAGACGACCACCGAACGGCGTTCGACGCGACTCCGCGAGAAGAAGGCGGACTCGGCGCGACACGACGCGAGGAACTCGGATCCGAACCGATTCGGCGGGAGGATGCTCGACGGCGACGGAATGGCGCAAAAACTCGCGGCACTCGCAAAGAACTACGGCGAGCTCTGGCGATGATGGCGTGAAAGCAGCGAAGAGGCTAGAGCTACGGGCTGCGCAAGGAACGAGGAACATCGGAGCGCGGTGCGGCTTTATAGCCTCAAGATGCGCGACAGGAAGGAAACCCTAAATCACGCGGCGGCGGCGGCAAGCGGCGGATTCGAAACCGAATCGAGACGACGATCGAGACCGTCCGATCCAAGATGAGCGGCCAAGATTAGATCCGGCGATACGATCCGATCCGCTCTTTCCAAATCCAACAGACGAGATCTAAACTTACCAAAACAACGCGAAGCGATCTCGACCACTTGATCTCGATCCAACGGCTCGCAAAGACTAGGGTTTCACGAAGGAGGCGACCATCCGATCTTCATCCAAGCGGTCACCGCGGCGGCGCAAGCGGTGACGCCGACGCCGCGACAAAGAATGGGTCACAAGACGACAATCTTTGGGCTTGGCCCAAGATCGTTCACTCGATTTTCAAAAGCTTTTTGATTTAAAAATAATCCCCAAAATTAGATTAATCTATTTTAAGTAATTAAAATATCGGGAAAAATCCTAAAATTCTCATAAATACTTTGAGACATTTCGAGCTCAAATAAAATATTTTTGGTAAAACTTTATATTAACTTTATCTATATATATTTAGTTTTCACCAAAGGTTCAATATACTTAATTAAAATAAATTTAGATAATTTCGGAAAAATCCAATAAATTCGAAAATCACAAAAATGCACGTGAGCGAAATTATAAGCCAAATTTTGGGATGTTACAAACCTCCCCTTAATGTAATCTCGACCCGAGATTCAAGGTCGACTAGGAATAGGTTTGGAAATTCCATCTTGAGTCCTCTTCACGCTCCCGAGTTGCCTCATTCTCGAATGGTTGCTCCATTGAACTCTGCAAAAACGAATCGACTTGTTCACAGTTCTCTGCGGTCCATGACATCCAAAATTTTCATTGGATGTTCTTTGTAGGTCAAATCATACGCAACTCAATCTCTTCCATAGGTGTTCGCTCTGCTGCACCAAGACACTTCTTGAGTTGTGACACATGGAACACATCATGCACGCCGACAAGAATCGGCAATTCCAAGCGATAAGCAACCTCCTCGACGGCTCAAAATTTTGAACGGTCCAACATATCTTGGGGCGAGCTTTCCTTTAGCGTGGAACCTTTTAACTCCTTTCGGAGGGTAACCTAAGATACACGAAATCATCTGCTCGAAACTTAGATCACGACGTCGATTATCGCCAGTAACTCTTTTGCCTTGATCGCGCGATTTTCAACTCTCTCTTATCATAGCAACTTGCTCTTGACTTCCTTGAGAATATCAGGCCAAATATCATACGCTCTCTGTCTCATTCCAATTTAGCGGGTACGACAGCACGACCATATAAAGCTTCAAATGGCGACATCGCAAACTAGCTCGTGATGTTGTTATAATCGAACTCGCATATGGCAAACATTTATCCCATGATGTAGTGTAGGCTAAAGCACAAGCTCTTAACATATCTTCCAAAATCGATTTACTCTTTCGTCTCGACCATCGATTCCGAGGATGATATGTTGTGCTAAAGTTCAAACAGCGTTCCCATGGCTTCATGCAATTTATCCCAAAATCTCGAGGTGAACCGAGTACCTGCGTTCGACACTATTTTCTTTGGTACACCATGCAAACACACGATTCTCGCAATGTATAATTTCGCTAACCGGTCCCCGAGTAAGTTGTCTTGGTGGAATGAAGTGAGCAACTTTGGTCAATCGATCCACAATGACCCATATAGAATCATACCCATTTTGAGTTCTTGGCAATCCGGTGATGAAATCCATACCGATTTCTTCCCACTTCCATTCAGGACTTTTAGCGGTTGTAGCAAACCTGCTGGTCTCGATGTATTGCCTTAACTCTCGGCATACATCGCACAAGGCAACGTGCTCGGCGACTTCACGCTTCATATTCGCCACCAAAACCTCTCCTTTAAGTCCCGTACATCTTAGCGCTTCTGGATGAATTGAATACTTGGAATCATGAGCCTCTTCCAAAATCAATCGCTTAAGTTCTAGTCTGTTTGGCACACAAATGCGACCCTTGAACCACATGGTACCTTGGTCGTCCACAGAAAGTCCTTTGCTAATCCTTCATCCTTTTAGCCTTGATTCGGTTGACTTTCTCATCATCTTTTGTCCTTCCCGAATTTGATCTTCGAGCATTGGCTTCACTTCCAAAGCACTAGGAATCCTTCTAAAACTACTTTCAATTTTAAATTTTGTAATTCTCGCATGCTTCTAATCGTCCTTCCGCACCATCATATTCGCCACGTAGCTCTTGCGACTTAAGGCATCGGCTACCACATTTGCTTCTCCGGATGGTAATGAATTCCCATGTTATAATCCTTGATTAATTCCAACCATCTCCTTTGCCTCATATTGAGATCGATTGAGTGAAAATATATTTCAAACTCTTATAGTCCGTATATATCTCACATCTATTTCCAATGAGATAATGACGCCACAATTTCAAGGCATGCACCACGCGACCAATTCCAAGTCATGCGTGAGGATAATTTCCTTCGTGCGGTCTTAATCGCTTTGACGATATGCGACCACTTTACCCTCTTGCATCAATACGCATCCAAGACCTCGTCTTGACGCATCACAAGATATATCAAGTCGTTTCAACATTAGGCAAAATCAACATCGGGTCACAGTTGTTAACGCTTCTTTAATTCCTCAAAACTCTTATCACAATCAAGGCGTCCATGAAAATTTCTTTTCCTTTTCAATAATCGAGTAAGAGGTCTCGCAATCGTCGAAAATCCTTCTATGAACCGCGATAATATCCTCGCCATTCCCGTAAAACTTGGACTTGAGTGAGCGGACTTTGGTTGCTCCTAATGCAACATCGCCTCCACTTTGCTTGGGTCGACAAAGAACTCCTTCGCAAATCATGACATGACCGAGAAATTCCACCTTTTCCTTCCAAAAGTCGATTTATGAATTTAGCATACAATTTGTTGCTCACGCAGCCTTTTCCAACACTAGCCTCGGATGATTTGCGTGCTCGCCGGTCTTGAATATACCAAAATATCATCTATGAACACAACAACAAACTTGTCCAAGTATTCCATGAAAATCTTATTCATCAAGTTCATGAAATATCTTTGGCGCATTGGTCAATCCAAAAGACATGACCGTGAACTCATAATTTCCATATCTTGAAGAGAATGCGGTCTTTGGAACATCTCTCCGAATCTTTAGTTGATGATATCCGGAGCGAAGGTCTATCTTGGAGAACACTCCTCCTCTCAACCGGGTCGAATGGATCATCAATCCTTGGCAACGGATACTTATTCTTAATCGCTCACTTCATTAAGTGCACGGTAATCAATACACATTCTAAGGCTTCCATCCTTTTCCCGACAAACAAAATGGCGCGCCCCATGGCGATTTAACTTGGTCTTATAAAACCTTTCTAATAACTCGCCGATCTGTTTCTTCATCTCTACTAACTCATCCGGTAGGCATCCGATAAGGTCTTTTGCTATTAGTGCGGTTCGGTGCTAACTCAATGACGAACTCGATGTCACGGCCTCGCGGCATTCGGCAGATCTTCCGAAATACGTCTGGATATTCCCCGACTATTGGCACGCCCTCTATGACGACGGTTCTCATGCTATTAACCATTAATTGACCTTACGAACCGATGTCGCTCTAATTCCACCTTTTCTCCTCTAGGGCTCTCAATGGATACAACCCTTGACCACAATCCAAAACCGCCTTATGCTTGGTTAACTACCCATTCCCAATATGACATCTAAAACTTGGGCATCTAGAATAATCAAGTTCGCTAGAACTCTACCCCATTAATTATTAGCTTCACCCCAAACACCCAAGGTTAGATCTTAACTCGATCTCGGGCTTGTACTAGCATCACACACTTAAGATTTTTCATGCTCAAACCATTTTCGGATGCAAAAGCTCGAGAGACAAAGGAATGCGAAGCTCTGAATCAAATAAATCTTATGGTATCGAGTTTACTAAAACTTACCCAAGACGACGCCCGATGCTTCACTGGCTCCATCGGCGATGATGTGGTTGACTCGCCTCGAATAGTAGCTTGAGGCGCCACTCCCGCTGCCCGGCTCCTCGATTCGCTCCGTCGCCGGTGCCTTAGCAGTGTCGCTCCAAGGTTGAAATGCATCGGCGTGATTCCTCCTTTCGGGGACATCTATTAGCATAATGCCCTGACTCATTGCAATCAGTAGCACCTTTCGGCGGTGATCACGTGACTCCCCTTGAGCATTGTTACCTTGGGCCGGCGTCGATAACCTTGTCACGATGGTCGCGGTGCGGTATTTCGGCTTGTTAACGACTTGTGGTTGGAACCTAGCAAACTGCTGCGGTGTCATCCTCATTCGCAGTGGTTAGGCGCCCACTGGGTTAGTCATCAAGCGTTTGCGATTTTCCCCAAGCTCCTTGCGCTTATCCTCCGTAATCAAAGCCTTGTTTACCAATTCTTGGAAATCGGAAAAGTGTGGGTAATCGGCCCACTTGCACACGAGTTTAGTCCTTTCATGAAGCGGATCGCTGGCCTTGTCCGTCGCTACGCCTCGAAGCATAGCGAGCTAATCTGCGTGAATTTGTTTAAGTAATCGCCACCGGTTGGCTTCCTTGCTTAAGCGCCTCGAACTCTTCCTTTTCAGTCCATCATCCTTTAGGTACATGGTATTGGCGGAAGGTCGTTGCAAACTCTTCCCATGTGATTTCCATGGGTGCTTCATGAGCAAGACAATAGTTCTCCCACCATTCTCGCAATTGTTCCTCTAGCCGATGGGATGCGTAAAGAACCTTCTCATGGCCTTCACATTGAGTGATGTACAATTTCCTCTCAATGGTTCTCACCAATCATCCGCTTCAAGGGATTGACATTTCGAGAATGTTGGTGGTCGGGTCCTCATGAAGTCCGACAACTTGGAGTAAGGACGAGGCCCGCCATTGTTGTTCGGCGGCGGGGTTGTTGATCGCAGCCATATTGGTCATCTCACTGCATCATAGTCGCGTGATCAACCGAGTTTGCAGTGAGAAAAGCTCCCAAGTTCTCGCATATCCATGGCGGTGCTTGCGGTGGTGCTCCTTCATTGGGATTGTTGCTCGAGCGCAGACCACTTCACTCAAGCCCCATTGTTGTCGCGAGTGTTCACCATCCGCTTGATTGCTTCTTGGGTTAGGAAAGATAGATGTAGCATAGATAAGATACAAGAATTTCTAAAGCGGGAAGCACAGTTAAACCCAACTTAAATAATCTTTATTATTATTACTTGGTATGGTTGCTTACAATGCCTAAGGGCTTTGCAACACATACGCACACTCAAAGAAACAATTAAGAACCAAACTAAACATGCAACCTTAACGCCTACTAAAAGGTAAAGGCTAACTTAAGAACGCGACTCAACACTCGAGTCTCAATACAACTCTAAGACCAACTCTCACTCATCCACCACCTCGGTGAGATCGATCCGTGCATACACCGGTGGGTGGGCGGGCATGGGTGCGAACCTATCCTCGTGACCCTCTGCTGGCTCCTCGTGCTCCCACTCACGCTCTTCCGGGTCTTCTTCTTCCTCCTCGGCGACCTCATCCGGCTCTGGACGACTGGTCCGCTAGCTCCTCGGCCACCGCAAGGCTTCCTCGGCCGCCGATGACTCGTCAAGGCCACGGTCTTTGAAGCTCTCGCCCGCCACTCTCGGCGCCACACGCTGTCTCCGGCTCTCCGCGCAGTTGTCCTCGGTGATCCTCCCGGGCGGTGGCGAACTCAAGAAGGTGTGTCGCAGAGCACACTCTCCCTCCATGATCCGCCGACGCTTGCACGCTTCGACTTTGTCGGGTGAAGTCGAACACGGTGTCGCTAAGCTCAGAGGCGTAGTCGTGGCGCATCCGTCGAGAGCAAGTCTAGCGACCTCTGAACTCCGGGCCTCGTAAGTGAACCTCCCGGCGGTGATGTGGATCGGTGCGGTGGTCTCGCCGCACTCTCGAGCGAAGATGATCAGCTTGCAGAAGAACCCCCGATGCACACCATTGACGTTCCAGTTGCTTCCTCGGTAGAGTGGACGATCAAAGCCTCCAATCACTTGAAGAACTCTCCACAGCTCCATGGCATAGCCACCCTGTCTTGACTCGAAAGACTGGAAGATCGGCATCTATTCAAAGCAAAATTTTGAATAAGATCTCCACTCGAAATGGCAACGAAAAGAAGGTAATTTAGCAAGGATGAGAGTAGGAGGATGAGATAAGCCAAGAGTTTCATATTAGTCAATTTTACCGTTTCTTTAGAAAATAATTTTGGACACTCCTAAGAGATACCAACTACCTAGGGCCAAGACCTATAGTCAGTGTATACCGCACTAGTCCAGGATCACGCTAGTGCACACAGGCTCAACATAGATGCTATCATAGTCACACACAGCGAAATATAGCATAAACTTCATTAATTAATAATAACTGTTGTCTTACATGAATAATGCCTCACAGGGCTTAAAAAGAGTATCAATGAGAAGCAATGAAATAGAATAAACGCAGTGGCGCTCGATTCGCCACGTGCAACCGACGAGGCTCGGACCCTAAGCATTCGCATCCAAGTAATCCTCCTCCATGAATGGTATAGATTCCTCTTCTTACAAGTTGTTGTTGTTGGGGTGAGTACATAAAGCACTCAACAAGTTGTGAACAACAATGCAAGTCTAATATTTTATATGCTTGGCTTAATCCAAAGGAATGGCTAGTAAGGGTATTTTGCAATAAAGCAAGATTTAACAAGAATACAATAAATAGATTGGAAAGCGATAAAACAAATACAAGAATTAATAAATTCAGTATTTCAAATACACCAAGTTTCCAATCCTAAATTAATTTTCCACTTTCCATGGCACCTTGCCATCCCAACAAGTTTTTGTTTAACAAAAGTCTAACCCTTAATCAGTAATTCCGAGCATTGCCCAATACAGTGAGCACGGCTATTGAATAGATTGTACACTCTGCAGAGGTTATGCACTTTACCCACACGATACAACCAAACACCACCAAGGCGAGTGATCATAACAAAGCCTTTACAATGCTACACCTAGACCCAAGATCGCCGCTAAGGTTTCAACATCAAGGGTTAAACCACCTCAACAGGCCCCCTCTTGCGCCATGTGAGTTAAACCGAAACCGGGACTCACTATTCACCACGACAAGATCAAATCTAGGTTTCACAAATTATTCAGCTAGGTTTGTCCCATTCCGAGACATGTGGTTGCAAGAGAGACTCAGTCAAAGGCTTGCAAGGTTAAGTCCTTAAAGTGATTAAGGCAAGACTTCCACATACCCCGCCAAACTCGCCCACCTTGGCACACCGCCTTGCCACTTGCCTCAATCTAAAATCATTACCACCCCGGTTGATTACCAAGCACCACATGCCATCAACATTTCAATCCCGATGTGTGACCTCCTCGCCACGACAACTTGATATCATTGTGTGACAACACATGACACACCAATTCATAAACATTGTTCCATATTCCATTAGTCAAGATTAAGTATCGACATTCGGACACATGTGATGATGTGGCATGGCTAAGCAATCTATGACGATCTAACTAGCCCATGTTGATTATCAACTATAATTCCACATCCTAGGGTGACAAATAGATCATGGCATATAATTGACAAGGTATGGTTTAATTCAAATAGGCATATTATCTAATTCCCAGATTAATTGAAATCATTTATACACATAAAATATCATGCATAAAGTTTAAAAGACAAAATAGCGATTTGGTGAAAATTAGGTGCAACATGATCAAAGCACAACTTGCCTTGGAGTAGGTGCTGGTCTTGATCTGAGTTTGGGTCTTGGAGCGACGAATCTTCCTCCGAATCACCGAGCAGTTCAACGTCTACGCGAAACGATGCCAAAATAGCAAATAAACACCAAACCAGAGAGCAAACAAACTCCAAAAATAAAATAAAATTCACCAATAAATAGATATTGATTTTACAATTTTTTAGAAATTTGAATCACTCAAATCCGAGTTAAAATGCAAAAGATATAGCCTTTTGAAGTTTGAATAAATCAAAATACAGAAAATAGAATTTCGATTTTTCAATTATTTTCTATTGGAAAAGATCTTTATTGCGCAACGCCGACGTCAGCCCGACTCGGACCAATCAGCGCCGACACATCGCTCGTCCATGGACTCGGTCCACGGAACGCGCCTCACAGTCCACCGTGGGCGCGCCCGCCGGCCGCACCTCGCGCGCGCCGACACGCGGTGCGCATCTGCGACGATCCGACGGCCACCGATCTACCCCTACGTGGCTCAATCCGATCGTCTATTCGGATCTAACGGTTAGAAATTTACCCGGCGAAACACCGATGAAGAAGCGGCGTGGCTTGATCTGGGCGGTTGGCGAAGATCCAACGGATCTGTGGCTCGAGACACGGCGGCGGGCTTGCACCGGAGCGGAGGAAGACGACCACCCAAACGGCGTTTCGACGCGACTCGCGCGAAGAAAGGCGACTCGACGCGACACGACGCGAGGAACTCGGATCCGAACCGATTCGGCGGGAAGATGCTCGACGGCGGCGAATGGCGCAAAACTCGCGGCGGACCGCAAAGAACTACGGCGAGCTCTCGGCGATGATGGCGTAAACAGCGAAGAGGCTAGAGCTACTCGGTGCGCAAGGGAACGAGGAACATCGGAGTGCGAGTGCGGCTTTATAGCCTCGGCATGCGCCTGAGGAAGGAAACCCTAAATCACGCGACGGCGGCGGAAGCGGCGGCGATTCGAAACCGAATCGGAGACGACGATCGAGACCGTCCGATCCAAGATGAGCGGCCAAGATTAGATCCGGCGATACGATCCGATCCGCTCTTTCCAAATCCAACGGACGAGATCTAAACTTACCAAAACAACGCGGTTTATCCCGACCACTTGATCTCGATCCAACGGCTCGCGCAAAGACTAGGGTTTCGCGAAAGGAGGCGACCATCCGATCTTCATCCAATCGGTCACTGCGCAGCATGGCGAAAGCGGTGACGGACGCCGACAAAGAATGGGTCACAAGACGCACAAATCTTCGGGCTTGGCCCAAGATCGTTCACTCGATTTTCAAAAGCTTTTGATTTAAAAATAATCCCGAAATTAGATTAATCTATTTTAAGTAATTAAAATATCGGGAAAAATCGAGAAAATTCTCATAAATACTTTGAGACATTCTGAGCTCAAATAAAATATTTTTGGTAAAACTTTATATTAACTTTATCTATATATATTTAGTTTTCACCAAAGGTTCAATATACTTAATTAAAATAAATTTAGATAATTTCTGGAAAAATCCAATAAATTCAGAAAATCACAAAAATGCACGTGAGCGAAATTATAAGCCAAATTTTGGGATGTTACAGTACTGGAGATAGCCGACGAGCTTCAAATTAACAACTTACCACATTTCATCCTGAACACTCATCGGGCAGGCCACTTTTCTTCTTGGTGGTTATCAATCGCGGAAGCACTATTCTTGGAGAGAACACCGTCGGCTCTTATTAATGCATTTTTCCCAAATCAACCTGAGCTGACGGTAGCATCTAACAGCGATTCGAGCGACGAGTCTAGCTCCTCCGGGAATACTAACACAAGTTTAGTAGACATTACCGGTGAGGTATCGGCTTGAATAAATTCTCCGCTATTTATACTATGATTCCTTTAAGTACCCTTTTACTAATCAGTTTAAATTTTCCTTTTCAGACTAAGGCGGTCGGGAAGAAACCAGCCTCGAAACCGTCAGGTAGCAGCCATCAAACCAAGAGGCCACATCAATCGACTGGTCTGACGGGCTATACTTCTAGCTCATTGGGCATCCAAAGCCCCTCGCTGTCGGAGTTAGAGAAACAGCAACATCCCAGTAAGCATTTTCTTTAATCAGCCAATGCTTTATCCCTTATAAAAGAAAAACTAACACATAGCCGATCATTTCCATAAAAGAAACGTGCCAAGTCTGTAAAGAAACCCGCTAACAGAGGTGCCAAGCCTCAGGAACAGAGCGGTGAAAGCCTCCCGCCTTCTCCTCATACATCGGTTACGAGAGTGGTAAGTTTTCCCTTCGCAAATTTTTCAACTAATAAATGTACCAATATGTCGGGTTAACTTACTTTTAATCCATTCTTCTAGCCAACTCCTTCGGTGCAAGCGGCTATCATTCTGGCCGATTTGCCAGTGGCCTCTTTTGATCCCCCGCCACCAACTTCGCAGCCGACACCGCCTGTGCCTACCATTGCTGCCTCTTCACCAACATCGTCTGATCCGACGAATTTGCTTGGTTTCTGCCTAGCTGATTTAGAAGATCCAATGACAATGGCCATAGACGACTATGATGCGGAAATAAGAAAAATATTTGAAGTATCGAAAGAAGCATCAGCCATAGTGACATCGGCTCCGGACGCAAGAAAAACTAGACAAACTCTTTGACCTGGTAATGAAGCCACAGGCAGAAATCATGAGCAACAATCAGTCGATCAGCGATGTGATGGCTACCGTCGAAGCTGATTTGCCCCCAGAGGCGATGGCTGCTCTCTTGGATGTCTGCCACCTAGATGATAAAAAGGCAAAAGTCGACACCGCCAAGGCCCGAATTGCTCAGAGGGCGGCACAAGAAGTCGATCAAAAACTGCTAAACGAACTGGTAACCGATGCCAAGGCGAAGAAGTGCAAGTTTGACGCTGATGCCTAGTCGCTCAAGATTAACAAAGAAGCAGTTGCAAAGATTGAGTTGACGAAGAAACTCCTTGAGGAAGAATTGGCCAAGTTAACAAAGCAAATCTCTGACAGCCAACAACTCATCAAGAAATTCACATCGGCTATCAAGGAGAAGAAACTTGAAATCACCTTGGCCGCGCTGGCGTCAAGAAACAAACTATTAAGGTTGTCCCTGTGCCCGAAAATGCGAAAGAAGATGAGATGGTCCTGGATCGGGTGCAGGAGACGATAG
The DNA here is from genome assembly GCA_036346275.1 of Otatea glauca. Classification (NCBI taxonomy): domain Eukaryota; kingdom Viridiplantae; phylum Streptophyta; class Magnoliopsida; order Poales; family Poaceae; genus Otatea; species Otatea glauca. The sequence continues at coordinate 51,236,606 of CM070711.1, forward strand.
CAAAGGCAGCAAGAGCTCTATCGACTTTAGGCGCAAGACTCCATGGCTCTGGCCTGCAACTCTAATTGTAACTTGTAATGAGCCAAGAAACGTTGTGGTCGGCTTTGGTTGAAATTATGGTCGTAAATATTCTGTAACTTCCAATCGGCTATTTAACCGATTGCTTATTTAAGTCTTATTCCTATGCACAATTTGCTTGTTATTGTATTATTCTAATCGTTAGCCAAAATTAATTGCATCGTGTTAATTTGGCTTCTCAAGCGACGATCATGTGTAGCCGATTAAGAACCAATCCAAACGCTAGGGTAGTACTTCTTCAAATATTTCCCGTTGATTGCCTTACGGAGCGCAACTCCTTCCAACGTTTGAAGTATGTAAGAATTCCCATCGACAAGCCGATTTATCCTATATGGCCCTTCCCATGTAGGAAACCATTTTCCAAATCAGTTATCGCTAGAGCCGATAGGAAGTATAGTTTTCCAATTCAGTATACAACCTAAAGGGAAGATTATCGGCTTTCGAAAGCCATACCCTGATTACATTGATCGGATGTCTTATCCTAATAAATTCATAGTTTTTGATTTTGCAAAATTCTCAGGTGATGATTTCGTCACTACTTTAAAGCATGTCAGACGTTTTATCGTGCAGTACGGTGAAACTGCTAAATTCGATGGATTAAAGATTAGGTTATTCCCGCTATCTTTGTCAAGAGCTGCTTTTACATAGTTCACAAGCTTACCCGCAAATTCGGTCAATTTTTGGACCGATTTGGAGAGCCGATTCTATGAGTACTTTTTCTCTAGAAGTCTATAACTTAGAATTTTTGACTTGAGTTCTATTCGGCAGAATTTTGGGGAATCAGTTACAGATTATATTAAGAGGTTCAGAGAAGTGAGAAATCGGTGTTTTAGTGTTACCTTGCTTGATAACCAATTAGCCGATTTAGCCTTCCAAGGGTTAATTCCCCAGCTGAAGGAAAAATTCGGCGAGCAGGAGTTTACTGATTTAAGTCACCTATTACATAGGGTATCGGCTCAAGAAAACCGCTTTACCGATAATAGAGGCTTTAGGGATAATTTTAAGGATAATAATAATAATAAAGATAAAGCCAAGGTTAACCTCGTCAAGTACGGCTCAAGTGATTCATCTGAGGATGATGAGGCTGAAATAAATATAGCCGAATGGGTTAAGGATCTAAGAAGTTCCTGACTCAAGCCGACTAAAAATAAGTCAGAAATAAAATATGCTTTTGATGTTTCTAAATGTGATCGTATTTTTGATCTATTGCTACAAGAAAAGATAATACGGTTGCCTAAAGGACATATTATACCATCGACTGAAGAAATAAAAAAGCGAAGGTATTGCAAATGGCATCATTCTTTTTCTCATAATACTAATGATTACAATATTTTTCGACAGCAGATACAATCGGCTATAGAAGATGGCCAACTCAAATTTGCAAAGAAGCCGACGATGCAATTGGACGCTAATCCTTTTCCAATTAACATGGTTCAATGTTCTAAAAAAGGAAAAGAGCCGATACAAGATATGGGGTCAAAAGTTGCATGTCACGTTGATGTTCAGTTGAGCTCTAGCAGCAAGGAGACCTTGAAGATCACGGTCGGCTCACTACAAATAGAAACTGACCATGAAGGGGGGAGTTCAAGGACCATCGAGCCAAAAGGAGACTTGCAGATCGGCAAGTGGTACAAGGCTGAGAGAGCATCGCCGCCACACAAGCCGATTCATAAGCCAAAGCCAACTTTCTCCCAATTATTAGAAAAGTATGAGAGAAGAAGCAACATACCGTGTTATCCTGCACATCGGCCAGATAATATGTACTGGTCCGATAACTTGAAAAAGGCTCACCAACAATGCCCCTTTTGACAGTTCTGTTGGGAGAGGGGGTCAGCTCTGCCATCACCATATACATGTCTGATGGAATATTATCCGCATCAAGGAGATTGGCAACGACGGTCGGCTAAAAATAGAATATTTGAGCTGATGCAGGGCCATCATGAAATCCATAGAGGATCGATCCATGAAAGAATTTCCAGGCTGATCCAGCCGCCAACGCGAGGGGAGAAAGGGTCAAGTTTTGCGGTCCAGGTTAATCTGGCAGGAAAACTACGTGAGCCGATTGAACCTAAACCCAGATGGTATTCTCTTGGGCTTAGCCAATCACAACGCAGACAACTTCAAAGGCTAAGGACCCAGGAGATGAGAAAGGCTAAGCAGGAAAAACAAAGAGACGAAGAATTCAATGAACTCCAGCTGATTAAAATCACTAAGAAAGAGTGGAGGAGAAAAAAACCGGTTGGAGAAGAGTTTTATTCAGCCGATGATCTAGATTTACCTGTGATTTGAGATGATTCTCCACCTTCGATGGACATCAACATATGTTCACTCTGCCGACCGAGTTTAAAATAAGTACTGTATCAGCCAAAGAGACGTTTGCTTAATTGTGCTTGGAGGCTCAAGATGCAGTTTTTGAAAAGCCTCAAGACAATCATCAACACCTAAATCCATTATATTTGAAAGGGCATATCAATGGCAAGCCTATATCGAGGATACTTGTTGATGGAGGAGCAACTGTCAATCTAATGCCATATACCACTTGCAAGAAGTTGGGTAGGTCCGACGATGATCTTATTAAAACTAATATGGTTTTAAATGACTTCACAGGTGATCCCACTGAAGCAAGAGGGATTATGGTAACAGAGTTAACAATCAGCAGCAAAACATTGCCAACTGCTTTTTTTGTGGTTGACGCTAAGGGTAATTACAGCATTTTACTAGGGCAAGACTGGATTCACGCCAACTGCTGTGCCCCGTCGACCATGCATCAGATGCTCGTCCAATGGAGCGGGCACGAGGTCAAAGTGGTTCAAGCTAACATATCGGCTCACATCGCCATGGCGAGTTCAGATGCGAATTGGCAACATGAGGAGGCTGAGTGCATATCGGGTAAAGCTCTAGATGATTATGATTTTATCTGCATTAAAAAAACAGGACTTATTCCGATCAACGTAAGACCAAGCATGCTTGATTGGACAGATGTGATTTTACGCCGATGGAGTCCAAATCGGCAATAAAGGCTTTACAGGATAAAATACGAAGCTATCGGTTAACAATAGATAGCTATGAGGCCATTGAAGATTTTTAAGAAATCGAGAAGTTAGGCCAAGGCTTCACATCGACTGATTTGTTGGAAGAAGTCGACATAGGTGATGGTGATAGGAAAAGATCAACTTTTATTAGTTCAAAGTTAGCCATAGATTATAAAAAAAAAGTTGATCAAGATATTAAAGAATTATAAAGATTGCTTTACTTGGGAATATCGTGAGATGCCTGATTTAAGCTGACAACTTGTTGAGCATTGGCTACCTATAAAACTAGGTTATCTGCCGTTTAAACAGTCTCTTAGAGGATTAAATATAACCTTGTATACCATTATAAAAGAAGAAATCGAGCGATTATTTGAGGCTAAGTTTATCAGGCCTTGCCGATATGCTAAATGGGTTTCCAATATCGTTCCTGTTATAAAGAAAAATGGCAAACTCAGGGTGTGTGTTGATTTTAGGGATTTAAATAAAGCCACAACAAAGGATGAGTACCCAATGCCAATAGCCGATATGCTTATTCGACAGTGCATCGGGAAATAAAATTATTAGTTTTTTTTATGGTAATACTGGATATAATCAAATATTCATGGGGAAATAAAATTATTAGTTTTTTTTATGGTAATACTGGATATAATCAAATATTCATGGAAAAAGCCGATATACCTAAGGCAGCTTTTAGGTGCCCTGGTGCCCTAAGTTTGTTTGAGTGGAAGGTGATGACGTTCGGCTTGAAAAACGCTGGTGCAACATATCAACATGCCATGAATTTGATTTTTCATGATCTAATAAGCTATATTGTGAAAATTTATATCGATGATGTTGTTGTAAAATCGAAGGAAGATTTGCAGCATCTAGCCGATTTGGAAACAGTTTTCAAGAATACAAGGGCACACGGTTTAAAGATGAATCTGTATAAATGTGCTTTTGGTGTGTCGATTGGGTAGTTTTTGGACTTTATGGTTCATGAAAGAGGAATTGAAGTTAATCAAGAAAAGGTCAAAGATATAGCCAAAACTAAGCCACCAGCCTGCAAAAGAACTTACAGAAGTTGGTCGGCAAGATTAATTATTTACGGCAGTTTATTTCAATTTTGTTTGGCTGTATTAGTTCATTTGCCCCACTGTTGAAGTCAAAGGATAATTAAGACCTTGTCTGGGAGCCGATCAGCAGAAAGCTTTCGAGAGCACAAAGACTTATTTGTCTAATCCTCCAGTTTTAGCCGCACCTCAAAAAGGTTTGCCATTTAAATTATATATATCGGCTGAAGAGGTGACAATTGGAGCTATTTTGGCGCAAGAGATTGACGGTAAAGAGCGGGTCATTTTATACTTAAGCCGATAGTTAATTGATGCAGAAACCAGGTATCCTTTCGTAGAAAAACTCTGTTTGTCATTATATTTTACTTGCACAAAGTTAAGGCATTACATTTTAGCATCGGCTTGTAAAGTTATTTGTAAAACCGATGTTATAAAATATATGTTGTCAGCTCCAATTTTATGAGGTCGACTTGGTAAATGGGCATACACGCTCATCGAGTTCGACTTGACGTATGAATCGGCTAAAGCTATTAAGGGTCAAGTGATTGCCAATTTTATAACAGGACATGAAATTGATATGAATGCCGATCTAATATTTGTTGCCCCTTGGCAATTATTTTTTGATGGATTGGTATGCCAAGAGGGCGATGGTATAGGGATAGTATTGATTTCACCAAAATGATATAGTTTTGAGTTCGCATTCAGGCTAAATTGCAGGTGTTCCAATAATCAAGCCGAATACAAAGCACTGCTTAAAGGCCTGTAGCTACTCAAAAATATTGGAGTTGATTTTGTTGAGGCTTATGTCAATTCCCTGTTGGTGGTCTAGCAAATTAAGGGAGAATATAACTGCAATGATGAGGTGTTGATCAAATATTTGGAGCAGTATCTCACTATAATCGGCTCATTCAATTCTTTTTCCATTTGTCATATTCCTCGTGAGTTAATGACAAGGCTAACTTGTTAGCTCAACAAGCATCATGCTATAAAGTTTTGGCCGATTCAAGGAATTCGAGCCGATAAAGAAGATGGTTATGTGCTTTACCTCCAATGATTGGAGAATAAAGATAGTAGAATATTTGATCGATTCTTCAAAACCCACTTGTTGGAGAATCAAGCGACAAACCCTAAAGTATATCCTCTTTGATAATGTACTTTATTATCGAACTTTAAAGGGTTTTTTATTAAGATATCTTGAAGCCGAAGAAACTAAAGTGGCCATGGGAGAGGTGCACGAAGGCATTTGTGGATCCCATCAATTGGCTCATAAAATGAAATGGTTGTTAAGACGTACGGGGTATTTTTGGTCGACAATGTTGGAAGATTATTTCAAATATTATAAAGGATGCCAGACTTGTCAGAAATTTAGCAATGCACAGTTGACTCCAGCATCAGCTTTGTATCCAATTATCAAGCCTTGGCCATTTAGAGGATGAGGAATAGATGTAATCGGACAACTATTTCCTGCGTCAAGCAAAGGCCATAAATTTATATTGGCCGCAACCGATTATTTTTCTAAATGGGTTGAGGCGATCCCACTTAAAAGGGTTACAAGTTTTGAAGCTTTCAGATTTGTTACTGAACATATTGTCCATCGGTTTGGAATTTCATAGACTATTATGATCAATCAGGGAATTATGTTTATGCTCAATGAATTTCAAGATTTTGCCCGGAGTTTGGGTATAAAATTATTAAATTCGTCACCTTATTATGCTCTGGCTAATGGTCAAGCCAAGTCGTTAAATAAAACGTTGATTAAGTTAATCAAGAGAAAAATTGAAGAAAAGCCGAGGAATTGGCATATGATGTTATCGAGTCATTATGGGCATATCGTATTACGTACCATGGTGCGACAAAGTTATTGCTCTATCAATTCGTCTTTGGGCAAGAGGCTATTTTGCCTTTGAAAATCAACATTGACTCGGTAAGAACGGCTAGACAAAATGGTTTGTCGGCTCAAGATTATAAGGATTTAATGATCGAAAATTTATACGACTTAGCGGAATTACATTTACATACGCTGGATCGGCTTAAAAAGGACACGACAAGAGTTGAAAAAGCTTGTAATAAAAAGGTGACGCCTAAGTCATTCTGTGTAGCCTATTTGGTTTGGAAAACTATATTACCTATCGATTCTAGAGATAACCGATTTGACAAATGGTCTCCAACATGGGAGGGACCATATAGAATCTATCGGTTTGTGGATAGAAATTCTTCTATTTTGGAGACGCTAGAAGGAGTGGTGTTTTCTAAGGCGATTAATGGTAAGTACTTAAAGAATTATCACCCAAGTATTTGGATTGCCTCCTAATCGGTTAAGGGTAGTTATCGGTCGTGAAAAACTAAATTAGCTCATTTTAGTTAATTCTGGCTATATACTATGACAGTAAAAGTAAATTACAGCTGATTACAAACATCACACTTAAAGCAAAAAGGATTAAACCATCTATATATACACTAATTGGAGGCCCTCCTAGAAGGCCTCACGTTACACCTAGGAGGGGAAAAGGCTAGAAATTCCTACGTTAATATGAGAAAAATAAAAAATGCTAATTAGTACTAGCAGTACCGTTTGATGACTAGTAAATAATAATCAGTGAAACAGTTGATTATGAATGTTTCACAAAGCATTTAAAATATTATTTAGAATAGACCCATTCATTATAGACACATTGTTCATAAATAAAAATAGTAGTCGATTTGATGTTTAGTTGAGGGTTGCGCCAAGAGCCGATAATGTAGCAACAACTTTTGCAATGATTTGTTCCACATCCTCAAGAATTTTATTGTCTTCTTCTGCTGAGCTGGGGACAGGAACGATCTTGGCCAATCGTTTTTTAACCGACGCTATGGCTATGCCTAGACCAACTTTTTGACTCTTCAAAGCCGATGCTTGCAGATGCCATGTGCCCTTGGGCTTCGGCCAGAGAGGCATTAACTTTGGCCAACTCCTCTTCCAAGGATTTTTTTGGCTAATTCAAGCTTGAGTGCTATTTCCTTGATGGCCTTCAGAGATTTAGATTCCTCATCATATTGGGCCTTGAGAGTTTTGGTGTCGACTATCAGCTTGTCGAGCAGCTTCTGATCTTCGCGTTGTGCTGCCTAATGAGCAATTCTAGCCTTTGCTGCCTCCACCGCATTTTTCTTTTCATCAAGGTGGCATACCTCCAACAATGCGGCCATTGCCTCTTCTAGCAGGTCGGCTTGCACCACCGCCATAGCGTCTCTAAGAGGCTAGGCACTTTTGAGCAAGTTGGCCGATGGGGTAAAGAGCAGTTTGAAGAAGTTATTCAGTTTTTCTGCCATGCTCGGAGCCAAGATCTTATGGATCTCTTCTAGAAAGTTGTCCGCACCCAGATCGACCACGTCCTCTAGATCGAACCAATCGAATCTGAGCACGTTGCTCACGGACTCGATCAGCTTGGCATTTGTTTTTGTAGTAGCAGCAGGAGTGGCAGCCATAGATGGTGCATCTTGGGGGATTAGAGCTTGGGGTGTCGGTTGTGATGGAGGAGGAGGGAAGTTTGCTCCAGCCGGGAGATCGACCAGGACATCGGCTACGAATACCGGTGGAGAAAGAGTAGGCTGCAAGAAATTATCATAAGTCTGGTTAGCCATTTCAATGGAAATTGTGTTGCAAATCAGTATAAAGAAGATGTTACGTGGCCGGTGCTTGAGGCATGTGGGGAGCTTTTGCCCGAGTGCTCCTAGGGCTTACTACCTCTATAGGCCAGTGTCTTCTTGTTAGGTCGGTCATGTTTCTTCTCTATTAAATAATCGGCTAAAAGTTAGTTAACAAAACAGGTGACAAAATGCAAGATGAGACCAGTGGGTACTTACTTGGCTGCTGCTTGTCTAAGTCCGATAAAGATTGTTCATGGGCACTCAGGGTGGCTAATGAGTAGCCAGCCATTGCAATTCCGACGTCTGGGCGGGGCTGTTTGCTTGATTGCCCCATGCCCGATGATGCTCCAATGGTTTTCTTGCCGGCTTGTTTTCCCTTCAAACATAATTCAAGATGGTAAGTAAAATTGAAGGAAAAAAGAAAATATGGGGTATTAAAAGTAAGCTACCTTAGTCGATTCCTTGTCAACCGTATCGACATAATTTGAGTTAGTATAACCCGCTGAACTAGCGTCACTGCTAGAACTTGTACTAACAGATTCAGAAACTACTGTCGACTCTAGTTGATAATCTGGCAGGAAATCAGACATTATGGCCGATAGTGTACATCCTGTTAGAGATTGTTGACCACTATTTCTTGAACATCTTGGTTTGATGCTGATGGAGCAAGAAATGAGGTAAATGTTAGAGTTGTAAGTCATCAGCTAGATGTATGGCTATTTGAGCCATTGATTCACGCCGCACTCTGTCCCTCGGGCGTAGCCGATCCAAGAGGCAGAAGTTGGGAGGGACTTAGCCAAACCCAAATTGCCTGGAATAAACTGTAGGGTGGTAAAACTCATATAAAGGTTGGAATGTCTAACCCTTGGCATGTAAACCGACAAAGAGTACACAGGGAGATAAGAAGATTTTATATAAGTCCAGTGTTTCTTCAGGCATATCTGAGCTGTCAGTTGTCAGATGCGGAAAAGAAGGATAAAGGTATCCATCAGCATCCTTGTATCTAAAAAATTCTTTTGGTGGGTAATCTCGGCTATCCAGTTCAAAGTAGAAGGATAAACACTTGGCTGCCCCAGATAGTGTCATCTTTATGTCCGACGAGCAAAGTATGAACCGTTCACCAAATGATCAACTGTCTCTGAAAGACTTAGTCAGATGTTCCAAATAGTCTTCATAAGGGAATAAAGTCATCACCGATGAATCGATCTAAAATAGTTGGCTGAAAGCAGAATAGAGCTAAATTTGTATGAACCATAGCGTTCTGCCAACATTGCCGACAGAATATTGATCCAGTTCAGTGAAGTGCCGACTTCTGATGATATGCATCATTTGATAGACTGCTCCTAAGAATAATTTTTCTAAGGCAAGCTGATGTCCTTCTACGAGTTGCTCAGCTATGGGTTGATAGACTTGTGTTGGCCCGAGAGAAACTTCGCAGAAGATGTATCGGTCAAGCTACATATTTGAAAAAGTAGCATGCTCTTTGTCTGATATAGGGCCAGTCCCTTTGTTATTTTCAATATATTTTATCCAGCTTTCTCCCTTGGTTAAGATCAGTTTATGTTGCGGCTTGACGCTAAAGGCTGACAGCTAATTTCAGTCTGGTCTCAGCAGCATAGTTGAGCCACGTCCAAGAGGGTTGGGCCGATAGTACCTGACCTGAACATAAAGGCATTCAGGGTGTCCGATCAGAAATAGCATGCTGCGGCCACTAAGGGCTCATTGGCTTCTGGGTCAGCCAAGGAAAGTGGAAGGCACTCTGATATGCCCATTTTCTCCCACAATGGTATTTTCTGCGCAGCTACTCTATTATACCAGTCGCGCCAACTTTTTAAAGCCATCGGTCAAGCTCTAAAACTTTTACTCCAACCATTGATATTGTACTCAGGAGCATAAAGAGGAAGCCTAGGTATATCCCGTTCTATGATAGCCGATGGATCTAGGTTGCCTACCGAACCTAGGTAAAACTGGTTTTCACTATTGGACACATGGATGAATACCTGGTTTGAGTCCATTGTTCTTGAGCTGATGAGATGAGACGCTAGTAGAGGAGTCTTGAAGACAAGGAAAATGAGGGAGCATGCCGATGGTGAGAGGTGCGAGAGCTTGAGCGCATGATAATGATGGGAGAATATGTCCTATATATATAGGGGTAAAAGGAATAGTAAATAGTGGGAAAATTTTCTCAAACGACGGTTGCAGTTATAGTAAAAACGGTGTGTTTTAAAGATCGTGGCGCAAAAACTGGAGCATTTACCAAAGACGGTGGTGAAAGTATTATGAAAATGATGATTAAGTCGATGATGGTTGAAGCCGACGAAGAAGATTTTTGGAAGATAACATATTATCTCCCAAAAATAGGGGTATATTTTAGCACCAGAATTTGGCAAGGTATGACCAATTTACCAGGCTAAGAGTAAAAAAGGATATTTCTATCCGATATTGAGAGCATCTAGACTCCCTATTTGTATAAATTATGCTTATTATATAGGTTTTGATGTTGATGACTAAAAAGGATACTCAGTGTAAACTGAAAATAGTCAGATTTAATGATCAAGGCTAAGGTGTTTTTCTAGTTTTGGCTTGGGAGTTGATTCAAGTCATATAGTTAAAATCACCGAACTATTAAGAGGGATTACACATAATAAATGTTCTTGATTCATATGCAAAATCACTAAGATTACTTGGAGCATAGTGCTTTTCATGTTTCTCTCTCAAAAATCTAGAGCTTTACCTTCTTAGCCAAAACAATTCTCTCTGGACCAAACCTCTTTTACTCAGGCGCTCAAAGATCCTAAGTTCAAACTCTAACCGAGCGTACATCATGTTCGCCGGACCGATATTTTCGGTCCGACGCTAAGAACATCCTTCACCGAGCGTATTCCATGTACGCTGGACCGATTTTTGATGGTCCGGCGTTAAGAATTCTTCTTTGATTCTTTTCAACCAAGTATAACTGTCTTCGTCGGACCAATCTGAATTCTTTCTTTAATTTAGTCCGGCATAAGTTATATTTCCTCTACATAAAATTATAAGTCTTTGTTAAAATTTATCTTAAACCAGAAATACAAAGTCTGATGCAGACCAGAATTCTATGTGTACGCCGGACCAACTTTTTCGGTCCGACGCGAACATGTTTCACTCAGATAAAACCAGCTATTTTCCTATGTACGCCGGACCAACTTTTTCGGTCCGACGCAAACGTTATTTGCTGGTACTCAAAAGAAACAAAAACATGTGTACTCCGGACCAACTTTTTCGATCCGGCGCAAGCATTCTCTTGCTGATATCAAAATCAAGCAATGCATGTGTACGACGGACCAATATTTCCGGTCCGACGTAAATGGGTCATTCTGAGCACAACAATGCTTTCCAATCCTATGTACCCCGGACCAAAGTTTTCGGTCCGGCGTATGTGTATACTTTGACTTATGACTCATATACCTTAAAATTCTTGCAAAAGGGTAGCAGTTGACCTACCCCATCTAATCTACCAAACCGCAACGGGCAAATGGCAGGTGTAACGGTTATCAGTGTTCAGGGTCTATATATAGCATGCCTGGGTTCTCAGACAAAAATAGAGCTTTGCACATTCACATCTTTTGATATCCTGAACATCTTTGACATCATTCAAATCATATACAACTCTTTGATCTTTAGAATTCCTGAGCTTCATTCCATCAAAGAGTTTTGAGCTTCAACTCAGAAAATCACAAATACTCATTCTAAACATTTAGAGTGCTTGCTCCAAGCTAAGTCTAGTTTGCATCTAGCTACTGAACCAAGAGACAGGGCTTGTGGATAGTCTATTACGCTTGGAACTAGCTGCTCCTAGACGGTTGGAGAAGTTGTTGGTGCGACCTATCCAACAGTGATTGTGGAAGGCCACCATTGCTGTGAAAGGTTGAGACTCACCTCACTGGAGTAGTGAAAGAGTCAAGATAGTGGAAAACCAAAAGCTATTGAGATTGGCTGTTTGGTGGAGCAATACTTCTGAGGAAGTGCTCTAACGGGGATGTAGGAGTGATATCTGAACCTCGGTGGAAAATCATTGTGTTCTCCTGTGTTTGTTTTTATTTCTCATTATTCTCTTATAGTTTCTCATTCGAAATTCCCATTCTTACAAAGTTTTCTTGAACAAGTGTTGTTCTGAACTTTTATACTAATTGCTTCCGTTTCTGCTTTTTATTGAGAAAAGTTTTTCGTAATAATTAAAAAGTTTTAAAGTTGCCTATTCACCCCCCTCTAGGCCAACTTGGTCCTTACAAGCGGTATCAGAGCAAGGTTACTCCTTTAAAGCTTAACAGCTTGGGTAAAATGGCCGAGGGAATAGGATCAGCTACAGTAAGTGTAGGAATGGTTCCTATTTTTTATGGCACAAATTATGCTTATTGGAAAATTAGAATGAGGTGTTATCTTGATGCCGTAAGTTATGATGTGTGGAGGGTTACAGAAAGACCTTTGCCTCCACGGGTCATACCAGAAGGGCAATCCTCATCCTCAGAACCTACACCTGGAGAGATAAGGAATTTGCAGTTTGATGCTCAAGCTAGAAATGCTATCTTTTCATGCCTCAGTGTCGAAGTTTTTGACAGAGTTAGTAATTTGTCAACTGCCTATGATATATGGACGACTCTTCAAGAAATTCATGCGGGTACCTCTGATGTAAAAGAGGAAAGATATTTTGTTGTCAGGGAAAAATTTGATCAGTTCAAAATGCTCCCTCATGAAAATGCTAATGATATGTTCTCTAGATTAAACCCCATTATAAATGAGCTTAAAGGTCTAGGAACTAAAATTGATGATGTTGAAGTATGCAAGAAAATGATCAGGGTTCTACCTAGAGCCTGTCACAGCCTAATCACTTATCTATCCAATAGTGGTGATCTGAAGAAGCTCACACCCACTGAACTATTGGGCAAGATATCAACACATGAGCTTACCTTGGGTGATGAAGTTGAAATCAAGAAGAAATCTATTGCTCTCAAGGCCAAAGAAAAGATTCAAGACTCTTCTGATGATGATGAAGAAAAAGAAGATACATGCTATGAAGAGGATGAAGATGTAAGAAAATTGGCATTACTCATGAGATCAGCAAACAAAATCATGAGAAGGGTAAATGCCAAAGGTAAATCCTCTAACCACTTCTCAAAAAGAGACCATTTCTCTAACATTGTCTGCTTTGAGTGCAATGAGAAAGGACACATAGCTGCCCGCTGCCCTAACAAAAGCAACAAAAAGGGCAATAGCAAAAACAAAGATGACAATGATGAAGAAAAAGCTCAGGTAAGCTATAAAAGAAGTTATCATAAGAAGAGCTACTCCAAGAAACATCGGAGGAAAGGGAAGAATGAGGCACACATTGGTGAATGGATCACTGATGAAGAAAATTCAAGTGAGGAATCATCCTCCTCCTCAGATGAAGAAGAGCCAAGGCCCAAGGTACTAACAGGGCTTGCTCTGGATGAATCTACACCACCTTCACCTTCAGCTTCCTTACCTCTGTGCCTAATGGCCCAAAATGATGAAGATAAGGTAAATTACAAGAGTGGCGGTCAGCACTGGGTTATCGACAGTGGCTGCACACAACACATGACCGGCACCTCAAGAATGTTCAGTTCAGTTGAAAAGGAAAAAGATTCAAGTCACAAAATCACTTTTGGAGATACTTGAGAAAAGAAAGGTAAAGGAAATGGTAAAATAGCTATCTCAAATGATCACTCTATTGAAAATGTATTACTTGTTGATTCTTTAAATTTCAATCTTTTGTCTGTTGCTCAACTCTGTGATCTAGGTTTTCATTGTATTTTTTCAAGTGATGGAGTAACAGTTCTTGACAAAAATGAGAAGCTTATTTTTAAGGGTTTCAGATTTCAAAATCTCTACCTTGTTGACTTTAACTCTAATTCCTCATGCATCTCAATTTGTCTGCTTGCTAAAGTTTCACATGGTTGGCTTTGGCACAGAAGACTTGGGCATGTAGGTATGTCTAATCTTAAAAAGCTTTTTAAAAATGAGCTAGTAGTAGGTCTAAAAGATGTTAAATTTGAAAAGGATAAACTATGTAATGCTTCTCAAGCTGGCAAGCAAGTAGCTAACTCTCATCCTGCTAAAAATATTATGTCCACTACTAGGCCCCTAGAACTTTTGCATATGGATGTTTTTGGTCCTACCTCATATGCAAGTATAGGTGGTAACTCATACTGTCTTGTAATTGTGGATGATTTCTCTAGATTCACATGGGTATTCTTTTTGACAAATAAAAGTGAAGTTGGAAGAATATTTAAAACTTTTGCAAAAAGTGCTCAAAATGAATTTGACTGTCCCATTAAGAAGATCAGGAGTGACAATGGATCTGAATTTGTCAATACTAACATTATTGAATACTGTGATGAGTTAGGTATAAAGCATGAACTTTAGCCACATACACTTCTCAACAGAATGGTGTGGTTGAAAGGAAAAATAGAACTCTCATAGAGATGGCAAGGACAATGTTGGATGAATATAATACCTCTGATGCTTTCTGGGCAGAAGCTATCAATACTGCATGTCATGCTATCAACAGGCTCTATCTTCACCGACTTCTCAAGAAGACTTCATATGAGCTTCTGGTAGGAAGAAAACCTAATATATCATATTTTCGTGTGTTTGGATGCAAGGTATATATCTATAAAAAGAGAACACATTTAGAAAAACTTCAAAAGAGATGTGACATAGGTATCATGCTAGGTTATTCTTCTAAATCTAAAGCTTATAGAGTGTTCAATAATACAACCAGGCTAATAGAAGAAACCTATGATGTTAAATTTGATGAATCTAATGGCTCACAAGGTGAGCATGAGAATCTAGCTGATGTAGGTAAAGAAGCCCTAAAAGAATCTATGAAGAAAATGAAAATTGGTGAAATCAAGCCCAAAGAGGATAAAGATGATCTACCGCAAATATCCACAATACCTCAAGATGGATCACAACTTGAAGATGATGAAAAGAAGGATGAAGGACTGAACTTCATAAAGAGCCATCACACCATTACAAAGGATCATCCTATAGATCAAATCATTGATAAATTTAGTAAGGATGTTCAAACTCGTTCTAAACAAGCATCTTTTTGTGAACATTATTCTTTTGTTTCATGTGTTGAGCCCAGAAATATAGATGAAGCTTTGAAGGATGCTGATTGGATTGTGGCAATGGAAGAAGAGCTCAACAATTTTGAAAGAAACAAAGTCTGGAGCTTAGTAGAAAGACCCTCAGATCATAATGTCATTGGAACAAAGTGGGTTTTCAGAAATAAACAAGATGAAAATGGTGTGGTCACATGAAATAAAGCAAGGCTAGTGGCTCAAAGATACTCTCAAGTTGAAGGTTTGGATTATGGAGAAACTTATGCACTTGTAGCTCGACTTGAAGCCATACGGTTCCTTCTAGCCTTTGCATGTCATTTCAATATTACTTTTTTTCAAATGGACATTAAAAGTGCTTTTCTTAATGGTATCATTGAATAAACTATCTATGTTGAACAACCTCATGGTTTTGAACATATGAAATTTCCCAATCATGTATATAAGTTATCTAAGGCACTATATGGTTTGAAACAAGCCCCTAGGGCATGGTATGAGCGCTTATAGACTCTTTACTAGAAAAAATTTCAAAATTGGAAAGGTTGATCCAACATTATTTCTAAAAGACTTCAATGGTACATTAATGATTTGCCAAATATATGTTGATGATATTATCTTTGGAAGTACTAATCTGTCTCTGTGCAAAGAATTCAGCAATCAAATGTCTAAAGAATTTGAAATGTCAATGATGGGAGAGCTTACATTCTTTTTGGGATTTCAAGTCAAGCAATTGAAGGAAGGGACTTTCATCTCACAAGAGAAGTATACTAAAGACCTTCTCAACCTTCTCAAACGCTTTAATCTGGAAGAATGCAAGCCTCTTAAAACTCCTATGGAAACCAATACACATCTTGATCAAGATGTGGGAGGTAAGTCTATTGATCAAAAGCTATATAGATCCATGATAGGTTCTTTACTTTATTTGACAGCATTTAGGCCAGATATCATGTTTAGTGTATGCATATGTGCTAGATTTCAAGCTGCACCTAAAGAAGTACATCTTAGTGCAGTAAAAAGGATTTTCAGATACTTAAAACATACTCCTTGTTTTGGCTTATGGTACTCAAAAGGTGCTTCTTTTGAACTTCTTGGCTACTCAGATTCTGATTATGTCGGTTGTAAAGTTGATCGAAAAAGCACCACTGGGGTTGTCATTTACTTGGAAGATCTTTAGTGTCTTGGTGTTCAAAGAAACAAAATTTAGTAGCACTGTCAACTGCTGAAGCTGAATATGTTGCTGCAGGCAGTTGTTGTGCCCAAATTTTTTTTATTAAACAAACCTTTTTGTACTATGGTATTAAGTTTGAAAATGTGCCTCTGTTATGTGATAATGAAAGTGCAGTGAAAATAACCAACAATCCGGTCCAGCACTCCAGAACTAAGCATATTGAAATAAGACATCACTTCATACGTGATCATGTTGCTAAAAGTGATATTATGCTTAGTCATGTAAGGACTGAGGATCAATTGGTTGATATTTTCACTAAACCACTTGATGAGGCCAGATTTACAAAATTAAGAAATGAACTAAATATTCTTGCTTCTTCGAACATTGTTTGATTCTTTCAAATATCACACTAAGGGGGAGTCAAGTTTTCCTGTCATGCATATCTTGCTACCCGTGCATGATCAAAAGAAAGTACTGGTGCTGAATAATATTAAAACTATATTATAAAATTAAATAGGTTCACTTGAAAAACTAATAGTCATAAAATTGCTGCTGAAAGCCTTCTCTTTCTCTATTACTATACTATGCTTTCCTAAAACACGGTAATTAGGATAAGAAAGTTTCAAAAGAAAATACTTATATAAATAAGAACTCTTGAAAACCTAAATTACTCAGCACATGAGTTCTCCTTTCATGAGCTTGAGTTAATCATATTCATGCTCTTATGAAAATTAAGGCTCATACATTTCCATTTGTAATCCAACATCTTCTGAATTTATTGGTTGATGAATATATTTTAAGATTATTCTAAGATCCCTCTAAAAATTATTGTGTGTTATTCTTAAAAGAGAGATCTCAGAAAATCTTTAAGAAATTAGTTATATCTATATTTTCAAGTATCACGGACAGCTGGCCAAACCGAACCAAGAGTTTTCCAACTACGGCGGACCAAGTGTGTCTTATACGGACACGGTTCGGCGCAGATGGAAAACCATCAGGAATCGGTCCGGCGCAGTTAAAGTGCTTTCAGATTTAACTGGAAAGGCTATCCGAGGCTTATACGTCAATAACTCTGTCTTCTAAGCACTTATCTTTTTCAAACCGTGTTCATCTCAAAACTCTAAAAGATCTTACCCTTGCTATTCTCATCAAAATCTTTCCTATTCTTAGGACTTATCTTTGCTAAACCTATCCGAATTTGGTAACCTTGTTTCTTGGATTCTCTGTTTCCGACCCTACCATAAAGAGGCTTCCTTCAAAACCGGACAATCGCAGTTAGCTCTTTCCCCATATATTGTCCGTACTCAAAACTACTGCAACAACTTCCTTAATTTACTCCTCGCATTGAGCGCTACTTATAGCCTCATCTTTCTCTGAAGTTCCTCAAGCTCTTTGATCTCAAAATCTTCTCGCAAACTTGTTCTTGAGTACAAAACCCTGTACTCACCGAAGCTCATCCTGACCGGGTGATTGACGACGGTATCTCTGTGTGCTCACAGCACGGTATTGCGTCTAGGGTTCTGTAAGTTCTTCAATCTTTATATCTTATCTTTGCTTAGATTGAAACCCTAAGTTAGAAATCGTCTCTTAAGGTCTTCTCCTTGTTCTTTAGGGTGTTCTTCAGTTCTTGCGTTTTGCATTGTCAATAAAACAGCCTGCTTGTCTGTCAACTGAATCAGCTCAGTTTTTCTGCTTGATAAAGAAGCCTTAGTTAAGATGAGTTCCCAAAATCCAGACAAAAGAGGTCTTTTTGGAAAAATTGCTGATAAAGTCAAAGGGAAAAAGAAAGCTAAAACAGACAGATTCAGTCAATCCCAGCAGTCTAGTGGTGTAGTAAAGAAAGTAACTACTAAACCATCAAAAAGAGGAAAACAACCAATGCAACATGATTCAACCTCTTCTTTAGATGACAGTGATTATCAACCAAATGCAAACATATCCTCTGATGAAGAAATAGAGCTTAGTGGTGAAATTGACATGATTTGTGGGCATGAGCTAGCTGTTTTAGGTGGAAAGAAACTAAGAGCTGCTAGATTGGTGCCTGAAAGGATTTAGTGTCCTTTTGATAGACCCTCCTTTAATGAGCAATTCATCACCACATTCCAGAGAAATATATATGGGCAACAAATACAGGAAAATAGGAATGGTAAACTCCTGTCAGCCCTATGCAAGCATCAATATGTTGACTGGAACCAGATTAGCTCTGTTCTAGAATCAAATAGAATTCTAGATTGTGTAAGGTCAACTCCTGGGCTTGCAACTCTTATGTCTTTTGTTCGGCCAGCTTGGAATGAAAGCAGAATTATGGAATTCTATGCACCTCTGTTAGTAAACAAGAATAGACACTATATTTTGTTTACTATTGATGGAAATAAGAGAAAAGTGAAATCACCTCAGTTTGAAGCTGCTATTGGAGCCTCAAGTCCTTTGCTAAACAGAACTAGGATTCATGATAGGATGTTTCCTGGAAATAGATGGAGGCAGATTGGTGACATGCCTAACTTGCAAGTATCTACTCACATCTACAGAAATATCCATGAGGTTGGATTTAATGCTAATAGGGTTCATTGTTTAATTGCCGATGCTAAAGCTCTTCTCCTGATTCTCAGACACACAATTTACCCTAAAACTGGCTACAAAGAGGGAGTAACTCCATGTCTTGCTTGGTTGCTGCATCTAATTCTGTCAAGACAACTCATTGATCTGATAGATTACATCTTTGGAGAAATGGAAGAAGCTATTTACAGAAAAATGGTCAGTCCTCTTCCTTTTGCTATGCAAATCACTCAAATGTTATTGGCTCAAGGGATCATCTCCCAGCTTGAGAGGGACAGGGATTTCAATTTTGGACCAAAGCAATACAAAATGCCCAAGCCAGTTGCTCAAGATGAAAGGCCAACAAGAATTTCTACTCCACTACTAGTAATTCATGAGCCAAGTGCTCAAGAAGGCATTGAAGTACATGGAAGTTCAGATGATGATGATAGAGCTCTAAGTCATAGCTATCATACTCAGGAATATCTTTTTCCAGCTCCTGACTTTCCACATACTCCTACAGAAATAGTGGATTACAGCTCTGAACATCATAGTCAGCAAAGGTTTGGACAATCTGAACATACTGAAATCCATGTTAGCTCAAAGTCTCATCATGAAAAAAATTCTGGATTTTGGTTTTTTATGGCCGAATTTGACTTCAATTACATCAATAGCCCATAAGAAAGTGATCTTTGATGATAATTTGTCCAAAAAATTATTTTTTGAGACATTTTAAAATTTTGGCAGAAACACTGTTAGAATTTTATAAAATTGAATACAATCTTAAGAAGTCTAGGATCAAACAGAAATTTTTATAAAATATTTTAACTTTATTTGTTATCTTTTAAAAATAAAAAACAGAATTAGCATAAACGATGTGGTAACAGTGTCAGAATTTTATAACTTTTTTCATGTTTGATCATCATTTGAAAAATTTTATGGTAATATTAGTGATGCATTAAGACTATCTATAAAAATTTTCTATAATGGTTTGAACTATTTTTCATTCGGTTGAAATTTGTCGGTCAGTCTTCAGTTGCACTGTCCGAATTTTTAAAAATTCATGAAGCTTGATCATCATTTGAAAATTTTATGATAACACTAATTATGTATCATAACCATGTACAAATTTTTTTAATAGTTTCTAACGTGGTTTGTACTATTTTTCATTCGGATCAAACTTATCGGTTAGTGTTTTATCAGGACAGTAGCAATGTTTGATTTTTTAAAAAATTCCTTAGATATGATAATCTTCTGAAATTTTTATGAGAACATCATTGATGTGTCAGGAACCGCCAAGAAAATTTAAAAACATTTCGACATCGTTTGAACCATTTTTCGTTCGGTTGAAATTTGCCAAAATTTCGGGATATTTCGACAAAATTTCGTTTTTTTGGTAGAAAATAAACCGGATTTGAATTTTTGTTTTTGAATTTCGAACGAGATTTGTCCGAAATACCCGAATTTCGCCAAAATTTCGGATTCCGGTCTCGGACGATATTTTATCCGAAAACGAAATTTGAATCCGTGCTCTAAGTGCTGGACGGAAAAAAAAATTAGCCTAGCGGCCGCTTGAGGAAAACTGCAGCAGCAGTAGCAGCACGAGGGACTAAAAATACAAATACCTAATGGTCACTAACTGATTCCACGATAAAAAGGCCCTGGGGCCGTAAACGCCAAGCTTCCCGACGGAGTACGTGATCCGACATTCCGATCCCAACATGAGACACATCCGATGTCCTCCGAGCGAGACCCACCGGTGTACCACCAGCCAACATGCGCCTTGAAAGTCGAAAGCAACACGACGCCTGTCGGTCTTCGCACTCGGCGCAGCGCGTCGGCCACCGCTTTTGCTCAGTGCCCTCTCGCTCCTCTCTTTTGTTTACCCACAAGCTGCCACAGTGCCACCCATCCCGTCCGCCCTTCAAGCCAAAAAAAAATGGCGAAAGGCAACACTCCAGAAGCCAATCCGTCCATGGAGTTGTAGCCAAGCTTCCACAGAGCTCTCTCTCTCTCTCTCTCCCCCTCTCCCTCCCTCCCCATTGTACTCTTCTCCTTGGCTGGCTGGCCTCCCACCAACCGATTAAAACGGCTTTCGCATCACCGGCGACGGTAATCTACCTGGCTCTCCCACGTAAATCCACGCGCAAAAGAGCTCGGAAGAGCTTTTTCGGTGGATTCTTGGTTCTTTCTGGTCACCCACTTCTTGTAGTAAGTAGTAACCGTGCCTCGGCCCTCTAGAACCTTCTAGACACTGGGGGAAGGGATATGGGGCGGCGGTGGTGGTGGCTGCTGGCCGTGGCAGCGGCTGCTCATCTGTTGGCGGCGGGCGGTGCCGGTGCCGGTGCCGGTGCCAGCGCGCAGGAGACGTGCTCGGGGCTGGTGCCCGCGCCGCCACGGCGCGGGGCTTGGGTGTCGGTGGCCAGCTTCGGCGGCGCTGGCGACGGCCGGACGCTCAGCACGGCGGCATTCGCTGGCGCCGTCTCGAGCATCGAGCGCCGCAGCGCGCCGGGTGGGGCTCTGCTGTACGTGCCGTCCGGGGTGTGGCTCACGGGGCCCTTCAACCTCACCTCGCACATGACGCTCTTCCTCGCGCGCGGCGCCGTCATCCGCGCCACCCAGGTGAGAGACCCGAGCTACCTCCCTGTCCCTGCTCCCGCCCGCCATTGTTCTTGTGCTCCTCTGCTCAAGTCTTGGCTGACTCTTCTTAGATCTTTAAGAAATGGTACGGTTCCCTTGTTTTGTTACTATAAGAAGACCTTCGCCTTTGAAGTTTTTCTCGTGAGACTTGAAATCTTTTGAGTTGCAGTGGATTTCAGATGAAAAAGATCAAAAGTGTTCTTTAGCTATGTTCATGGTGGTTAATTTCTTGGAATTAAACTGCAATGCATGGATCTCGGTGATCCGAGTGTTAGTTCCTGTGCTGCGACACTTAATTGGTCTTTGCCTTCTGTTTACGTTGAGCTTTTGAATTACGGGTGATGTAGAGGTAAAATAGAGTTGGATTTCTGCGTAAAATTTGTGTGCTTTTGGAGCAGGACACGTCGAGCTGGCCGCTGATCGAGCCACTGCCGTCGTACGGGAGAGGGCGCGAGTTGCCGGGCGGAAGATACATAAGTTTGATCCATGGCAATGGCCTTCAAGATGTTGTCATTACAGGTTCTTACTCTGCCTGTCATATTGTAGTTCAGAAGTAACAATTTTCAAGATCGCACCAACTGCAAACTAGTAGTGATCCCATGTATTGGCACAGAACAACAGAATACGCCATTCGTTGCAAACTTGTAGAGTGACCTTCCTTCATATAAATCTGCACTTGTGTTCTTCAGGATGATGATAGTCTTGTGATTGGAACTGCGATTTCTGCAGGTGAGAATGGAACTATCGATGGCCAAGGCAGTGTGTGGTGGAACATGTGGAAGAAGGGCGCACTGCCCTCCACAAGGCCGCACTTACTCGAGCTGATGAACTCTTCCGATGTTATTGTCTCCAATGTGGTCTTCCAGGATTCGCCGTTTTGGAACATCCATCCAGTTTATTGCAGGTAGGGAGAGCCAGATTGTTTTCTTAGACCAGAATCCCCAAGATTCTATGTCTGCTCCTTATGAATCCGAGGAAGACCAATAGCCAATTATGCAGAATTGGATGCTGCACCTTGATCTTGCAAAGTTGCAGTCCAATTGCTTCAGCTTTGTTTGGCCACAGACTTGCTTTCGGCCGTACCGCAGTCCTACAATTCACGTTTGTACCGCCGGCCCATTTGCACCATTCACAGATTGCACATGAACTCCAGGCTGGGTTCCTGTTCCGTGATAAACTCATAATATGCGTATATGACTGCATTAAACTGTTTGGAGAAATGAGTGAACCACAACGAAAGTACAGAAATTGCCAGACAATACCAAACAAGCTCAGCACATTGATGTAGGCTCCTTTTTTTTTTGTTTGTCTTAATTGTTTCTAGCAAACACTCGTGGTCCAAAATCTGCATTCATTGTTGTTCCAGCTGAGAAATAATCGTCTGAATAATCTATCCTGTGATTGTGCAGCAATGTGGTGATAAGAAATGTGACCGTACTGGCTCCACATGACTCCCCCAACACTGATGGAATTGATCCAGGTACAAGTGTTCTTCTGTCCTCGCGAATATATGCGTGCAAAAAAAAATCTGCTCTTTGATTTTTGAAGCTAGAGCTATGGTCTTGCAGATTCGAGCAGCCATGTCTGCATTGAGGATTGCTACATTTCGACGGGAGATGATCTGATCGCCATCAAGAGTGGCTGGGATGAGTATGGAATAGCCTATGAGCGCCCCAGCTCGGACATCACCATCCGACGGATAACAGGCTCCTCACCTTTTGCTGGCTTTGCTGTCGGAAGCGAGACCTCTGGCGGCGTGGAGAACGTCATCGCCGAACACCTGAATTTCTTCAGCTCAGGATTTGGGATCCACATCAAGACTAACTCCGGCAGGGGAGGGTTCATCCGAAACGTCACTGTCTCCGACGTGACCTTGGACAGTGTCCGGTACGGTCTGAGGATCGCCGGTGACGTCGGAGGCCACCCTGATGACCGCTACAACCGGAATGCGCTTCCGGTCGTCGACACCCTGACGATAAGGAACGTTCAGGGCCAGAACATTAGAGAAGCTGGGTCGATCAAGGGCATTGCAAACTCGGCCTTCTCCCGGATCTGCCTGTCGAACGTTAAGCTCAACGGCGGCGCGCCAGTCCGGCCATGGAAATGCGAGTCTGTCAGCGGCGGCGCGCTCGACGTCCAACCGTCCCCGTGCACGGAACTGACTAGCACGTCCGGGTTGAGCTTATGTACAAATTCGCTCTGACGCAGAAGTTAGGGCGCTGTCAGTAGGCTCAATTTAAGTGTTAAGGCGCTTGATTCTTCATGTGAGCAATCGCATCAACGACGGATGAGAAGTTTTTCATATATACGTTATCCAGTGGTTCCGAGCACCCAAATCGTATTGATCACTTTTCTAGACTCTATTTAGAGGTGTTTCAATGCTTTTCTTTTTTTTTTAAATTGGCTCCAACAAAGGATAGGCGTCAAGGTACAATCGGATCGGATATTTGCCGTCCGACCGACCGATTGGATACTTTTGGATCGGATTTGGTTCGTTGATTTGGATATTTGTTGGATTCAGATTCGATATCGAATTAGGGATAATACTATCCGTCGGATCGGGATTTTCCGGCAATATTATCGGATATTCCCGAAAAAACTTGTATTGGATATCCAAAATCACCGAGCGCCCGACCAGCCGATGCAGACGACGGTGAAGGCGCTGTCGGGGCCGACCACCACCTGCAGCTTGATGGAGTAGGACGTCTACTGGTTGTGCTCCAAGTAGCAGCGATTGAAGTAGGTGGCGTCGAGTATCTTGGGTGTGATGATGTGGATTTGGTCATCTGGGTGGTGTACATGGCGCCGATGACCCCCGGGACGCCAAAGGTCCTCTCGAAGCCCTCCTTGAATCTAGGCACGGCGGCCTCATCGGGCCACTGGAGGAAGCGTGGCATGAGGACAGACTTGATGGCGGCGCATACCCAAGGACGAGCCTGTGGCAGGTGGAGATGCTGAAGCCGAAGCGCTTGTAGACGAGGTGGAGCGGCTCGCCGATGGCGAGGCGCCAGATGCAGATGGTGATGGGCTGGCGCACGGTGATGCGGCGCGGAGCATGGTGTCCTCCTTGGCCACAGCGGAGCCAGCGCATCGCAGATCCAGCGTTGGACTTGAGCAGCACGAGCTCGCGGTGGGAAGCGTCGGCGGCGGTGTCGAGAGAAGAAGGGAAAAAAAGTAGTATGCATAGTAACTAATAAGTGATTTTCTATCAGAATTATCGAGCATATGCGCAAGAAAAAAAGTAACAAGTATCAGTACTCAGTAGTATGGAGAGCGGCTGCGTCATGAGCGAGCAGTAGTATCAGTAGTAAGTGATTTTCTATCAAACCTTCTTTAATTAGTGAAAAGCTTAATCGTAGTATTAATAGTAATTGTTATATTATTTACATCGTTCTATGTTCAGTAATTTCTTATATATGTACAGTTAAAATTGAATGTGCTTTTGCAACTTTCTTAGACTGCCTGATAAAATGATTTGTTAAATTGTAATAGTTTTGTTACATTCTAACTCATACGGTTGATTAATCATTATGATATATGTGCTATATAAGGTATATATTCTCGCGCAATATCTAACCAAATATATTCGATACCGTATCGATTTTGCTCCGTATTCGTTTCGAATCCGTGACCGATATTATTCGCGTCGTATTCGTATCCGGCATTATCTATATCCGATTCTGAATCCGAAAAAAATATAATTTAGGATATGAAAATAGTGATATCCGACCGAATTCGACCCGATTGCATCCCTATGTGTCATCTACCGTGCCTTCCATGGTAGAGAAAGCGGCTAGATTTGTGAAATCTAGCTCAACAAATGAGAATACGAGATGTTACTTTCCAGAAATCACAACAAACACTAGTATAGATTTCTTGACCGGCTCATTAGCAGTTTAGCACAACTTCCGTATCCACAAACATAGCTATCAGGTCATCACAGTCACAGTAACCACTAGCGTAAATTTTCAAGTCAAAACAGTAGCTCATCCTCTGTATTCAGTTTACACCCACAGGCCACAAATTTCAGAGCACACATATTTCTTCCTGTGAGTCACAACCAAGATTTTAAATTTCGTTTTTGAATCACATTTCGAAGGTGGCCGAAATCCGAAATTTCAGCCAAAATCCGTACGAAATTCAAAAGGCAAATTTGAAATCCAGTAATTTGAAACCGAGATTTCGGCAGAATTTGCCGAAATTTTGGTAATTTTCAACCTCATATGAAATAGTCTTCTGAGGCTAGAAAAATTAAAAAAAAAAACGAAAAAAGCATACAAGCTACACTTCATTTTACGCATCCAAATCAACTACACCGAACAAACTACACATACAAACACAGGGTTGGGGTTTTGCTCGAATACGTGGAGGTTGTGCTGCTTGATGTAGACCCAGAGGCGCTTGAGGGTCTCGGCACGGGGAATCTCCGCGGCGCCCACCACCGCCTGCAGTGCTGGGGACACGGGCCATGGCTTAGTGATGCCGGTCGCCGCCCTCTTCGTCGAGGCCGTGGCGGCGGCCGGAGACTTGGACGCAGGGGCGGAGCTAGCTCAGCTTAAAGCCTCAGGCTGGGTCAACTGTATTGGACTGTTTTACAATTTTTCAAAAGATTTTTATGATTTTTCAACTGTGTTGGGCTAGGCTTTTCATGCCAGGTCTCAGCAGTGGCGAATCTAGGATTTAAACCAAGGGTATGCCGATCAAAAAATAATTCGGTAAATAATTTAAAATTTATTGAACAATTCGGTATACAAGTAAAAAAATAATTAAAAACAAGATAATATATTTAAGAGAAGCTTATATACCTATAATATTACTTCTTCTTGTTCGGTCTACGCCTTCTAATGGCCATAAAACTCTTGATTATATCATATTCTTCTATTTTGAAGAAAATATCTCGCTCAATGTTGCAGTTTGTGACGAAAGAGGAGGTGAAATAGCAGTGACCTTCTTTCTTTGCATGTTTAGAAAAAGAGATGCAATGTCTCCATTCCTCTTCATAATTAAAAAACCTTGCAAATAAAATACGTCCATTGAGTGGTTAAAATACTAACTAAGATAAGCAATAAATAAAGATATAACTATGTGCTATAGTAGGAGTCGAATAAAGTATATATGTAGAATCGAAATATACTAAATTAGCAATCAGAGGGGGGTGAATGATTGCGCGGAAGCTAAAATCAAATTTTGATCTACAAAAACTTCACCTCAATTCAGACTCAAATATTTGCTTCGTATTCAACAAAACAGAGTAGATGTGTTTGGTAAATCACTAATTCTCAGAGATCCAACCGTTGGATTGACCTGAAATTTGAACATAATAAAGTAGATTCCAATACGCATCTAACTAAAAAAGAATTAGCACGATCGGACCTACAGATCAAAATTTATAAATCCTGCAAGGTTGCTGTGACAGATTATGACGAGAATCATGTATGGATTAGACCAAATCTACAGGGTATGCCGCGCCCACCCGGCATACCCTATAGATCCGCCCCTGGGCCTCAGGCCCTGACCTGGGTGGCCCGAAGCCTGGCTCCGCCCCTGCTTGGACGAGGTGCCGCCATTTGGACTTATTGAGGTCACTTCGGTGCGGTGGTAGCTTGGGGTTTGATTAAGTGTGGTTTGGACTTTCGGGGCGTGCGGCGTCGACCCAAACAGATCACAATTGTAGCTCATGAGCCATCTCCTCCTCCTCCTCGCGCCACTCGACCTTGCCTCGATGCCTGCGCCTCGCGCCACCCACCGCCTTGACGCTAGCGCCTCGACACCTTATGTCGCCTCGACGCTTGCGCCTCGGGCCGCATCGACACATATAGTGCCCTCGAAATCTGTCATAGCTTGGATGAAATTGTTGTTGCGGAATATTTACCACTCCACTGATTGCACAATATACAGATCAAGAAATACAACCGCACCTATAAAGGACAATCCTACCCTTAGTTTGTACCTATAGACTAGTTATCTCCAATAGGGCATTTCGATCACTTGTACAGGCCAAGAGCCTATAAATACTCCATGCCCCTCTCATTTGTAACTTGAGCAATATAAATTAACACTTGAACTAGCGAGCCCTCAGGGCCTTTGTAAGGACCCGAATCCACTGATTCGAACCCACTGTGTTTACCGCACTAGTCCCAGGATCAACGCTAGTGCACACAGCTCAACATTGGTACATATCACATCATACTCAACGATAATAGAATAATAGTTCATTCATTGATATATCTAAAGGTATGGTCTTATGACCAACTTACATTATTAAGCCACGCAGGGCAAGACTGAAAATATAAACTATTAATTATGCAGCGGAAAGTAGAAAACGTAGATAGCTCATCAGTTCACCACAAGCAACCGATAAGGCTCGAACCCTAATGACTCGTGTCTTCCTGGACTTCCTCTTCCAACACAGGTGTAGATTCTTCAACTGTTGATTATTGTTGTTTGGCAAGGGTGAGTACTTAAGCACTCAACAAGTTGTGCACAGAATGCAATTCTATGTATCTATATGTAAGGCTTATTCCAATGGATAGGCTATTATGGCTATTTTGCAATAAGCAGCATTTATGAACAAATACAGTAAATAGATTGTAAAGACTGTAAAACAAATATCAATAGTAAATAAATTCAGTATTTCCCAAGTAAACCAAATTTCCAATCCTAAGTCAAATTCCATCTTCCATATGGCATTCCGCCATCCCAACCAAGTTGTCCAATTAATTACACTAACCCTTAACTGTAATTCCCGAGCATTGCTCAATACCGCGAGCACGGCTATCCGAATAGTTTCACACTCTGCAGAGGTTATGCACTTTACCCACGAGATACAACCAAACACCACCAAGGCGAGTGATTATAACAAAGTCTTTACAATGCTCTGGCTTAATCCGATACTACCCGCTAAGGTTTCAACACTGGTGGGACTGGTTACCACATCCAGGGCCCCCCTCTTGCGCCATGTGAATTTCACCATAACTCGGGAACTCACACCGACCACGATAGTACCAAAATTAAGACATTGCAAATTACTCAGCTAGGCTGGTCCATACCAGACATGTGGTTGCATGATTGACTCAGGTCAAAGGCTTGCAAGGTTAAGTCCTTAGAATGATCAAGGCAAGACATCCACATACCCTCTGCCCATCGGGCCCACCTTGGCATCCTCGCCCCTTGTCACTTGCCCCAATCCAAGTTATTATCACCCAGTTGATTACCAAGCACCACGTGCCATCAACAATTCAACATCGTTGCGTGACATGACTCGTCACAACAACTCAATCTCATCGTGTGATCCCACATGACACACAAGTTCATAACATTGTTCCATATTCCATTAATCAAGATTAATTATCAATGATTCTGACACATGTGATGACGTGGCATGGCTAAGCAACTAATACGGACTAATCCTCCAATGTTGATTATAATTATTAACCAACTATATTTAACCAATCTAGGGTGACAATGGATCATGGCATACAATGACAAGGTAGGGTGTAGACCAATCTGGTACATTAGCTAAACCCAATCTAATTTAAACAATTGTATAATTGAAATATATGCAATAGGGTAAAACAAACATAGCAATTTTATAAACATGGGTTCAACATGATCAAAGCACAACTTGCCTTGGAATAGGTCCTGATCTGGTTCTGGAACTTGCTCTTGAGTTGCTGGATCTTCCTCCGAAGCGTCGCACAATTCAACGTCTACGCGTACCGAAGAAGAAAAGCAAATAAATACCAAAACAGAGAGCAATTGAACTCCAAAAATCAAATAAAATTCACCATTAAATAGATATCAATTTTACAAATTTTTAGAAATTGGAATCACTCAAATCCGAGTTACGATGCAAAAGATATAGCCTTTTGAAGTTTGAAATAAATACTGAAAATACAGAAATTAGAAATTCGGAATTAACAGATTTATTTTTAATTCGAAAACAGATTATTGCGTCATCATGACGTCACGCTGGCGTCAGCCCTTGACCCAGCGAACCAGATGCTGCCACGTGGCCTCGGTCTATGGACTGAGTCCACAGAATCGCGATGGATCACCATGGACTCGGTCCACGGTGCTTGGGCTCCGTGCGCCACGCGGCCTCATCTGATTGGCTGACCAGCGGTGTGATCTGGCCCTTCCATCACCGATCCGACGGCTTACGCTTGGCGACGACGTGGCTTACCGACACGCACTCCACGCGGCGAAATCTGACGCGCTCGGTCCAAGATCCAACGGTTGCAAACGCTCGCGAGGTTCGACGACGAGCTCGGCGGCGCGTTCACCGGAGACCGAGACGAAGGCGAGCCCAACGGCGCTTTGGCGACCAAACAGCGATGAAACTCCCCGAATCCGACGCGGCGCAACCCGAAGAGTTCCGATCTGGAGCACACACGACGGAAGACGACTCGACGACGGCGGAAAACGGCCAAACCCGCGACGGCTTCCTTCACAACTCCGACGAGCTTCTCCACGGAAACGGCGACGACACAGGGCTCGGGATTTGCTCAGAATACGCGGCACGAGATGAGGATCTCAGCGCCCGCCTCGGTGACTTAAATAGCCGCACGGGAAGGCGTGCAAGGCCCGGACTCCGAAGATGGCTCCGTGGCGGCGGCGGACTCCGGCAGCGACTCGGAGAGGTGACGCGGACGCATCCGGCGCATACACACGGCGTTCATCCGACGGCTCAGGACACTCGGCCACGCGGACAGATCTCAAGCGCCCGATCGAGATCAACGGCGCGGATCCAACATGGCAGGGTTTACCCGAGATGGGCCGATTGGGCGCTGAAAGCGGGCCAAGCGCCTGATGATTGGGCTTCGGCCCGATACTGTTCCAAAGGATTTTTAACACTTTATTAATTTAAATAATTCTAGAAATTCATTTAATTGGTTTTAGGCAAATAAATATACAGGAAAAATCCAAGAAAAATCTCAAAAATACCTTGAGACATCCTTGACTCAAATAAAATATTTTTGGCAAAACTTTATTTTAACTTTGCACAGATTTAAATAGATTTGAATAAAAGGGCAATAAACTTAATTTTAAAATTAATTCAAATAAATCCAGAAAAATTCAAATAAATTCCAGAAAGTCATAAATGCACATTTAAGCAATAAAACTTAATTAAGCCAAATTTTGGGATGTTACAGCCTTGCTCACCGGAGACTACCCCGCAGGCTCGCCGGCAGGAGTAGGGTGGTCCTCTTGGACCCCCGAACCTGTATAAACTCCCGTATCATTTTCACTTTCGTAGACGAGGGTCTGTTAAACGTCCGACGTCCACCCCTCACTCGTGTTCGGTTCTTACACCTACGACAATTGTGTATCTCTCTTTTAGAAGAATTAAGCATGTTTTCTAGTGATCATCTGCTTACATATGTTTGTTCTGTTTATTGTACAGTAATGACATATAGTGCTCTGTGAATCTTACCTTTGTTAGCTTAGATGAGGTTGTGTTTATCTCTTTTCGAAGAGAGATGCATGTTTCCTGGTGCCCATCTCCTTACATATCTTTTTTCTGTTTATTGTACAGTAATTACATTTAGTGCTCCGTTAATCTTACTTTTCGTAGCTTAGATGAGGTTGTGCATATCTCTTCTACAAACAAGATGCATGTTTTCTGGTATCCTGTAGGTGCGGTGCTAAGGAGATATACATTCCGATCAGACAGGTGAGGAAGCGTGTCGTGGTCGTTCTCTGCCGCATGGAGCGCGCTCTCGGGTTCTGATTACCTCCTGTCCTGCAGGTGCTGTGGCGAATTCCGCATGGAGCACGCTTTGAAATCCTGAATGCCTCCCGTCCTGCAGGTGGGATGGTAAATTTAATAGTTACTCGCATCCATGTAAAGAGGGTGGTGCGTAGTTCCCTGCTGTCAACTGTAGCCATTGTTTTTTGTGCGTTCATGGAACTGAAATCCGATGCTGCGGTCAAGATATTACCTGCAGTTTGCCGAAGGACTTTTTTTCCCCTCCAGCGGATAGGTGCTACATTTCCCTCATCAATGCTGGTCTGGTTCATCGTTTTAGTTCTATTAGGTTTGATGCTCTCACAATTCATGCCATGCTGACACCATGCATAGTTTAACAGAGTGCTATTTCACGTTCATCCAGTTTTTTTGTTAGAGATCCTGTGTTTTCCCCTGCTTACGTTCCCTATTTGATGTTTTATAGTTTGGTTCCTTTCCTATGTTAAGAGTTTCTTCAATGCTATGCGTTTTCCATACAGTTGTGGTCTATATTATACGGTGATGCCTGTAGAAAGCGATGGAAACCGCTTGGCTTGCTATCCTTCTTGGTGCCTACCAAACAACCTCCTGATGCCCTTTTCATACCACTCTTAGCTCACCTAACACTGTCCTATCATCTCATCTCTTTTATGTCACTTCCCGCTTGCTAGGAAATGATACAGCACTATTACTGAGCAAGCACCACCGTAAGTCCTATATTCTTTTAAATTTACCTTATTATTGTGTATTACATATATCCCATCACATGTGTGCCATACATAACTACTGCATTTCTGTCATACATTGTTATTAGGCTATGTGCAAATACCTTACAGGGTACCCCCTTCTCTCCTTATTGCTTGCTCTGATTGGTAACCTTTGGTATGCTATTTGTTGACAACACATCCATATTATTTCCGTATACAATATTTAAGAATGGTTTCATTATACACTTCGAAAGGCCTTGCTTTGCCTTGCTATGGTGCCATCCAAATTTGTCATAAGCAAACATATCGGTTGATCATATTCATGGCTAAGAAAACTCACCCACAACAATATTGCCATTTTCTCAATATCAGTTGCTTCACATTATGATAACATCATTTGTTCTTTTCCTTTGCTGCCAGCAGTTCAACTCATTTGACGTATCCTTTCTTACTCCCGCGGCATAGTGCAGGGTTATCTTGCAGCAACCACTGCCCAGATCTGGCCCCTATTGATGGTAGGGCATAATATTTTTAAAGTTTTTTTCCCAGTTTCCCCATCTGTTATTGCATATCAGGATGCACAAATCATACGCCTCTTCGCCATGGCTAAGTGCTGCCTCCACCCACCTGAGCCATAAGATTTTCATCAAGAAGCTATGACACATAAGGTTTTGTGTTTGGAGCTTATTATAATCTGTTTCCTATTTTCTAGGTCTGATCTGGATTATGTGACAAGGATGGACAAAGCCCATGTGAGCATCTATTCTTGCGATTATTTTGTCTATAGTTTCTACCAATGTTTATTTACAGGCCACGTATAACAGGTTTGGGGTTTGTGTCCATATATTTTGTCAGTTCGATGTTCATGCGATCATCACGATTTTAGGTTTATCCCTCTCACACATCTGAAGATTTGATGATCTTAATAATCGAGAAAACAAAACTACAAAGGATCTACTTTCAGTTTTGCTTAGACCAAATAATTCAGTAGGACATTTACTTCTTAAAACCACTAAGCTGTATTATGTTCTAATTGCTAAATTGGATTTGCAAAACAATATTGGATGCAACTTTTTTTGGACAGACATCAAGTACATGTATCCAATGGGCCAACCATGATTTCTTCGTTGCTGTGTAAATCCTAAGGACGCTTGGCTTCTACTGTTTGCTACAACTTTGCATCTTATTTTGTTGTGCAATGCCTTTAGCAAACATTTTTTATTCTAGGTTACATGGACATGATAGATGCAAGGAGGCCAAATTTTGTTGCTTTCACATGTCGAGGGAGTTACTCACCTACTCCTAGCCTCCTACCAAAGGCCTCATGCTGTTTACGGTGAGTTGTATTTGCAATAGAATTTTATCAATTCACCATTGATTCCATGTTTTCTCGAGTTTTTTTTTCTAAAGCTATGATAGTTTTTTTTACAAAAATAAAGCATTGGATATATTTAAATTTATTGGTTCTGATGCCCGCAAATGGATAGGAGTTAAATTTAACCAATTGCTTTCAGGAATACGCGCGTGGGAGCAATTAACTACAATACTTTCATTTATGGAAGTTACCAGACTACAGATGCCTTGGCTGTATGATGAATGATACCTTCTGCTTTCATTGGCTATCCAACATGTAAATCTTGGCTACAAGGTTCTCTAAATCAATTTTACGTTGAACTTTTATTCCTGAATCTATGTGGTTGTCAGAATATATCCGATGTTCAACAATTTCAATGTTATTTGTGTTATACGCATGTTTCTATGAACCTATTATGTGTTGAGGCCTCGGTGCCCCGCAGCAACACGCGGGTCCCTACTAGTAACTATATAATCTTAGAGAGGCACGGCCGGACACCCGCCACGCCCCTTTTTCGCACGGTAAAAACTACATCACCTATTTTTCAAAACTATAAAAATGGAAAATGAAACGAACCACGACAGCTTTCTTCGTTTAGTTGGTTAGTGCACCCATTCGGTACGCGCGAGGTCTCTCGAGTTCGAATCTGAAAGAGAGGAGTCTCATTTATTTTTCTCTCTTTGAGATGATTTTTTCTCACTCTATGATTCATCTCAAGTGATACTTTAGTTGATTTTTTTTTAATATCCTCTTCTATGGATTTCAGAACATTAAGAGTCTATTTACATATAGTAGATTTTGATTCGAATCTCTTTAAGGAGCTGTCTGCAGCAACAAGCGGAGTTCTAGCAAGTTGTCATAACTACTAGGAATGTCTGCGCGGCGTGCCACGCCACGGCCATTGTTTTTATACATGTCTAATTTTTTTCGCATTTATTCGGGATCCTCTCACGAAGCATCCGCGATTTCACATAAACGGAAGATCCATTTCGTAAAAAACGGCAAAAATGATTTAAACGTAATCATGTTTTTTTTGTCATTTATTTGATAAACGAAAGTTATTTTTTTTTGTAAAAAACGAAAAAAAACGATCTAAACGTAATTACTTTTTTTTTGCATTTATACGGGGTCCTCCTCTTCGCAAAAAATGGTCAGAAGGACCTAAACGTAATAATTTTTTTCTGAAAAAGGGAAAAAATGGTAAAAACGATCTAAACGAACTATTTTTTCAGTATTTATCCGGACCTAAACGTAATATTTTTTTCTGAAAAGGACCTAAATGTATTTTTTTTTCGGCTCGGCTCAAGCCGGCTCAAAACGCTGGAGGCCTTCGAGAAATAATAGAGGGACGATTATATTTCAGTCAGATGCCATGGAATCCGACGTGTGGAACCTGTGTTCCACACCTGTCAGTGGCAAAATTACGTGTAATCATGTGAAAAGTGTAGCTTTCTAGCTGAAAGACCGAGATGGCGACCAGAGGGGGGCTGAATCGTCCCAAAAGAAAATTCCCACCTCTTGGACAAATACTAGTCAAAAGACTCAATACTGCTTGTAAAGAATAGAGACTAGAAAAACACAAGCAGTGTTCAGAAAACAACATGACTCCAAAAAGCCAATCTGTGATCTTGGCTTGCTCATAAGATTCTAATGATCAAGATAGACTTGAATGCCTTCTCACACGTCACAGCAAGCAAGATAGCCCAAGAGTAAACACCACAACTCGATCAATTAAGAATTCATCATGAAGGGACAAAAGATCAGTTTCTTTGCAGAACTTGAACTAGGGTTGCCTAGTGAATTTGGATATGCTCTGAGTGAAGATTCATCCAATCAATCTCTCATTCTTTTCAACAAGAACCAGAAGCAAATCAAAACTAAAGAACTGCAAGTCACACGTTTTACACACTTCAAGAACACACAGATTTACAACTTGCAATAAGAACAGAAGGATTGCCTAAATGATTGAAAGCATCGAATCAAGAGAAGAGTTCACCAACCATGAATTTCAACAAAGATTCAATAGCATGTAGAAGGAGATGAGGCAAATCCAAATTTACGTAAAGTAAATTGCAAGTAAGTAAATGCGGAATTTAGATAGCAGAATTTAAGTGCGTAATGTAAATGCGTAAAGGAAATGAAACTAGAACATAAATGGAGAACATTTCATTTCTGGAAGGGATGTTTACAAAGCCTCACAACAAAGTGGGCAAAACTCAAATGAGCAGCAAAAACCTCAGAACCTTCAAAGAGGGAAGGCTGCCCCTACCCCTCTATTTATAGTGACCTGGGATCAATCCCCACCCTTGGATGTCTTGCTTCAATCCTAAGCCAACTTCCAAGAGCCAGGATTTGATCCTTACACTGTCACTCTCAACAACTCTCAACTACACTCAGGTACTTTCTAGTACACCTGACAGCAAGCTACACTTTATCCACTACTTTATCTTCCAAAACTGCAACCCTACAGCTCTCCTTGATCCAAGTAGTGATAAGCTAGCTTCTCCACTGATCTCTTGTCTCTTGAAACTGTACCAACTTTATCTCCGGCCATCTTCCGGCGAACTTCCGACCAACTTGAACCTCCGGCCATCCCATGCCTAGTTCCAGCCTCCCTTCGCCTCACCATGACCACCAAATGAAGTCCTACATTCACAAAGACAAGAAATCCCTTCTTGGTTCCACCATGAACCCATCACAACAATTAGATCATGAGTTGGGGTTAGAAAAGACCAAAAACGGATCAAAGCATTTCAACCAAATGCAGACAAGCTGTTTTCAATACAGCAGGATCTTCTCAATTTGTTATGATTTTATATGTTGTTCTACTAAAAATCTTGTCAACATAAAAAAGTTGTGTTTTGAAATTCTCTACAACTTTCATGTAGAACACATAATTTTTTGATCACGGGAAGACCCTCAAGAATGCATATTACTGCACGCTGGAAAATTGGTCCGTAGTACACGTGAGAATCTCTGTTAACCTTCTCGATTTTATATGATTTTTTATGTTGCTCAAATGAAAAACTTGTCAACATGAAAAAGATGCGTCTTGAAATTCTCTACAACTTTCATGTAGACCAAATAATTTTTTGAGCACGGAAAGACTTTCATAAATGCATATTACGACACGCGAGTAAAATTGGTCCGTAGTACACATGAGAACCATCGCGATTTGGTCCGTAGTACACATGAGAACCATCGCGATTTGGTCCGTCATACACATAAATATCATAAAATTTTGGTCCGGCATACACATGAAGATCACAAAATTTTGGTCCAGCCTACACACGAAGATCACAAAATTTTGGTCCGGCCTACACATGAAGATCACAAAAATTTGGTCCGGTCTACACATGAAGATCACAAAAATTTGGTCCGACCTACACATGAAGATCATAAAATTTTGGTCCGGCCTACACATGAAGATCACATTTAAATACAAACTCAAATCTAAGCTATCATAGATCATATAAAGTCAAATACTCATCACAAATAAAGATAGACCTCCACATAGTCCTTCACTAGTAAAACTCAAAACTATGCCAATTACATTTACATGCGGTCTCACATGCCTGTCACATTTAACGGGTATCAACGAACGCTCAGAAATGTGTGTGCTCGCAGGCTGAACAGGTACTTGCCGCACCAAGCTGGAATCAAATCTCCGACTACCAAATCAAAGCATGTTAAGATTCTTCGCAATGTTTAGGAAAATGATACAATGCCCATTCCTAATCATTTACCAGAATAGTTCTGGATTGTCCCCATGCCATATGTTACACCAAGTCCACAACACGCTAGAGTGGAAACGGTACTACGCTCACACGAAAATGGCGACAGAGAAGGAAGATACATGCATATGTGGTCCAAGACCGCAGACAAGGCAGCTAATGGTTATAGGGATGAAGCGGCGGAGCAAATGGAATCTGTTGGCCTCCCTGCCCGGGGAAGGTCATCATCTGGGGCCCCGTACCAGAAGGAAACTGCTGGTTGCCGTATATCGGAAACTGCGACATTGGTTGCGTTGGACCTTGTGCAAACGGCTGGTTTCCATAACCTGGAGGTAGCTGGTACCCTCCGTGGCCAGGGAACGGCATTGCTTGTGGACCAGGTGTGTTTGGACCTGGATGGCTTCCATTGACGTGGTGCTGCATAAACTGAGGTGAGCCTGGAGGTAGCTGATGGTTCGCATGGCTGGGTATCTGTTGATTTCTTTGGGCTGAATGTTGCGCCATTGAGTTGATCCTGGGGGAAACTGTTGGGCCCCATAGCCTGGGAACTGTGGAGGAACACCAGGGGGGCCTTGTAGGATTCCAGCTTGCAAGGGTGGTTCAATGGAAGGATGAGAAGGTAGAGAAGCTGATGGTGCTCCAGGTGTCGCCAGAATAGGTGTAGTCCCTGGTGGCAGTACTGCACCGGTGGCTGCAGAAGGAACACTGCTGTATGCTGTTGTGCTAGCATCAGCATGAGGGACTGGCTGAGGACCAAGAATGGAAGGTTGATTGCAGGCTGGAGCAACATTCCCTCTGGTGTAATCTCTACCTCGGTCGTTGTTAATCTGAAAGACCATGCCATCAATAAACAAGTTTTTTTTAACAATGAAGTATGTATCATTTGTACAACATCACTAAAGGAGTCAATACATATAGCACAAGAGTTCATAATGGCTCATTTCAGTCATGACGGTGCACCAGTTATATCCAATTTGGATATAGTGAGGAAGTGATGAATATTACCTTAACATTAAGATTGGTATGGCGTGAAAATGTGAGGTGAAGCTTGCAGTATCCACCTTCATAGATGCTGTGTCCTTCTAATGCTTCTTTTGTTGTAACTGCGGTTTGAATGTCTACGAGAAAAGCATAAAAGGTTTGAGAGACATGCACTGCAACAAAAGCTTTTGAGTTTGTCTAAACAAACCTTTGGAGTTCTGTATAGCTTTAGATATTTACCTCGATACTGAATTAATGCCTGGAAGCCAGAATTCTTCTCAAAAATAGCAATCTTTTGTACAAACCCAAAAGCAGAAAAGACCTGCCAGTTACAGGAGACCAAAAGGTTGATGCAATGCAAACTGTGTACATATGATGATTTAACATCAGGGTTTAATACATTACCTCATGAAGCACTTCTATCGTAACAACATACTGCATGTTCTCAACAGATGCAAGCAGAACATTGCTCTCTGCCTCCTGCTTCTTCCCATCCTGGGCATAACCCAACCATTAGAATCAGAACAAAACAGAAGTATATACGGACTAAGGTTGGAAGTGTTACCAGTCCAGAACCATCAATAGCAGAAGGCACAACAGGAAGGTACGGGTTAGTGAAATCCCTAAAGGAAACAATAAACAGAGATAAGTGGGGAATCTTTTTGAAGGCGGAGGAGGATGATTTTTTGTTTTGTGTGTGTGTGTTTGGGGGGTTGGGGGGGTATTGAAAAATTAGTTTAGTAGCTGCATGATTGCTAGTGTTCTGCAAAGTGATCAAATTGATAAAGTAAAGATCATGAAACAGAAAAGCTGGTTTTGCCCATGTATGATGAAAGAAATTGATGGGTAAATGTAACGAAATTCGTCCATCAAGCAGCAAGTCCAAAAATTGTTTAGCTGATCAAGAGCTCTTACGTACTCCTGTGACTCTGAAACTTGACATTTAGAACAGTATGTGCTGAATAGGTTATTCTTAAAGTGCAGGCCCCATCAAGTTCTGGAAGCAAATAGCTGCAATACAAGCACAAGTAATTATGCATCAGTCTCGCAAAAGAGTACAACAGAAATATGAATTACTTAAGAAGAATACCTAGGAATGCATCTACCATCCAGAGCAGCTTTTGCAGATGTTGCGGTCTCAGCATCAGAAAACTGTATCAATGCCTACATACCAGACAAACAAACATAAGTTCAAATAAAATAGACCAGGACGAAGAAAATCATGCTACTGTTCCCACAAAGATAAGACAGCATGTGAGGCAGGAAGGGATGAACTGACAAGACATGTTACTAAATGAGTAAAAGTAGAACCATCACCTGATAGCCAGATGCCTTCTCAAAAGTAGCAATCTTGTGAACATATCCAAAAGCAGAAAATACCTGGGCACATGAACTTTGGTTGTCAATACAACAAGTAATACAGTATAGAAAATGAAATGCATCCATTTAGATAATTGGAAAGTAAGATGAGCATAAAATGAGAAGTGAACAGACAAAGACTGACTAATATCTGAGCGCAAAGCACCATTTTGTTTTAATTATAAAACATGAAGAAAAGCATAGAAGCATACAAGATATATTCCTCACTAATAAATAACAATGATACTCACAGAGAAGAGTTCAAGGTAAGTTTTGAGTTTTTACTAACAGATCATTGCATCAACTAGAAGTCTTTTAACCCGCTAACAATAAGTGTTCCTCTAGGCGCTAGGCGGGTGGGCTAGGCGGAGGCCGCCTAGGTGGGAGGGAGGTGTCTAGCACCTAGGTGAGCTAGGTGGCCACCTAGGGGAACAGTGCTAACGATATGGACAGTGGAAATCAACTTATCATCTCTCTTCAAACACAGTTATGATCATAAAAGCTTTTACCATGTAGTGTGCACTGACTGCAGAGTCAACACTTAGCATTTTCTAGAATTTGTGATAGATGACCTAGAAAAGGAAGGAATTCAACAAGAAGCAATCTAGAAAGCACTGACATTCCTTTGCCGCCGAAGAAAGGAAACCAAGTTCCGGTCACCAAGCTTCTAACCCAAAAAGGCAAACTTTTAGCTATATCTTCGCAGCAGCATCTGAGTAAACCGTTGAAACATTCTTTATGAACTGCTCATCAATACATTGCCCTTTTTGACCTTTTTACCGTCTCTCAGATGCAACTTTGACCGTTACTTTTTATACCTTTACATTAAGATGTACTAATAAAATTATAATATTATGAAAGTACTATTAACGAAGAATCTAATAATATAATTTTCATATAGTCAATCTAGACAATTTAAAGCCTATTGGTGGTCAAACTTTAGAAAGTTTGACACGGCACAGATTCTAGGATGTCAAGTAAAAAAGATCGGAGAGGGTATATGAGGATGGGACTTTGAAAGCATAACAAATCATATGTTACTTCGGTGGCTGCAATTTTTTACCCTTATTAATCTATATTTCCATATAAAGTAAGGAAAATTCAGGATATACCACTCCAAAGAGTGGTATGGTTGGGAACGCCACTCCAAAGCTTACCGTCCACCACATGCCACTCCAATAAGTTTTAGATTTAGGATATACCAGTACTACTCGTTTCCTAAGATTAATGCCTTTTCCATCTTTATAGCCATGGGACCGTTTTTCCCTTGTAGCCATCCACGTCACAGTTTCATGAAATACCCCTCCATTTGTGTGTCCCGGTGCAACCCAACCAGGTCGGCTAGAAATCTCTTTGCTAATTTCATATCTTTCTCCGGTAAGAAATAGATATCTTTGTTTGTACTCTGGAAACTTCTCCTTCATCTCAACAGGAATATGTGCATGTCAGTAGCTTCATTGTTCAGTATAAACATGGCTAGATCAAATTGTTTTCACATTACGAATTTAGAAACTGCCAAGTTGATGTACGCATCCCTGGTTAAGAACAATTATTATTTCTTGTTAAAAACTTATTTATTATATAGCTATATCAGAAAACTTGGCAAACAAAAAATCAAATCATAAAACAAGACAGCAGGAGATTCAACAGAAAGTAGGTTGGACACTGTAAAATTAAAGATAAAACAATAGGTTAAGGTGGCTTTGTCACTGAGAACTTTTTTTTTTCATGGTTCACTAAGAACTTGTTACGAAGAAACAAAAAACAATAAAAAAAAATACAACCTTTGTTCCATGACTAGCTGTTTATTCTTAGGCCTCTACCGTCTCCTTATAAAATGGACCTAGCTCTGTGAATGGCTCACCTCCAACTGAAGAACATCCAAGACCTAACAAGTACACAAATACACAATAATACTCACAGGGGGCAAAATAGTCCTTTCCCATTGCTAAAAAGGTGGAAAAGACACTAGATCATGGGAAATAAGAGGTAATGGTGAATCTAAACTATTTGGAGTGGCATGTGGTGTAAGTCGAGCTTTGGAGTGGCGTCCCGAACATGCCACTCTTTGGAGTGGTATATCCTGAACTTTCCCTATAAAGTATGGCACCGATATGAAAGGCTAACTGTTTCACTTCTGTACCATGATTCTAGTGTTATAGTCTTGAATTGTTCTATAACATGATTTTTGTGCAAAAACTAACATTCTTTGAGGGATGTGAATTAAGAGTGCATGTTTAGTAGTTTTAGCAAAAGGAAAAGTTCCATATGAATATATGATTTCTATGTGACTACTTGACGTTTAATGAATCTTCTCCAAATCAATGTGTATTTCCGATGATGTTGAGATCATCAACATATACGGAAATGATACAAAATCCAATTGTGGATTTATTTATGAATACACATGGGCAATCATCGTTATTGGAGTAACCCTTCTGTAGAAGGAACTTACTTAGCCGGTTGTACCACATTTTACCCGACTGTTTTAAGCCATAGAGTGATTTTTTTAATTTTACACAATACATGTTGCGATTTGCATTTGGGTTCGGAATCTTAAGTCCTTCAGGGACTTTCATATAGATATCCGAATCGAGTGACCCATATAAATATGCAGTCACTACGTTCGTCAACTGTATGGATAAATTCATTTGAACTGCCAATGATATTAAATATCGAAATATAATTCCACTCATAACGGAAGAATATAGTCGATGCTAGGTCTCTGCGTAAACCCTTGTGCTAGTAGTCTCGCTTTGTATCTCATCACCTCATTATTTTCATTCCTTTTTCGAACGAAAACCCATTTAGCTCCCACAGGGAAGACATTATGAGGAGTAGGTATTACCGATGAAAATACCTCTCTTTTGTTAAGAGCGTAATTCTGACTCAATTGCTTCCATTTAATCCAATCTGAGTGATTTTGTCACTTTGCCATAGAATTTGGTTCTGAATCTATTTGAAGGACAATAGCAATTTTTGAGGAGAAATATATGTCGACAATAGTAGTCTTTCTATTATAAGATTCTCCTGAATCAATATAATTTGTGAAAATTTCATTTATACCTTCTAACTCCTCGTGATTTCCCATAATAATGGAGTTAGGAATTTTCGATGTCCCAGCATTTAAATTTGTGCGCATTATTATGCTAGGTCCTGGATGTTGTGCATCCATTTGGTGTCTTTCAATATGAGGTTGAATTTTATTTATTGATTTAGAATATGACTTCTTTTGTTTCTTTTGAGAAACATTATCCCTTGTAACCGATTTTCTCCCCCTTTTATTTGCATGAGAGATGAGTAATTTTATGAGGTACCTCCACTCGCTCTGGTGCATTGACAGCAGGAATATATGATTTAATGATACCTTTGTGATCAGTAAATGCATCTAGCAGATTGTTTGCAATGTGTTGCAAATTTATAATTCTTTGGACTTCTAGTTCAGATTCTTTAGTATATGGATCTAAGGACTGAATGCCTGTGACATTCCAATCTATTTCTCGGCATTCATTATGGTACTGATCTCCCCCTAATGTCGAAAAATTGTCTTCATAAAAAATGCAATCAGCGTATCGGGCTGTAGATAGCTCCCCTGTTAGGGGCTCGAGGTATTGTATGATTGACGGAGAAATATACCCCACATAAATCCCCAATTTTCTATGGAGGTCCATTGATGTACGCTGCGGTGGTGATATCGGTACGTATACCGTGCAACCGAATTTTCACAGATGGGAAATATTTGGATTATTTCCACATATTAACTGCAATAGGGAAGCTGTATGATATGCAGTTGGTCGAATTTGGAGTATATTTGTGGCGTGTAATACCGTATGTCCCCAACATGATATTGGTAAATTGCAATTATGTAGGAGTGGTCTTGCAATTAATTTAACTCTTTTGATAAGAGATTCAGCTAGACCATTCTGAGTGTGTACATAAGGTATTAAATGTTCCAAATTAATTTCCAATGACATACAATAATCATTGAATGCCCTTGAAGTAAATTCAATGGCATTATCCATTCTAATGGATTTTATCGTTCAGGATAATTTGCTCTTAGTCTTATGATTTAAGCATTAATTTGGCAAAAGTATGGTTCCTTATGGATAAGAGACATATGTGGGACCATCTTGTAGATGCATCTATAAGCACCATAAAGTACCTAAATGGTCCAGATAATGGTTGAATTGGACCACATATATCTCCTTGAATTCTTTTAAGGAAAGTAAGTGGTTCATTTTTAATTTTAAGGTAAGAGGGCCTTAAAATTAATTTTCCAGTTGTACATGCAGTGCACACAAAATCTGATGATTTTGGAAATTTTGCAATAGATATGTTGTGACCAACAGAATTGTCAATAATTTTTCTCATCATCCCTAGGCCGGGATGACCAAGGCGATCATGCCAAGTCTTGAATTTATCAAGATTTTGAAAAAATATCTTATACGCAACATGTGGTACC
The DNA here is from genome assembly GCA_036346275.1 of Otatea glauca. Lineage (NCBI taxonomy): Eukaryota > Viridiplantae > Streptophyta > Magnoliopsida > Poales > Poaceae > Otatea > Otatea glauca. The sequence continues at coordinate 51,280,183 of CM070711.1, forward strand.
GGTTTGATGTATATATAGTACAATCCAGATGCCAAGGAATGAATTTCCTCAAACGTTTGCTTGTCATATCCATTATCTTTAGTGAGAAAGAGATATTCCTTACCATTCTCAGTATGAATTTCAACATGGAAACCATTTAAACGAATATATTTAAAACTAAGTAAGGTATGAGTTGAATCATGTATAAAAGTGCATTCTTGATTTATATTTTTGTATCCATAGGGAGAATAACTGTGGCATGTCCTCAACCAACAATCAATGCATCGTGTTCTGCGATAGTCATAATATTTCCATTTTGCTTTGTAAGTGTGGAAATATTTTATCTCCCTTAATATGGTGTTAGTGGTACAACTGTTTACTAAACAAATTTCTTCTTCCATCATATTGCTTCTCGTAACTCCTTGTGGAATTGCTCGATGTGGTAGAGCGAAGCACTGCTGATAACGTGTTTTGATGTGGAGAATTGAGAGAGACAGATAATTGAGAGATTGTTAATAATCATCATCCTCGATAGTGTTTGATCATACATATATATACAAGATTAGAGTGTTTGTTTGGAAGAAGACATTTTTCTAAATAGACACCTTTTTAACAATTAACAACTACTAATTGCAGTTATACAAGATTGATCACATGATTAATTTCGTAACAATTAACATGCGATTCCGTGGGGACTTGAAGCTGAAAGCGTGCTGCATCATTTTGCATAGCCTTTGTTTTTCCCAAGGCTAGGCCGTCCTATCTGTACGATCAGTGACATTTGTCAGGATCGTGTTTATTTCTTGCCTTATAAATAGTTTTCGTTTTGTATACAAGTGCTGTTAATATTTTTTTAAATATTTAAATTAGATATATAAAAATCATAGGTAGATTTATCTTAAAAAGTACTTTCATAGTACTATAATTTTATTAAAATTTATAAATATATTTAAAAAGAAATTAGTGGTTAAAGTTATGTTTTCAAAACCAGGTTGATGTTCAAAACAACCGCCTGTGACCGGGCGTTAACGAAAGGTCAAAGGTCCTATTCTGCTTTCAACGATACAAGCACGTCAGCGTTTATTGAGAAGGCACGCTGGGATATTTCAAACCAATTGTTACATAATTGGGGTATCCAGCAGAAGCCTGAACGTGTAGATGTTTTTGTTCCCCCTTTCTTTGGACACCAGAAGCGTCACTTATGTGCTAAGACCTTGTTTAGGAGGCCTATTGGCTAAAATCCCAGCCCATCCACAGGATTCTGGCCGAGAATAGACCTTCCAAATAAAACCTACAAGTTTCATCGGATGAGCCATAACAACAGTTTCGTGTTCATCGGCTGAGCCATAACAACAGTTACATCGTCCATCAGATAAGGACGAGGGGCCTAACTTGGCCGGATCGAACCAACCATGCTCTGATTATACCCCTTTCACGCAAAGATAACAGAAAGAAACCTTGCAGAATTCTGAAACGAGGGTAGCAACACCTACTGTCCTATCTGCATGATGGGGAGCTAAAAATATCTTCCGTAGCCCCTAGTTATGTGATCCACTGCAATCGAGCACAGCTTGTTCATGCCAAACTCCATTCAAGTTAGCCTGCCAGAGCTTAACCATTCCGTCACCTCCGGTCGATGCAAGCGTCATACCACCCATGTCCCATTCTAGTTGCCATACCTAGTCGGATGTGAACAGCACAATGTAAAATGCAAGTTTACTGAATAACACGGTGAAACCTATCCCAACTGATGAGAGAATGGAAGAACTACAAGTGAAAGAAGTAAGCCACTATAAGTATTGGAGTTACCATTGTTTATTTCTAGAAGTATGCGAGTTATATTAAAGTTGTCCCTCTATTACTGGATTTATCAATCATGCAACTTCAGGAATTATAAACACCCTATTCTCCACAAAACTACACAATAATACAAGAAATAACAAATCTGTAAAGAAAAGGCAAGTCTGCTTGTCATCTGTACCTCACCATCATGGCCGGAAAGTACGGCAACACTCTCTGTTGACAGTCCGCCATCAGATTCAGGGTTGAAGCCTATACGCCAGATTGCAATTCCTTTGCAGGTTGCAACTGCTACGATCTCATATGGTCTGAAATACAGTGCGTGAAAATTTATGGCAGAGCATAGCAAAATGGTAAAGCAAAACTGCTAGGAGAAAATAGAGAACCAAAGATCAAAATTGCATCTGGATGCTCTACCAGGGCATTCAAACAAAGATGTGGTCATCACAGCCACTATTGCTGTCCAAGCCCAGCCTAAGATTACCCAACCATCAATTAGCCTTAGGTATGAGCTCAGCTTGGTTGTTTATAGTTTAGGCTGTCTAGCAATCATGCTGCACTTGCTCTCCTCTACAACCTCTACAGTTTGAAATTCCACAACCTATCCTTTTGCCAGTCTGCCAGATTGCCAGAGCAATGTACAGAAGCACGGGACAAGATGTGGAACATCAAACTGAATGAAGCAAGTCAAAGACAAAACATAATATACTAATCATGCTCAACAGAGATTGAAAAAATGGCTGGTCAATAGAACAGGAAACGTATTGAAACATTATATACTAATCATGTGGATGGAGAAGTCAAATTTTACTTGTAGACTCCATTACATTGTTGCTACAGAATATTTACACAGCAGAAACCACAGTGAACACGAGTGGCTCAAGCATAAAACAGTCACCCAACCAGACAACTTTTATCTGTTATTTGGCAAAGCAAGTTAGCAACCAAATGATGCTAACATCAGCAATTCAGTAGTGAACATCAAATATACAAAATGAGATAAATATTGCAGCATGAAAGGCTTGTGATCTTGTCATGCTTGCTCGAGAAGGGGCTAACCTGCCAATGTTAGGAGCCCAAGCTACAGCATGTACTCTATCTCCCTTACCCTCCGGTGAACCGAGCTCAACAAGTGGAAGCCAGCGCTGGTGAGCTTCTTCAAACTCCCAAATCTGTTCACCGTTTGTCCATTTCATTGTATTAGAATATTGCCGTAGGCAAATACCAGTTCACGAACTAGATTAGAATATTGCCAAAGGCAAATACCAGTTCATGAACTTGGTGGAAAAAAGTAAAAAGAAAACCTGATGGCTCATTAACGCAAAGCCCAAGCTACATCATGCGAGGATTCAATTAGACTTTTATGGACTTAAATCACAGTGACCACCTAAGTAACAGTTCTTTCTTATTTTTCTCCAAATGAAAGAAACTATAAGAATGCTGAGATCATATATATATATATATATATATATAAAGGAAAACTGCATTATCAAATTCTCCGAACCTTGCAAGAGTTGAAATTTGGAGAATCTGAATTGAACCCAATAGCAAAACTAGCCTGCTGGCTTTCACCTCTTCTTGGACTCCATGCAATTGATGCAGAAATGCATGCTGGCTTCCCAAATCTGGAAACCGGATCGGTAATGTTCTGGAATTCTGCCTAAAATTATGTTAGGGATCAAAATCACTTTATTTTGCTAAACAGAACATCAAATGAATATAGCATGTTGAATCATGAAAGACTGGGTTTGCTAGTTTAGATTAACAAGAAATTCTGTAGCAGTGGAAAGGAACTAAAATAAAATGATTGAGAAAATTGACAAATGTGAACAAAAACTAGATAAACCTGAAGCTGCCACTTGTCTAATTCCAACGAATCCAAGAGCTCGTGAACCTTCACTTGGCCATCTGAGTATGCAGTAACCTATGGAGACCAACAAGAGTTACTACCAATGAATGAGAGCAGAGATGGAAAAAAAAAACTCGATAGAGGGGCTCATTGGCTCGGTTCAAAATTGCTTCAATTACACTTGTTAACTGGCTAAACATTGAAATGAATCAATTTCGAATGGAATTAGATCGAGTAGTGCTTCCATGCTATCCTTCCCTCTAACAGAGGTGCACTAATCTTGATGCACTCCAAGGGGTATGTAGCTAGAACCACCCCTTGGATGTGCATCAATATTTGTGCAATTCACTATGCACTTGGTGCATAGAAGCACCTCACAGTCCGAGCTAGATAGTGCTCTGGCTCGGCTCATTAGCTTGATTCTAAAAGTACTTCCAAACTATAAATAAATGATATTAAATCAAACTGTGTCAATTTCGAGAAAAGCTCGATAAGATGATGACTTGGCTCGATATCCACCCCTAAATGACAGACACATGCAACATATGAAGAGTCAAGACCAATGCAAAATCTTTGGAAAATACACATCAAACTGTAGCATAGTCAAACAAACGCAACACTTCAACACAGGCCAGTTTAATTGCAAGAATATGATTTAGTTGCTGGCTTGCTGCTGATGGGTGGTTTCTAGTTAATATTTCTCAACTTTTGCTCTGCTTAAACTTTAGTGTGAACATAAATGTTCTGTTCAGGCGTTGACTTTGTTTACTGTATTTGTTTTGATTTAGGAGGTATAGAGATAGTATTCTCTGTAACCATCCACTGTAGAGTCATTTTCCTGTTTTATAATTGAAACTGGGATATACCCTTTCTCCAAAATAAACAAAAAAGTGGTTGGTATATAAATGTAAAAAGCGTGGGACTTGGAGCTGCAAATATAACATCAGGTGTTAGAACTCACCATTTTCAGATTTGACAGAAGTAATCCAAACTGTACATTTAGTATCTGAGAATTGCCACCCTCAAATACTTTGCATTTCCTCCAGGTTGGAAGTTGATCATCTGTCAGTGGAAAATGTCTTAGTAAGGGTTTTGCCTACCAAGTTCCATTACACAAAAAAGGGAATGCAATACGACAAGAAATCAAACTATCAACCAGCACAACAGCCAGTTTTCTGAAAGAAAGAGAACAAGGGACTTATGACAAGTGTATTATACATTTACCTTTATTATAAAATGAAGCATAATGCAGCCTTGATATATAAGAAGTTCAGAGTTAACAAAGACAATCAAGCTTAAAGGTTGTTTGGATGATTATGTTTGAGAGAAGTTTTGCTAAAAATATGTTTTGATAGAGTATTTAGCAAAACTGATTTTATTTTGTTGTTTGCCAGGATTGCATTAATTAAATAAGTTGTTTGACACAACTAGGTTTAAGATTTCCTGTTTAGAGTTTTCTTAAAAATATGTATATATAAGTGGATTTTGGTTAAACCCACCATTTGAGCTTTACGAAAACTTGATGTTGTACCAAGAGAAGAAAACATACATGATTTTTGGTGGTTACTTTCCAAATCTGATAAAAGTAAATCACTTTTTTCATATATTCAAAATCCAAACAACCCCTAAAGTACTATATAAACTATAACAACCATTTTGGCATTCCATGCTATGGTGCACTGTGCTAGTAAACATTTCTGGTACAGTTCTAAAAAAGAGGTTGCAAATTAGTTGATATATACAAAAAAGAATATTGTCACAAAAGTGCTTTAAATCTACTGAAATACTGAACGAACCCTAAATCATAGAAATAGCAGGAACGCAACAATAAGCCACCCTATATCACCCATGCATACTTGGATGGTCAAATGGACATATTAGCTAGTTATATAACAGCACAATTCTGTCCATCATGAAAGAACAAGGTACTTACAAACACAGAGCAACATAGAGCAAGCCTAAAAAGGGCATAAGAACAACTGACCTTCAGCAATCTCCTCCCACAAAGACAGTGTCCCGTCAGCACAAACACAAGCTATAGCATCCCCATACTCCGGAGGAAGCCAGACGACATTCACAATGGAGTGCTGATGTGCCTGACCCAAGACCAAGCGCATTACAAACCAGGCCACAATAATTTGTAGGACTACATAGCTAACGTAAGAAATACCAAAGAAACAAGCAATAGATAATACAGACACAGTAGTAGTTATGTGTTGTTCCAACGCCGATAGTACTGCATCTCCAGCAAAATTTTCAGAAGAACTGCCGATTGAACCTCAGAACTCTAGTCATACACAAACATAACCATTCCACAGCATTTACTACCCTTTTGCGCCTCAATAATACAGAAACACTACAATCCCCTACTGAAATGTCCCATACTCGATTGAAAGCAAACTAATTACCGAATCCCGGAGCAAGCAGTTGGTAATCTTTAAGCTATGCGACGCACCCAATACTAACAAGAAAGCTCTAAACTCGCACTAAATCCCGATGAACTCGATGCGAAAGCAGCCCAATACTAAACCACCAGAGCGGAAGCTAAAGAACGAGACGGAGGGCAGGCGTCATGTGGGGATTTAGGGTTTCGGGGTTCAAGGTGGAGGTGGGGTGGGAACGGACCTGCCACTTGGAGGAGGGGGACGGCTGGGAGTCGTAGACGGAGACGGAGCCGTCGACCGCGCCGGCGGCTAGGCGGCGGCCGCAGTGGTTCCAGCCGCAGCACCCCACGCCGGGGCCCAGCTGCGCGACCTGCCGCTGCGCCATTCCCAGTTTCCTCACGGGCGATGCCGTGTTCGTCGGCGGCGGCGGCGGCTACTAGAGTGAGCCTGCTCGGAGGTGATTTGCTCGGACCCTATTCTTGTGTTCGGGGAACGAGGCGCGGCGGCCGAGCTGGGAGTAGTTGTTTGCTGGGCCTGCAGTCTGGAATTTAGCTGAACGTTTGGCCCATGAAGGAGTTGCAATCTGGACAATAAAAAATAAACAGTACGATTTCAATTCTCATAATCCAGACCACCCATATACACTAGAATCCACAATCTACTTCATATGTGCTTTTGGATTCCAGCTTTTAAAGAATCAGCTTCTCTACAACCACAATCTAGAATGAGCTTTTAGAGAATCCAAAAGGAATCAGCTTCTCTACAACTATAATCTAGAATCAGCTGATTCTAGATTGTGGTTGTAGAGAAGCTGATTCTCCAAAAGCTGGAATCCAAAAGCACATATGAAGTGGATTGTGGATTCTAGTGTATATGGATGGATTAGATTGTGAGAATCAATTTTTAGAATCGGGTTGTTTGTTTTTTATTCTATTTTAAGGCCAAAATCGAGAATCAAAAGCAAAACACAAATAAGCCCTTATATGTGTTAATGAGATAAGAAGTGGCGTTTCATGAAACCTTAATCACTGCGGTGGTATTTAGGAATTGGTTCGAGAAGGGAAATATTTGGAAAATTACCCGGTTTGGAACGCTGGAAATGAAAAATGCAGGGAAAAAAGAATTGAGTGTCATAACTACTAGCTAAATATACGCTGTGTGCCACGTCGCGGACGCCGCTTCCCGCGCGAGCAAATCGAGAAAACGCGCGATCGCCGCTCACTACATGAGTAAACCGAGAAAACGCGCGAGAAGGACCTAAAAAGAATTGTGTGTTTTCCGCAAAAGGGCTTAACCGTAGTGCTAGAAAAACGCGAAAAGGACCTAAACGCAATGCATTTTTTTTAAAAAAAAGGACTTGAACGTGTTTTTTTTCCGAAAAGGACCTAATCGTGATTCCTTTTTTCCGCATAAGGACCCGAGCGCAACGCTTAAAAAAGCATAAATGACCTAAACGTAATATATATTCTTTTTTCGGAAAGTGGACCAAACCGTAACTTTTTTCGAAAAAGGACCTGATCGTAATTTTTTTTCGGAAAAAGGACCTAGACACAAAGTTTTTTTTTTGCGGCTCGGCTCAAGCCGCGAGCCGAGCCACGAGAGAACCGGCTCAAACGGCCCTACGCGCGTGGATTCTTCCAAGTATAGATGAGGTATTATTGACAGATCCTATGGGAATTGAAAATGAAGGAATTAGTCAAAGAGGTGTTTGGTTATCCATAGGACAATTGCAAGAAATTTGAAGGGAAATGCATCTTGGAGCAGAGAGAAGAGGAGAGGTAAAATGAGATTTTGCCTTGGACATCTCAATGGGAAGGAAAACATGATGTTTGAGCTAATGTTTGGAATCCTCCAAAAAGTAGAGTGAATTTCCTAAAACTAAAAATTTTATGATAAAACTATCGAAAAACTAGAAATTTAACTTTCTATTTGAGTGAACTATATTTTTAAGTGCAAAAATTATCATGGAATTATAATATGTCACTTAAGAGGCTAGCTAACCCTCGTCATCCATACGGGCTTACTTTATCCCATTATAAATGTGACAATTTTTAGCTCCTCTAAAGTAGAAAGTTTAATATGTAGTGATAGATTTGTCATACAAATTGCAGTTTTGTAAAATTTACTCTTTATCAATAAAAGGTAATGAAAATGATTTTTTTCTAGTAACTCTATTTAATTTTTGATGATCAATACTCATTTTGTACACTGTGAATACTTTCGTATGTGTATGATGCTTACCAGTGCGAAATGGTTAGTCATGCCTTCCAAAATCCATGAATACTAGGTAGAGACGCGCGCAATGCCTCGCGGCGAGAAAAAATTTAGCCTGAGCTTTTCACAAACTGAATTTACGGAATCACCGTTTTTTTTTGCAAAATAACAGGTGGAAGGACCTGCTCGCGATTTCAAAAAATTTTAAAGCTTTCAGGTTGAAAGAACCGGTGGTGAAAGGACCTGTTCGCGATTTCTATTTTTTGGTGGAAGGACCTATTCGTGATTTCTGATTTCCGAGGAGGTTTTCCGAGAAAACGATGACTTGGCTTGCCTCGTTGCGTCCGAAATCTTTCAGGCTTAAGGTATACTAGGCAGTGCAGCGCGCTACGCTGCACCGTGCAAATTTTAGTCCGGAGTTTTTTTTAAAAAAAAGGTAGAAGGACCTAAACGTAATTTTAAATCTTTCGGGTTTAAAGAACCAGTGCCTATGTCGAATTTGAGGATCCATAGGTTTTTTTTTGCAAAATAACCAAATCTAAACGTAATTCTAAATCTTTCGGGTTTAAAGAATCGACGCACGGGTCTAATTTGCGGAATCACAGAACCCTTTTTGCAAAACTATCAAACCTAAACATAATTTTAAATCTTTCAGGTTTAAAGAACCAGCGCCCGGGTCAAATTTGTAGAAACATAGGGTCCTTCTCACAAAATAACCGGTGGAAGGATCTATCCGCGATTTTTAATTTTACGAGGGGCTTTTTCGAAAAGAAGATGAGGTGGCACCTCTGCATGCGGCTGAATTCTCCCGTGCATAAGAGATATATTATATTATTGAAACGTAGGTCCAATCCGAATTTATTCTAGTATATATGGATAAGCAACAAGATTGCATATAAACATGAGCGGAACTAGTAGCACTTGGCACTAGGGGTGCAATCGGCTCATATTTAGTCGGATATTATTTTTTCTATATTATAAACTATATTTTTTATTGGATTCTTAGTCAGATATAGATAGTGCTGGATGTGAATATGGCGCGGATAATATCGGCCATGAATTCAAAACGAATACAGAGATAAATCGATACAGTACCGAATATTGTTTGTCGGATATCGCACGAAAACAAATACTACATATAGCATACATATAACAATGATAATCAAACATATAAGTTCAACATGCGACAGGACTGTCACAATTTAACAAGTCATTTTATCATGTAGTCCAACATAATTGCAAAATTATCAAATATTCATTTATGTTTTGCAAAAGAATACTAGGTATTCACAAAGGCAAGTGGAAGTATATTCTTGTATATCAAGATCTGATGGTGGCGTGTAACATCAAAGAATTTTATATTTAATAATAAATATAATAAATAAATTTAAAATATTATTGGCTTTTGTGAATTTTTAGAGAATAATTCAATTTTTTTGAATTTTATAATAATTCTTTCTGATTTTTCTTGTATTTTCTATGAATGTTTTGGATTTTAAAAAGGCTTTTTATATTTTCAAAATTTTAAAATTAATTTATGTGTAAAAAACCAACTTTTAGTTGAAAATAATTTTATTAAATTCAAAATGCCTGAGGGAATTTCTTTGAAATTTTTCCAAATTTGTGAAGTTTATTTTTTATTTTCTAAAAGGCCTTTCTAGATTTTAGCAATTATCTAAATATATATATATATACACATATTTTTATTTTATTGGAAATAGTTTTTGTAAGTTCAAAATACCCTATTTCAATTCTCTGAAATTTTCTAGAATTTTTGGGGCTGTTCTAGTATTTGTCTATATTAAAAAGAATTTTTGGTATTTAAAAGCTATTAACTGTATGAAAATAACAATATTATATTATTTTCTTGGGCTATTTTGTTTGGCCCAATTGAAGCCACTATAGTATTGGCTATAAATATCCGAATCCGAATAGAGTTATCCGGAATTATCCAATAATATAATCGAAATATTCTGATCCGACGGATAGTGATCTCCTGAATCTGATGCTGAATGTGATAACTATCTGATACGACTATCCGAATTAGATCCAATCGGTCGGTCGACATCTATCCGATCCGATTGGACTCCTACCTGGCACCCTTAAAAATCAGAGAAATATAGGGATATGTTCTTCAGTTGGTAAATTTGAACAATTTAAACTATTTACATGCAAGACCTTATGGGGAACCTGTTATTCTAGTCATGTAAGACATTATTTTAACTATTTGTGTTGTACTTTTGGCAAAATTTTGAATTTATATGTTGAATTCATGATATTTTGAAACTGTTATACAAGATTATACAATTATATATATGAAATATACATCTTCATTGAAATTTTTTTAGTTTCCGTCGCTTCATCTTTTATATACTAATTAGAGGCCCTCCTAGAAGGCTCCACGTTAATCAGAAAATGCTAGAAATTCACACATTAATCTAAAAAAAATAAAATTGCTAGAAAATACCACATTAATCGAATCAAATAAAAAAAATCTTCGTAGAGGTATAGGCATCCCACGAACTCCTTGATCCCTAATTGTGACACATATGGACTCCTTGATCCTTAATTGTAACACATACGGACTCCTCCTTTCCATGCAACAAACACACACGGACTCCTTGATCCCTAATTAGGCATCCTACGAACTCCTTGATCCCTAATTGTGACACATATGGACTCCTTTCCATGCAACAAACACACACGGACTCCTTGATCCCTAATTGTGAAACATATAGACTCCTTGATCCCTAATTGTAACACATATGAACTCCTCCTTTCCATGCAACAAACACACACGGTCTCCTCGATCCCTAATTAGGCATCCTACGAACTCCTTGATCCCTAATTGTAACACATACTAACTCCTTGATCCCTAATTGTGACACATACGGACTCCTTTCCATGCAACAAACACACACAGACTCCTTGATCCCCAATTGTGACACATACGGACGGACACCTCCTTTCCATGCAACAAACATATACGGACTCTTTGATCCCTAACTGTGACACAAACGGATATAAATAGAGAGTGTCTTCATACACAGTACACACAGAAAAAACTGATTTCAATCTCCCTATTTTTTGAGTGCTAGGTTTCGACAAAGCAAAACTGTCACCGCCAGCTCTTCCTGTTCAAGTGCAGGTTTCACCAGAATAAATCTTGTGCCGCTAGACACTTCTAGTTCTATCGGTGACCAAATTGATCGCCAATCCCAGGTTTGGATAAAAGTCCTTCGCTGAAAAAAAAGAATTATCAGACATGTATATCTATATTAATATATTTTTGTTTTCATGAATTCTTGGATTTTCAACATGCATGCATACCATTAGGGGTGGAATCGAGCCAAATTCTCATTTTTTCGAGCTCTTTCCGAAATTGACACAGTTTGATTTAATATCATTTTATTTATAGTTTGGAGGTATTTTTAGAATCGAGCCAACGAGCCGAGCCGAGCTGAGTTAGATCAAAATCCAATTTCATTCGAAATTGACTTATTTCAATGTTTAATCAATAAACGAGTGTAATTGAAACAATTTTGAACCGAACCAACGAGCCCTACCACCGAGCTTTTTTTCCAGCCCTACATACCATTGCTATTTCAGCACACAAAATTAGCGCGCAGGTCGTGGTCCGAGCAAGATGCCTAAGGGATTTTTTAACATAGTAGAGCTCTCGGCAATCGGGGAACCTGTTATACCCGAGTCAGCGTTGGGGCAGTACAGGACAGCATGCGGGGTTCTTGCTAGGGATGATGTGCCCATCAGCTACAGATCATGGACTGGCCGTCCAGGTGACCAGTGGGTGGTTCCCAATAACCTGAAGAACTCGTTGTGGGATAAGCTAAAACAAGTGTTCTAGTTCCTCTAAGGGACCGAGCTGGTTGCAAAGAAACGTGCACTATACATCATGTGCACAACGTGGAAGAATTGGAAGACGGCATTGAATAAGAACTATGTGAAGAAGAATGAAACGCCAAATTTTGACACGTACTCAAAGTTAAGAGAGTTTTGGGAGGACTTTGTGGCGTACAAGAGGTCTGAAGATGCCCAGATAGTAAGTCAAAAGAACAAGGCAAACGTAGATAAGAATGTTTACCCTCACAGACTAGGGGTAGGTGGGTACGTGAAGAAAATACCAGCGTGGGATAGGTCCGAAGAAGAACTAACCCACAGAGGTGTCATTCCTGCGACGACTGAGTTGAGCGAACGATCGAAGCACTGGTTGCTTGGGAGGGGTGCTTCTATATCGGATGATGATAGCTTAAGTTTCAGAAGCGATAGAGACTAGGAAATGTCACGCAGAATCACAGATGCTCATGTGCAGTCTTCCCAATGCTCTTTCAGGCCACGAAGGGACAATGATGAGCTAACCGTAGCCCTGGGTAACAAGGAGCACCCTGGTCGCACCCGAGGAGTTGGTTTGGTGTCGTGGAAAGAAGGATTCCCAGCTGACGCATGGTTGTATAGGCGCCCGAAGAGAATAAGAGAATATCAATTGGACCGTCAAATAAAAGTTGCTGTGGCGATAGCGTTAGAGGAACAGAGAGCGAAACTAGATAAGACTGTGGAGCAAGCAGTAAAGAAAGCTCTCAGCTCACGACCGCCACCCAATGACAGCCCTGACATCATCAGTCCCGGTGCTCGTAAGAGCAGCTGCTTATCCACAGGGATTCCCGAAGAGCATAGATTCTATTTTCCTGTGGATGACATCATAGAACCGACACCGTGCAAGCTACATTTGTCCGCACATGACATTACCATCAAGGTGGCTGAGGGCAGGGCTTGGCCATGTCAGGAGTCGCAAGTGTTGCACTGTCGCCCGATACCACCGGGATCCACCAGGGTCGAAGTGGACAGTGTAGTCCGCCAATACCGTAAAATAGAGGTAGAGATCCCTGGCGAGGATGTAAACAATAAACTAGGAGAAATCGTGCATGGCTTCCTCGCGTGGCGCAAGAGCTTGATTAAGTTTGGTTCGGACGACAAAGATGATGATCAGCCGCACTCTCCACACAGAGACCTCCCACCCTTGTGGCCACCACACAGAAAAAGTCCAACTCCTTCATCGGCACCAACTAGAAAAAGTCCAACTCCTCCGCCGACATATGAAAAGAATCGAACACCAACACCATCTCGGAAGTCGGCACCATCGTCAAAGAAATCTCAATCATCTGTGAAGTCAGCACAACCCCAGAAGAAATTACCAGCTGAGATGACTAAAGAAGAACGAAAAAAGCATGTAAGCACCAGCGTAACATCTCACTTTAAAAAGGTGCCATCACCTGAGAAGACTAAAGTTGATGCTAATGCGCAAAATTTTTTCTTGAGCATGGGAAAAGAGAAAAAGATGGGGCAAGCTTCTGAACCTTGCAAAATGTCATACTACAAGCGTATATCCAGAAAGCAATACTTGAAGACGGCTAGTGCCGACGCGTTGAGGTCGGAAGCTCAAGCAGATGCTGCTCAACGAGATGCTCACGAGCAAGGTCTAAGGTGAAAGTTCTTTATGGGGAAACCGATGGTTGAACCAGCTCATTTCGACCACCTAACAACACAACTGCGGCGCGTTCATTAGTGGTACATTCAGTAGTCCAATGATGGTATGGAGGCATTCCCAGTCAGATACACAGAGCAGGATTTTTACAATGGAGATAACATCTTCTGGGTGTGTTTCGAGGATTGTATATGTTGTACCAGCAAGATGCCCTGGACGTGAATATACTTAGATTGTGGACTTTGTAAGTCTCTAAGTATATTATTGTGCATTCTTGTACTGTTTAATTGCATGTCTAACTTCTTTCTTATGTAGAATGAAGATACAGACATGTAGAAGAAATGGCAATGACAATCTAGTATTTCTAGATTCGGGGCTTATCAACAAGAAGCTTGTGAAGGACAATCCACAGTATAATAAAGACTATTTATTTAATACTTTCTTGAAGCTGCAATACAAAACCTCCATACTTTTACTCTATAACTTTAAGTGTGTATTTCCCTACTTCTAATATCGTTTTACTATTTTGCGTAACACGTACGATGTGGAAGTAATTAACTACGTTGACATATATGTGCAGGTTTCACTGAGTTCTCCTCGCCATCCAGCTAGATGCTAGCAGGATTTTTTTCTTGAACTCTAGGAGAAAACCAACTAATCTATATCAAGACTTTTGGGACATGCTGAACAGGTAAACTCGATCGTTGCGTTATTGCTCTAGCAATATTCCATTCTATTGCATTTAAGTTTAATTACTATTCAAAATCATTCAAAGGGCATTCGCACAATACTGCAAAAAAAGTGTTCGGTATCGTCCCTACAGGAAACATTTTGAAATAATAACCGACTTTCCATGCATGAGGTAGGACCCGAGAAACAATTTATGTGCATACTATGTATGTACAAATATACATTCAATTGTCACGGAGACTGTCGGCTATAACGACGCCATGGTACATAATTACACATTGATGCCTACTTTTCTTTCATTTAACATATATCATCGTTAATTAACTTTCTCTTTTGTCTAATAACAGTGCTCCAAGCTGAGAATCAATAAGTTATTACTGACAAAAATTGTCGAGACCCGGATTTGCAAATCCGAAACCCTCTGTGTATACTGCACTAGTCCAGGATCACGCTAGTGCACATAGTGGAAATATAGATGAAATATCATTACATACAACGAATTAACTAAGAAGAAGCAAATTATTATTAAATAAAGCAAACGACTTTATGGTCAAAGTTTACACCTTTATGGCTTAAGGGCTTAAGAAACAAATACTATTGCAGCGGAAAAGATAACTTGAGCCATTCGACATGCCACAAGCAATCGTCTGGGGAACGCATTCCTAATCCACGTAGTCTTCATAGAATTCCTCCTCATGATATTCAGCATTTCCTAATGCTTCCTCAGCAACTGATCAACAAAGGCGTATAGCCGTGAGTACAAAAAGTACTCAGCAAGACGTAGGGAATTGATGCAATATATTCATGCACGGCTTGGCAAGGATGGCTATATGTTTCATTTGCAGAAAGCAATAACTTGAATTGAAATACAATAAATAGATTGAAAGCATATTTATGAAAAGATAAATAAATACTTGATAGATCAATGGTAGACAACAAAACAACAGTGAACTCCCCGTTCACATTCCAACAATCCCACATTCCACATTTCATGAAATACTCTATACCCCGTGTGAAATTCCCGGGCTTATCCATGACCGCGGACGCGGCTATTCGAATAGTTTTACACTCTGCAGAGGTTGTACAACTTTACCCACAAGACATGACCATCTCTTTGTGCAATCGATCTTAACACACTTCCTTTGGTGTGTCGCAGAGATATCATGACAAAGTCTTTACAATGCACTGTCTAAACTCGGTACTGCCCGCTAAGGTTTCGCCCCTTAGGGCCCCCTCTTACGCCTTGCGAATCTACCCGTCCATCACGGAACCCACACCACCAATTGGCAGTACTCAAGACTAGACATTGCAAATTAATCAGCTAGGTCTGTCCCATACCAGACTTATGGTAGTACGGTTAGGCCCAGTCCAATGGCGCACAAGATTAAGTCCTTAATTGTCTCAGGCAAGACATCCACATCCCAATGTGCTAGAAAACACCTCCTTTACTGCACGATCACTTGCCCGAGGGAAAACAATTCGTTCAACCAAGACCATGGCAAACCCCGCCATGGTACAACAAATTCTACAACAGTGGCTAACGGCCACGATTCAATATCTCATTAAGTCAAGATTAACATTATTCAATATGTGACATAAATCCCTTTGTACAACTAAGCATGTCTAAGCATAACTACGATAACCCAATGTTGGTATAATGATTATGTCCAACTAGTAATGTCCCAACCTAGGTTTAACAATGGACACATGGCATCCCAATTAATCAAGGTGGCATAATGTCAACTAGGTAAATAACTACTTCTATAAAGTAAGCATTGATACACAAATAGCATGCAATTGTATAAAAGTAAAGTACTTTTGTAAACATAGGATTAATATAGTCAGGGGCTACGACTTGCCTTGCTGATCTAATGCTGAATCTTGGTCTTCGAAGTCTTCGTTTGCTCTTTCGGAATTAGCGTTTACCGGAAAAGAAAGCAATGAAACCAAATATATACCAAACAGAGACTCAAACTGGAAATAAATGGCTTTGGAAGATAGATCTTGTTTTTAAAAAAATTTAGAAACTTGAATCGCCTCAATCGGAGTTTGTATGAGCGAGAACGGGCCTCCGAAAGATTAAATTTAGAGAAAATGCTGAAAATCAGAAAATCAGAATTTTTGGATTTATTTTTCTATTGGAAAATCGGTTTATTGAACAATGCTGACGTCATCCGGCTTTTGGTGGACTTGGTCACGAAGATCGCGCCGATTCACCGTGCACCGGCGCCGACGCCAATCGTCGTGCCACGACGTGGCGGCCGACGCAGCGGCGACACAATGGTCGATCGTGGCCGACGCAGTGTCCACGCGTCGCTCATCTAGCGAGAGGGCCAGATCGGACGGCGGAAGGCGAGTCGTGGGCGGCGAAGGACGTGGCGAGATCCGGGACGCCTACTGGAGATCGGACGGCGGAGAGCGGACCTTGGAGGTTGACGGCGAGGCGGGCGGCGCCACTCCCCGGAGATGAGGAAGAAGACGCGGTTGATGGCGGCTTAGCATCGGATCGGGTGCGAGGTGGCACGGATCTGAAAGAAGACAATGCGGCGAGCTCGGTGGTGCAACCGGCAGCGGCGGAGGAGGACCGACGGCGGAGATCCGGGCGGCGGAAGCACGGCGAAGTAGCAGCGAAGCGGGCGGCAGCGGCTCGATCGATCGAGAAGATAGGGCAAAAGAGGCGACGCGGAGAGGGATCCTCGGGAGGGTGCGGCGCTTTAAATAGCGGTCCCGGAGGCGTGTCGGACGCGGACTCGAGGCAGCGGCGGACGCGGTTTCAACGCGGCGGCGCTAAGGTTCAGCGGCGCGACGCGGCGCGGAGCTGGGCCAACGGGCCTCGGGGTGAGCGAGTAGGCGGCGGCGGAGCGCATCAAGGCCGGAAGGGCAGCATGAGCGATGGGCGCGAAGCAGGGAAGCGCGGGCGACGAACGCGCAGGCTGCTTGCGGGAAAAAACGGCCCAAGGGAAATTTTGGAAATAAAATTCATTTTCCGATTTAAGAAAAATCCAAGAATTCGAATAAGTGCAAATAAATTCAAATAAATAGCAAATAAATTCAGAAAAATCTCCAAAAATACAGAAAAATTCCTTGGAGCACAATGAATCCAACTAAAACCGAAAATCTTTAGTTTGATGAATATTTTAGTTAAATTAAATCCTTTCATTAATGAAAAATTCAAATTAAGGTGGAATTAATTCAAGAGAAATGCAAATGGTTTATTTTTGTATTCAACATTCCAAAACTCAAATTTTGGGATGTTACAGAAATAATAGCAATTCAAGAGCAGATCACCGGATTCATTCATAATAAGATCATCAATCCAAACTGCGAGTTACACGAGTAGCCTCATCGCCCTCATTCCTTCGATCTCGACCCGTGACATACCTACTTCGACACCTTATACTGTAGTTGGTGCAAAATCAAAGTGAATGAGATGTAGTTAAACTATATTTGTAAACAAGCCATTGTAAAAACTAAATATTGTGATGCCTTAATATATTTGAATTATAATTCTAACGATGCTTTATATACTATATATTGACATTGTATAAAAAAATGTATAAAAATATATATATTACAGAAAAAATATGCAATAAAAATATTTGGTGTACGGCTTATCACTGCCGGTTCTTGGACAGAACCGACAGTGATATATAACTATCACTGCCGGATTATGGTTTGAACCGACAGTAATAGTTCGATATCACTACCGGTTGTAGATAGAACCGACAGTGTAGTCCTCATCACTGCCGGTTCCTGAGCCACGACGCGGCAACACAGCAGGCACAACGCGGCAACACGGCAGGCCATGGTGGCCACAGCACGGCGACACGATGGCCACGGCTCGGCTACCACCGCAGGTAACCTCCCCCGCTCCCGCAACCCTACCGCGGCCAGCGTGCCTTGTCACGAGCCCGCAGCAGTGCCGCCGTGCCGAGCGTGCCCCTCGCCTGATGTGTTGCCGCCGTGTCGAACCTTGCTGCCCATCGTGCCCGGTTCCTCGGCCCGACGAACAGTGATGTGCTGGCCGTGCAGACGTGCCTCGGGCCAGCCTACAAAAGCATGGTCCGAGTGCCCACCTCTACAGTGGCCACGGGACACGACAGGCGGCTTGGGCATGCCGCGCACTGCGCGGTACGGCAGGCGATGGGGCGCGCGGCAGCAAGCGGTGCGAAAGCATAAAGGGCGGCACGGACGCTCGGCGTGTCGGATGGACGGAGGCACGAGGTGACGGTGCGACTGTGTAAGTAAGGATTTGTAAGTCCTCGTGACCTCCTTGATTTGTTGATTAGGTTGATTCCAATTTGGTGATTTGTAAGTCTAGTTCTGCCACAGGTCGACATAGTTGGAGACTGGCGGTAAGGAAGGAGTAGCGGTAGGGCTGATTGCGCCGCAGCGATGCCGAAGGGCGATGGCCGATGGATGGTGAGTTGGTGACGGTGTTGTGCAACGTCTAGCATGCAGTAGCCTGCCGCATGGTGGTCATGCAGTTTGACCGAGGCGAGGCAGAAATGATGAGGTGGAGGAGGCTAACACAAGGTGGAAGGCACAAGTGGGAAAAATATTAAAAAAATACCGAGGCGAGCAGAGATGATGCTCTCTAAATATAATAGACTAATGTACCATTGGCGTATTTATATGAACATGGGTGTACAGTTATACACCTTTTTTTCAAAGTATTGATTATATAATAAGCATATTAGGTATATATATATATATATATAAAATGAGCAGTGTTTCAATACTTTCTCTTCTAATACAAGTTGCACAAATCTTGAAGCAAGCGAAAGGGTAAGTAATCTTCATATACCTTTCATTCATGCTTTAATATTTATGCAACTGTAAAAAGAAAAGCATTGAAGCACCTCTCATATAAAATAGGATCAAATCAACATATATGTTCATCGTCAACTAATTTCAGTCCATTTCCATTCTCCCGCGCCTCCCCTCTCAGCCGACTGGTCCAGCCTATTAACGAGAAGCCCACACCTCTCAACCAAACAGAGCACATTGTACAACACAACGAACCACAATTAAAATCCACCATTTTTTGTATCTCATGCTCTCTGCCCCCCCCCACCACCCAAGCTCTCCCTCGCTCCCTCGGGGCGGCGGGACGACCAATCAGGGGCTATAGAGTTATTCACATAATTTTCCTTAATTATTTTGTAGTGTCCTAATTTATTGTGACATGTTTGCTCTAATTTGAACAATTTGTACTTTAATTTTCGCTATTGTAGAGCTTAAACTTTTGTATTGAACAAAATTTTGTTAACTCCGTACACCTATATGAAAATTTCTAGATCCGCCACTGTATGTACATTCATGATTTGTAGATCCAATCCAATAGTTAAGACTATTGGGTATCATTTCCATTTTTAAATCTACTGGGTATCATTTGCATTTTTAAACTTACTCGATACATTCTTGATCCGTAAAACAATTCATATACACAAACTGAACGTGCAACAGTTTAAAATGTCAACCTAAAAAAGACAGGCGTAAGGTGAGAATTTCACAGAAAATGAAACATCGATTCTCCTGTGAGAAACTGGTGTTCCAAACGTGGCCTAAAGTTCCAAAAGATGAACGGGCCTAAAGTCGAAAAGAAAAGGTCAAAATCAAATGCTAGTGTCCTTTTTTCTTAGTACACCGGAAATACAATACAAGCTGTCACACTACAAGCTGTACACTGCTAGATACTGCTGCTGATGCAGCTGCGGAAATATCGAGACAACTTTGTTTGTGGTACCAAATCTTTCAGATAAAAAATTAACCTGAACATTCCAAGATCACCCTCAGCATATTTCCACTATACTGGACCCAGATTGTGGACCTCGGTATATAATCTTCATTAGGCTTGCATGCTCACGTAAAACAATGTACCATCGCGTGGTGGCAAAACGAATGATTTTGAGTCGAACCGCACTGCATGCATGCCACCAGCAGTGCGGCAGTGGAAAAACGGCTATACCAATCTTTCTACGGTAGCACTTTTTAACACAAAAAAGCAGCCCATTGGATCTGATAAATATCACTTACAGTTGTCCGTCGAGATTTGACAGGATTGTACTGACCTAATTGCGTGAAAATCAACGAGAAGAACACTTCTGCAACGAGGTGATCCAAACGGCTCGCAGCAACGCAAACCGCCTCACTAGCTGAAGAGTAGCCTGTGACAATGACAGCAAGGAAGCACAAGAGGGACAGGCTTATCTGGTATAAATGATTGATTTGGCTCGGTCAGTGCAAGATGCTCCAAACCGAAAGAGTAAACTCTAGCATGCTCATAGGCTTATCGCGTATCCCAGTGTACTTGCATTGTTGTCTGAAAGAAAATATGTTAGTACGCGTAAGCGAAAAGGTGTTATCAATGGATCGATTCCCTCAATACAGTACCATCTAGTTTCAAGATGTACATGTACCAATAACTTGGATAAGGAAAATACATGGGTATATGCAAGGATTAAAACACTCAAGTAGTTGAAGCAGTTTGATACCAGATTTTGGAGCCGGAGTGCCATTATAAGCATTGTTGTACCTGTGCGACCGCAACCATGCTCGGGAGTCAGGATTGTGGTTCTTGAATACTAGTATCCGAAATTTCAGCTGTCCAGTACAGCCAGGAATATTTGAAACACTACTAATAAACAAAGCTCGGGTGCCCAACGCCATGATACCAGGCCACAGCAAGAGGTGATTCAAGAGTAGATATTTACACATATATATTAGAAAACGTATGACTCTACCAATATATTACAAGCCGATAGTTGCACATATATCTAATACTTCCTGTGGTTAGGCAATGCATCGGCAAGACGATAACACAGAAAAGAAACAAATACAGGCAGAGAAAAGAAATTAGAGCTGCCTGATAGATGGAATCATTTTCAAACACTGCTTCCAGTAAAGGAATGGAATTAGGAGGAGGATCATTAATAGTAAAATCACAAGATCATATGAACACAGCTTCTTGAGTAGCACCATTTGCTGCACACCAAGGCCTGAAGTACTACTTAAAAAGCTTCAATGTCACCATTAGAAGGCCTCCAATAGGCAGCTTTGAGGGGGGGTAATTATTAGCAATGCAGGAACCCAGTATTATATCCAGCTACCTAAACTCTTCGGGGACGTGCATACCAAAACCACGCTTCAGCTTCTCAATTCTATTCAACAAAAGAGTGATAAGTGTGAGCAGACATGATAACCATATTCGAAGCAATATAATCAAGAAAGGCTTGTGTACGTGAGAGTTGAAATTGCTAGACCTAGATCCTAACAAAATGATTGGCACAAACTCTTGAGGATCCTGAAGTCCTGAACTTAACAATAATTAGTAAAAGAATGTGCACAGCTGGTTACTACTGGAACAAAGATATAGAGAGATCCTTCTGAAAGAAACAATAAAAGAAAGGCCGCTTGCCTTGCCTCATTGTGTATTTGTGTCATTAATAATATTTAATCTAGATGGAGCAGTATATAGATAAGGTCTGTAGCACTGGCAAGCTGGAGGCATGTATACAGTGGAATGGACATAGTACATGTGGTGCTCGTTTGATATTTTAATCTGAAAAAGAATTAGCAGTAATGATTACGGGAAATAAAGAAATTTATAATTTAATTCTTGGGAGTGTAGTTGAAAACTTGGAGTAATGTGATTAGAAGAAAGAACAATTTGACAACCATAGGTAAGAGTGTGATGTGGCTCAAAAGTGATCCAAATGGGAATGAGTTTCATGAGGATAGATGGCCAATGTATGTTGACACAGTTTGCCATTTAACTCAACACTTCCCTGTTGCCAAATCTAAGTTTAAATGAAAGCTGGAAGGCAAATGGAGTATTCCTACCTTAGGACATGGTTCAAATCAATGACCAACCGTGTGGGATTATTTTCCATCATGTCGATTTGCTAGTATGAATGTTTGATCCTAGGACATTCACTCGTTTCTCTCTAGCCAGCTCATCCTACCTCTAGAACAGCTCGAAGCCATGGGTCAGATATGCACAACATCAGCATGCAACATGAGCTCACACCATCATGAAAACACATGAATTGATGAACACATATGTACACGAGAACACAGCTCTAATACAAATTTATTCCTCAATAAAAAAATAAAAAAATAACAGAGGCAAAGTCCGTGAGGAAGATCTTTCTTTTCTATCAATAGATAGCAATGAGTGTTCATTATAGGGGATAGGATCCATCTGGTCTCTCTATTTTCTTTTATGCAATTTAGAGAGAGAGAGCAGTGTGAACTAGAAAAAAAAAAGATAATCGGGAAATTATTAAAAAATAGATACATAGACATCTGAAGTATAGGGATGCATATATTATTTCTATATACCATCTATCTATGAAAAAGGTAAACAGAGTTCGTTTTTGAGTTCCACGAAGACCCGAATGGATTGGATCGTTTCTGCTTCTGCCAAGGAAATGAAGGCCTTGCCCCTTCCGAATCAGTCTATGCTCCGCACTGTTCTCCCTCTCTGAATAAAGATCACTTCCCCTTTACCCACCCTGAATCTAAAGTGTGGTAGTTTGCGGGTACTATGGATCTCCCAAATCTACAGCATGTAAGACATGGAGAAGTCTTTGATAGAAGTCAGAACCTCTTTTTTTCGATTTGAAATCCAAGGCCCATCTTCCCTCTTCCCTGCAGATTGTTTCCTCATCTAACCTTTGACTCTGAAGTTGTCCAACCCGGCCTTGTAGATACAGCTCAATTGCTGTGTTCTCATAAGTACTACCCTCGCCCATCGTTCACTATGCAGGGTTGTCCAGCATTTATTCTTCAAAGAGTTATCCTTGCTAAATCTTCCTTTTGTGTTGGGCTCAGTGAATTACTTTCGAGATAAAAAGTGATGGGATTGTCCTGTTCTGGTGGTGCCTCCAGCATTTGTGGGACATGTTGGTCATCCCCCAGGACGACAGGCACAATCTCTACCCCCCTGCTCCAGGCAGGGAGTGGTGCGTTCAAATCTTGATTTGAAAAAACAAAATGGTTTTAATTGCCAACTGTGTGAAGACCACGGATCGACTCAGTAATCATATAATGAAGCACAAATGAAGGTTGCAGTGCTTGGACTGAAGGTTGTAAATCAACACTAACTAAGCATTCTAAACAACAACAAAAAATGAAGAAAAGGGACTGCTACAAGATCAAAATGGTGAAAGAGGAGTTTGCTGAGGATTATCTTTTATAGAGATTGCACTCATAGCCATGTTGCTTTTGAGACATCAAATAATTGATCTCACATAAGTAACTCTGGTGATTCTTGTTCTAAATGAAATCAGGAAAAAAGATAACCAGGACAGCTCACTAAGTTCCTGCTTTTTTTTAATTAAACAAGTTTCACTACAATGCAATGGACAAAAAAAATTAAGTGTTGAACAAATGAAACAAAATGTTAAAAAATAGAAGAAATGACATTTTCGGGCCAACAGAAGATAAATAATTAACTGTTTAATTAACAAAAAAACGCACAGAATGTAAAGAAACTTACGTGGGAGCAAGTTTGCCAAGACTGCGCAACTTCTTGCCAGTTGTTTCATCAGTAATATTTCCGGAAATCTCAATAGAATATGATTTCCCAGAGATACGTGGAAGCCCTCTTCCCACAAGCAAATCAAAATCTCTCTGATGAAGTTCTCTGCCATTGACAAAGACACCAGTATCCCCACCAGCACAACTTCTGGCCATCGGATAATTGAATTCTCTTATACATGGCTGCAAATTAAAAAAATCATTAGAACAGAATTTTCTAAGAGCACCCATGTTTAGAAAGAACTCCTCTTACAGGAATAATGCCGATACATTCTCGCCCCATGACACCCCAAAATCCAGCACGGTAGTCATACCTGTATTATGAACAGAAGAAACAGAACTGTTAATGTTGGCTTAAAAGAAACCCCCCATTCACCAATAGATATTTAATCATAGAGCAGCATCTATGACAATGGTTCAACCAAAAATACCTCACAGAGCAACTAAAAATTAGCTAGATACAACATGCTTCATACTATCTTACATTGATGCCTTTCTAGTATCCTTTGACAAAACAATGCTCCAAGCCAAGTGAAAATTGCATAAATTTGAAAATATTGCAAGTAAAAGTCCATTACACATCTAACACTGAACGGCACTTTGTTGATGCAACTTCAAAGGTAAGAAGCTCAGCAAGTTGACATAATGCTAATCAGGGTTATTAAGTCGTAAAGTCGAGTCGAGTCGCTAAGGAGGTGATTTGCCGACTCGGGCGACTAGTCGACCGACTGGTCGCGACTAGTCTCGACAGCTGTTCTAGTGCCATGGTACTTGTGGCATTCATATAGATTACTAGCAGTTATAGAGACGGGTGAAGACAGAGCATTACCCGTGTATAGAGTGAAGACAGAGCAGCGGAGGCAAAGGCGAAGCGGCTCGGCGAGGCTACCGCTTGGGCAGGGCCGGAGGTGGAGGCAGCTCGGGCGGGGCCGGAGGCGGAAGCAAAGGAGCAGGGCAGGGCTGGGGCAGGGCAGGGACAGGGCCGCAGGCAGAGGCAAAGTAGGGGCAAGGCCGAGCCGGGGCCGCAGGCGGTGGCACATGGGGGCTGCCGAGGCAGAGGTGGCTAAGGCCGAGGCCGAGGTGGACAGGAGAAGGGGGAGGCAGCTCCGGTAGGCCGAGGCCGAGGTGGACAGGAGAAGGGGGAGGCGGCTCCGGTAGGCCGAGGACGGCCAGACGGGCACAAGCGATTGCGGCGGCACTGCGGAAATCGACCGGGACTGGAGAATTTAGGCTTCAACACTCCATACCATGTATATATGTGTGTGTGTGTGTGTGTGTGTGTGTGTGTGTCATGTGTCATCTCTCTGAAGCGTGGGCCATGAGTCGCCCAGCTAGGAATGCCCAATTAGTCGTGGCTAATCGTGAATTAGTCGTCCAGCCGCACGACTAGTCGCTCAAGTCAAGTCGATCACCCTAGTCGATCTCCATGTACCGACCGGATGACTAATCCATGATCAGCCGACGACTTAATAACAATGATGCTAATCATGACAATAACAGTACAGTTTCATCTACTTTATATAACTGGACATAACATATTGGATTTACCACCATGATTACCTCTATTGAAACATGAAGTTTAGCAACCATAATTTCAGCTTGTTGTCAAGAACTTAACAGATCATGGATCAGGCCAATGCTATTGTGGGGAGGAGGAACAGGTAAAAAATACTTTATTCTTCATTACAGGTGTCAGTGATTCTTTTTAAAAAAGGATGTGCTGTGTAGTCATTGCATCTGACATCACGCATTATGGCATGCTTGGTGACAACTGACAAGCGATGCTGTGCTAGTGACGTGCCAATGCAAAGGCTTCAATTTTATTAGTGCTCACCACAATCAATAGTAGGAAAAATAGGAGCGAAGTGTAATTTGTATGATGTATATGCATTGAGCTAAAATCATTTAGTGGGGGCACCCACCATCCATCAGTACATGCATGAATTTAGTAATGTTTTTTCAGCCTCTTAACAGCAAACAGAAAAAAAATTCCAGTGATCAAATATGAAACATGTACTGAAAATAGGAGCTTGCTGTACCCAAAAACGATCAAGTTTAAGATTGGGCATAAAGGCACATCCACACATGGATCTAAAAAAACATGTGCTAAAAACCATGAAAGAGGATTCCATGAGGAGCTACTAGCCTTCTAGAACCCAGTGTTTGCAATAGCAACCTGAGTATTTTCTACTCTAGTATATCCAGAGATTTATTGTTTTCTATGTCTTGCCTAGAAGCACATCCCTTTCAATAAATTAGGCTTTCTTCTGCAAATAAGCTAATCATGGCTTTTGTTCCTCCTGATTGCAGTATGCTGCAGATGGATGACTCTATGTCTCTATCAAAGTTAACAATGAACAAATAAACCAGACCATGCAGTGCAAACTAACACAAATACAACAAACTAGTAAACATTTTAATTGCTACTTTAGCAATCACTTACCAATATGAACCGGGCTCAACAGGACCAGCTTTCTTCTCTGCCTTCTTAAGAGCTCTTTCAGAGATAGAATGGCCATTAATTGAAACCTTAACACTCTCCATGGACTGATTAAATAAAGGAAGGTCCTTGAAACCCTTCTTCAAGAAACCAGCAAAAAATGATGAATCCCCACTCCTACCAGTTGAGGACTGATCTTCATCTAACCCAGCATCAGAAGAACCATGAGAAAAACCAGAATTTGTGCACTCATTAACTGATGACCCACTCTCCGCTGGGGCATTGGCATCTTCAACACATGGCTGATGCAATTTTCCCTCATCTTCCATTTTGTCTTCTTCACATCTCTCATTTATGGTTGAAGCTTCAAGGGCACTGTTGGCATCTTCTTTGTTGTTTCCGTCATGCTCCTTGCTAATGTTTTCATCCTCAAGGCCGCATTTTTCATCTTCTTTGCTCTTCTGCTCATATTTCTTGCTTACACTTTCGCCTTCAAGACTGCTGGTGTCATCCTTTTTGTTTGTCCACTCATGCTTTTCATTTCCATCTTCAAGGCTATCAATGTCATCTTTTGTATTATTCTGCTCGTGCATTTTGCAAACATCTTCAAGGCTACAGCAGTGCTCTTCCTTGCTACTCTCTTCATGTCTTTGGCACATGCTTTCATCTTCAAAGACATTTTTATCATCTTCATTGCCCTTTTGTTCGCTTCCCATACTAACACTCTCAGCATCCTCGTTAACATTGTATTCTCCTTTGCAATTCAGGTCAGATCTAATAGTCATGCCTTGCTCCTCCTCACCTTTATTATCTTTTTCTTCGCTGCACAATGGATCAACAAGTTTGTCCTCTAAAACTGGGGAACATGGACTGACTAGACCATCTACTGAAGGTTCCACCTGACAGTCTGCATCTCTTTCACATAATATATCCTTTGGGCTCTCAATGTCTCCAGACCTGCTAGGAGACAAAGAGAGACCATCTCCTTTCGATTGAATGCTCCTGTTTGATCCACATTCTTTGTCAGTCCTGTTGTGACTAACTGTAGTAGAAAGTGAATTATCATCACCAAAATCTATTTTGATTTGCATGCTGCTATGCTCATTCAGATTATAAAACGCAGAATTAACATCATCATGGTGTTGATGCTCAAAATCTAGTCTCATCTGACTGTTTGAGCTTTGCTCAGATTTCGACATACGGAAGGACGATGGCGGTGTATAGGGAATAATTTTGTCTTCCTCATCCCTCAAGCAGATTATCTCGGAGCAAGACCCACAACGTAGACGATTCTGTTTCGTACCCATGCATTTTTCAATAGGCAGGTGCAATAGCTGATAACAAGAACTGCACACAACAAAAGGTGCAGCACCATCCACTGGCCGGCGGAGATGCTCTGCCTTCTTCCTAAAATACTCTGCCCTCTTCTTTGACACTGACCGATGTGAGTACAACGATGATGCTACAGACCTCCGGTCATAATCCGATGAAACAGATGGTGACCTCTCAAACCGGTAGCACTCATGCTGCCCAGCGAAGTATCTTGCCATTGGAATGTGCTCTTCTTGTGGTGCAGCCCTCTGTCCATGCAGACAATGCGGACACGCACAGGCATAATGATGGTAATTCCCATGTCTAATCCCACTGTTCTCCCACTGCCTCCCTGGGTTCTGGCGGTGCCGTCCACTTGGCTGTCTTGCATACCTCTCCCCATGCTCAGGACGCAGTGGGTCATACGGGCTCAGCGGCAAGCCGTGCCCATACCGCCCACCATAGCGGGAGCGGTGATACCCCGGCAGAGGTGGCGGCTCAGTTTGCTCAGGGAGCATCGAGAGCTCTCGGCGGCTCACCCGACGGTGCTCCCGCGGCTGCTCGACGATCTGGCAGGACCGCGTGATCTGGTCCCTCAGCTCGTCAAGCTTGCGCAGCAACTCCATGGGGTCCTGCTTCAGCGCGCCCCAGTCGACGCCCCTCTGCTCGCTGCACTGCGCGCGCTCGTCGACCCCAATCCTCCGCCTGTACTTCATCTCTTTCAGATCGCTCCCCATGGCGCCTCCCTGAGGAGACACTTTTCCTGCTTTCCTCGCTGGATCGAGATGCGTGGGTGGTGTCCTGCACGAGTTGCGCGAAATTTGTGGGGGGGATGGAGCAGTGGAGGAATAGATCGGAGAGGATCCGGGGGGTGGTGAGAAATGGGGCCGTAAGATCTGCTAGTTTGGGGATGGTTGGGGGCGAGTTGGCGGTTACCTTCCGACGGAGCTCGCGGCAGCGACTCTACGGCACGGGGGCGTGGCTGCGCCGCCGGTTCGCCATTAGGGTCTCGCGGGCGGGGCAACTCCAGGAGTCCGCCATGAGAGAGAGAGAGAGAGGAACGGCACTGGGAGTGGCAGTGTGTGTGGTAACGGAGACGATGAGGGAGCGAAGTGAAAGAAATGTTATATAGCCGCGGGATCTCCAGGAACTGGTTTGTCATATCAAGATTTGTGAGGGGTCTAGGCGCGGTGGGGTTACGTGGGGATGTGGTCCGCCTTTGGAATGATCTTGCTGCGCCGCTGACGTGCGGGGGTCAAAGGGGTGGGCCCACGTGGAGGCGAGTGGTCGGGGTTGGGTACAGCTGGCGGGAACCGGGCATGTCGCCTTCGGTTTTTCCCCATGCATCAAGAGAGCATTAGATGCTGCTTAAGCTTAACCAAGTGATTAGTCACTTGTCCATGGTATGAACAGGCAAAGCTAATGGTCTCTATCTCCACTTTCTTAGTTTGGTAATACTAGCGATTTTTTTCATTATTATTCCAAACATCCTAACGGAAAAAGAAATAAAAATAGGATTGATGCTTAGACAGCTGGGAATAATTTGTAGTATTTGTTTATGGGGACTTGAAGGATTGCATGTGTTAGTTGTTAGTTCGGTCTTGAAGGGAAGTACTCTAATAACGACTTTTTTTAGAATAGATTTTGGGTGAAGTGTAAACAACTAGCTAGCTGGTAGTTCCGTTGCCGTAGAAATTAACTTGTACGATTAAGGTAAAGTTCTAATTTTTACGCCTTGTTCGGGAAACATGATCCCGACTCGATCATGCTAGCCAATCTCAGTTCATTTTGGTCGGGGTTGAGCCGGTATTGGGCCTTCCAATGAAAGTCAAGATCTTTAAATTGAGATGAAAGTAGTAGAGTGATCGTGTGTTGCAACGGAACCTCAAACTTTACACAAATAACAATATTTTCATTGAACACATAAAACGAATCAACAAAGTAAAAGAAGGCGAACCAACCAATTCATATATCCACCATGGATGTGAAGAGGTAAATGTGAGAGGGCAATAACAAAGGTATTAGACCCTAAACCCAAAACAGCGTGACTTTGATCTTCAAGCCGAAGCAAACATGATAGAACATCAAAGAAAGAAATACAGATGGATCCTTTTCAATAATCAAAATCAAACAAGAACATATCTTTTTCTGGATTAACACTATGTATCTGCTAAGCATGTTGTCCCAACCCATGACTTTAGATAGCTCAATACCTCCTGCAACGGCCTTCAAGTAATTTTTTACAACATATGAAAGTATGATCTGCAATATTTAAAGAATAGCATTATCTTAACAACATTCTAGGTTCCAACTATTAATATCTATAGTTGTGAAATGTGTACATAAAAACATGGCCCAGAGCTTACTTAAAAATTTCTAATTATGTAAGGTATTTCTTCCATGACCCATAGAAGTTGCTAAGCTATCGATACTCATGGAACAAATTTTGTCGAACAATTAGCAAGCACCAAATGATTTAAGAGAAAACCAGTGAATCATTTCATCGGGCACCTATGGATCATAAAAAAACGCGATGTACCGATGGTCCTACCGTGAAAAATAGAGTTGTGGAGAGTGACTTGCTCTTCTCTTCTAAGAAAGCTAAAGCTCATCTGCAAACAAAAGAATTTACAGTCAGGTGGCAGGTTCAAAATGAAAGGAAATGTAATCCAATTAAAATAATAAGTAAACTAAAGAAGTAGATTTTAAAATTAACCTAAAGTATGGGGCTACATTATAGCATTGTTGTGTCACGAAAACTCTTAAATTAACTGTCATTAACACGAAAATCACACTACGAATGGTTGCTCCTACTGTCTGATATAAGAAACCCTTGTTGAGCATGATGCTGAGAAAAATAATTATACCACAATGGAGCACATCAAAATGTATATGATCATTCAAATTAAATTGTTGTAGTGTCTCACACTTTAGCTTCCTAACCTAATAAGAACTATTGATTCATAAATAGGGACTCAAAAAAAATTCAAGCTTCAAATAATGTAACTGCAAAAAAATTACGTTGGTTTGGTGAAATAAAATTAACAGACATATCCATAGCTACACCTTACTAATACTTCATATTCTTATTGTGCAACAAATAGCTCACACAGTTTATGCATCCCCTAATTTTTATGAGATGTTACAAAAGTTTACCTTCTCGATTAGATTATTATTGGTAAGAAATAAAGACTCTTTGTCCAACAATGCACAACCCTTCTTGTAACCAAGCTCCATTGCATTCTTCCAATCTGGGAGTATATTGTTATGGACCGGCCAACAAAAATCTCAACACAATAGTGCTGCAAATACACAAAACCAAACAAATCTCATTATCAAATAAAATCACCAAATAAGGAAATTAACTTTGCAGAAATAGAAAAGATAGAAGCATTTCATGTTGCTATTACCGATCCAGTGATGCGAATTAAAAAGAGTGGCTTGATTCCGAGACTCTCAGTGGACTGCAGCTTGTGGAGCTTGACACGAGTCTTCATTTGAGCATTTTTGAGAAATTATTGTCAGTTGATTCCTCCACAACTCTGTATAGTGCAGTTAGCTTAGCATAAGAATTTTGTGGAAACATCGTTATATTAGACAGATAAATCATGCCCTTTGCTTTAATACGACCATCAGGAGCTCTGAGAATAGGAGAGGCAACCATGACAAAGTATCCAGTCAGTTCATTGCTTTAATACAACCGTCAGGAGCTTTGAGAACTGGAGAGGCAACCATGACAGAAAGTATTCAGTCAGTTCATCTTGCCCAAAGTAGTGATTAACAAGATAAATTTTCCAGACAAATACAAGTGAGAGTCTTCTTCTACAACAATCAAAGCATTCCTCATCTAAAACGGGCGCGTAATGAGACTACAAATGATGCTCAACTATGTGCATTCGCAACAATAAGCTTCTAATTATATCACAGAAGCTATACTGTGTTCCCAAATCCCAACAAACAAAAGATTTACACCATTGTTTTCCTTTTTCTCATCAATCAGTTCGCACCTAGTGTTCCAAATTTTGAAGTAGTGGATAGAAGAAAGCCATACAGGCCAACAAAATACCATCCAACAATTCTATTTTCGATTTTCTCTAATTTTGCAATCCCTACAAAACAAATACCAGCATAACCAAGCTCATTACAAAACAGCATGCGGCAGCGGATGGCCACTGGCCGGCAAAAATCCCCTATTGAGGCGGGCTTGATTTCGGTCGCCCGAGCCACCACCCCACCCTCGTTGTGTTGTTCCACACCACCCCGAATCTCACATGGACATCTTGAAACTCATGTCCTCTTCAATCCAATCCCTCATGGTTTCCCCCTTTCAAACCTAACCTAATTCCCAAATCCCCCATCCAAAAAAAACACAATCTCTCGATGAATCACGCTCTTGACAAGCTAATCTGTTTCGATGCGGCAAAAATTAGGGAGGAGATTGAAAGCATCTAGACACCCAGTGTGTGTTGGTTTTGATAATTAATGACAACTTTGTTATACGATCTAATACTTTTCTTGAGAATATTGAAAGTAGGTCAATTCCAAGATTGATGATCATGGAAATATCAAGGAAGGTACAAATCAATTGTCAATATGTCAAAATCATGAAAAGGTAAAATTATAAGGTTCTTTTCTAGTCTTTTGTCGATCTTGGTGTTTGGAAGAAAGATCGGTTTGCTAGAATTAGAGCCGTACTATAAAGAGGGATCTTGACGTTTATCTTGATGTCATTTAGGGTTTAAAGGCTCAAATTACATATTCATATGAATGCTTGATAATATATGTGTTCCAAAATAGAAAATCTTTTTAAACAAATCAAGTCTTTGGAAATCGGTGCTCAGCCATGGCGCAGCAGTGCTACTGGGTGCTCGTAGCACCGGCTCAATAGGCGGTGTGAAAATTCGAAGAAGTTCTTTTACGGATTACGGTAGCCAGTGCTACGCTTATAGTAACCAGTGCTACCGGATGATCGGTAGCACTGGACATTAACCCGGTGTGGAAATTCCAGAGAAGGGCTTTTTGGGCGTTTTGTAGCCCGGTGCTACCGCCCATGGTAGCCCGGTGCTACCGGGTTAGCGGTAGCACCAGACATTAGCCCGGTGTAAAAATTACAGAGGGATGTGTTTTTTGGCTTATCTGCATTCCGGTGCTACCGGACCAGCGGTTGCACCGGCCCTCAGCCCGGTGCCTAAATTCCAGAGAGGTCTCTTTTTGAAGAAAGAAAAAGAAGTGAAGCTCGGTGCTACCGATCCTAGTTGGGCGGTAGCACCGGATCCTTTGTAACGGTCTCTGGCAAGTGCATTAAATGCACTGTTCTAGCCGTTGAAATGGAGCCCGGTGCTACTGGTCCTACATGGAATGAGCACAGGGCTTTGAATTTTGCGATTCAAGCTCCAACGGCTAGAAAGTTTGGTGGAGGCTATAAATACCTCCCCACCTGCATTCTAGAGTATCTCTTGGTCCTCATTGATGATATTTGAGCTCTAGCAAGTGTTCTCCACTCTTGTATACATTCAATTTTCATTTGTGAATGTGAGAATCTAGGTTGAGTATTGTATTTCATATTTGAGCCTTTAGACACCGATACTCGACCTCAAGCAAGCGTCAAGGTTTATTACTCTTGGAGGTTGCCGTCTCCTAGACGGCTTGGTGGAGATTGTGCACGGTGAGTTTCTCAACGGAGATTGTGAGAAGCCCCGGCAAGTTGTGAAGGCCGGAGTTCGCCTACCCAGAGCGGGGAAGAACTACCTTAGTGATCGAGGAAGGCTCAAGCAAGTGGAGCCGGTTTGACGTGGTTCAAGTCACCTCAACATGGAGTAGAGGAGACCGGCAAGTCTCCGAGACCACGGGTTAAATTTCTTGTCTCCTATTTATTTGTGATTGGTATTCCTCATTGTTGAGAATCTATTTCATTAAATCGCTCATTCTTGATAGTCCTTGTGAGCTCTAGTATATTTGCTACACTATTTTTGGCATAGTATTTCAAGTGCATGCTAGAGAAGTTTAGTGTGAATTTACTCTTTGTATCTCTATATCTTGGTGTTATTAATAGTTTCTAAATTATGTCGAAAAAATTAGAAACCTCCTGTTCACCCCCCCTCTAGTCGGTTATCCTTGATCCTACAGAGATGCAGGCAGGTGGAGAGACGAGGGGAGGGGTACGTACGACTGGATCTTGTCAATGTGGAACTCGACACCATCACAAGCGAGGACGAACATCTCGCTGTAGAAGGGCGGTGACAGCGAGGGAGGGAAGAGCAGGGCTGGTGCACTTGTGCAATGGAGAAGGGGACGACCGTCCATGGAGGTGAGGTGATGGCGGTGGGGGAGGGAAGAGCGGGGGCAGAGAAGAGGATGGATCCAGACGAACTTGCCCTGATCTGGCCGGTGGAAGTGGCAATGGGGAAGAGGGCGGCTGTGTGCAAAGCTGAGGCGACGACAACGACGAGGAAGGGAAGAGCAAGGGCGGGTTCGCTTGTGGGATGAAGAGGTGGGGGACGCATCGGCGCATTGGTTTCTTAGAGAGGAGAAGAAAATTACCTTCATAACAGAATCAGGTACATGAGGTAATGGGTATTGGGTAACCATCTGCGGAGATAAAAGCGTACGTGGGCATGTACCACCACCAACTTCTAATTAGAAGTAGTAGAGATAGTGACAAACATGTAGGTTAGTCAGGACAAGGTAGATTATTATGACGTAGGATTTGGAGATTTTGTGCTGATTGATCAGTATGAACTTTTTTGATAAAAACTGTTTCAGCTTTCAGAATGCGACGGTGCAATGCTTCAGTACCTACACACTAAAAAGAGCAGGACAAATCTTTGAGTTGTACCATGTATTAGACACCAGAAACGTACCTTTATTTCTGGATGGAAATACTTCAGTAAGGCAGATGATGCTAAGCTCATGTTTTTTTTTCTTGTTTCAGTTATGCACCCTTGCTTCTAGAACATTGATTTTAAGGTGTCGTCTTGTCAGTTAACAAAACATTTATTGACCTAAATATTTCCGTGTTTCCTTCATTTCAAGATACTAGTACTATGCTTAAGTTCTAAGGATGGTGAAGTACAGTGATGCCTACTAAAACAGAGGAGCAAATCTTTTAAACATGTCCTTGTGTTAAAACACACGGGCCAATGCTGACAGTTCTTTCCCTTCAGGAAAAAAGTTCAATAATTCTTACTCTCTTTCAAAACTAGATCTCGTTTGATACGTTTCCTACACATACATATCTTTTATTTCAGTTAGGCCGAGGTCACGCTAATCTTCTTTTTCTTTTTTCTTTTTTCTTCGGCTTGCGTACTCTTGCTTAGGGGTGCAATCGAATTGGATACATATCGACCGACCGACAAGATATGTTCGACTCGAATTCGACTAGTCATGTCAGACAATAATTGTTGGATTTGGTATCAGTTTCGGATTCTGCATCGGATTCTATTGACCACTATCCATCGAATCGGGATATCCCGATTATATTCTCAGATAGTTTTGAAAAACTATATTCGGATATCTGGATATTTATAACCTATATTTTAGCAGCTTCAATTGTGCCAGCCAAATAGCCCCAGTTAGGCCCTCCCTCCATGGCTGAACACCCTCCCGCCTCGTCCCATCCGCCATTCAGCGGACCAATGCTGGCCACCACCAGAGCTTGACATATAAGAATATACTTTCACTTGTCTATGCAAATACCTGGTATTCCTTTGCAAAATATAAAGAAATATTTGATACTTTTGTAACTTTATTGGACTACTTTATAAAATGACTTGTTAAATTGTGATAACCATGTTGCATGTTGAACTCATATAGTTAATTAATCATTGATATATGCGTGCCATATGCGGTGTCTGATTTTGCATGATATCCGACAAAAAATATTTGATACCATATTAATTCCTCTTCGTATTAGTATCGAATTCGTGGCCAATATTTTATCCGTGCTCTATTCATATATAGTTCTATTTGTATATATGAATATACCTAACAAAACAATATGATTCAGAATACGAAAAAATAATATATGATAAAAATTCGAGCCGATTGCACCCTTTCTCTTACTTCTGGAACATCGTTTTTTCAAGCTGTCATCCTCTAAGTTAACGAAGCAATTAATTATGGGCCTAAATTTCCGTGATTCTTTCGTTGTAAGATACTACCACTACGGCTTCGTTCCGTCCGTATTGATGTGCCCTGGAAAATTGTTTTTGTTGGCTCCGCTCCGAACTGTAGCTTTCGGGAAGAATTGGCAAGAGGAGAAGGGAACAAAAAACGCAAAGAACATAATCAAGATGGTGTCAAAGCAGCCAACTTTTTTGAATTTTCTGTCCCAGTGGCTTTGAGTGAGCGCCACAGGTTCTCTGGATTGGTGAAAGGTTCTTTTTAAAGATGTGAAACATGAAGATTGTATGCCCTGTACTGGATCTTGCTCTATTCAGGACTTCACAAGATTTATTTTGTTAAAACATATATTTCAGTAATGAGTTCTAAGGATGATCAGTGTCAGGATGGAAAGAGATCCAGTGCAGTTCTATTTAGGACTACAACTTAAGCAGTTGCTTATGGATCATTAGATCAAAAAGCGACAGTCTAAATCTCCCAAAAATACTATAGCAAAAACACTATTATGATTTTCTACTGTGCTTGATATCGTTGGACTGTCCGGACCGTTCGTTGGCTCGATCGGATGGTACTAAGAACTGAGAACTGTTTAAATTACAGTCCCGTAGAGACTGCACGTGAACCTATCCGTGTTGCCCTAGTAGTGTAAACCAAATATTGCACCGACTATGATGTTTCGACAGTGTTTTTAACCAGGATGTTCTGTATGCTGAGCTGAAAAAAAAGCGACATGCAAGTCATTTTTATTATTTTATAGTCCATAGTTGCTAAAGAAATTCTTGGCAAAACATTTAGTTTATATTGCTACACTTGCCATTGACAAGCTAGAACATTTTAATGGAACAAGTCTACAACAACTGTCTCGTCGGGAAAAAAAATGCATTGCAACATAGTTGGGATGAAATGCTACAATATTGTCCTCATATGTAAGCAAAATTGTCCTTGCGTGTGCTGTTTTTATCCATTGTACATCAATAAACCTGACGACAATTCTATTTGGCAAATTGCGGAATGGATTCTGCGCAGTCTATAAGCGGACGGACTAGGACCGTCCGATCGAGAGAACGAACAGTCCAGATTGCGCAATAGCACTCAGTTACAATGTTTTCGAACAATATTCCATAGTTTTTTTATGCAACGGTACATGTACAACTACTAAAGTAGCAGTCGTAACGAGACTACTAAGATCTCAATTCCAAATTTGGGATGCAAACAAGTGTACGTGTGTGTTTGTTTTTTGGGCTAGGGAGAAAACAAGCGGTTTGACCAAGCAGGTTTTCATGATTCAGGGAGAAGAGCCATTGCCTGGTTTGGTGACCAGGAGTGCATGGTAAGCAAACATCCATCCACGAGTCCATTACCTCCCTCATGGGCGAGGAATATGTAACATACCAATTTTTGATTTTACGGATTTTATGGAATTTTTGAATTTATTGATTTTTTCTAGAATTTATTTGGATTCATTAATTATTTTTGAATATGGCCTATTGTGAAAATCATTTAAAAGATGAGAAAGTTTAAATAAAGTTTTATCAAAAATATTTTATTTGAGTTCCAAATATCTCAAAATATTTTCTAGATTTTTTCTAATATTTTTACAACCTTATCCGAATTATTCTATTTATCAGAATTATTTTAAATCAGAAACCTAAAAATTTTAGATGAACAGTGTTGGGCCAAAACCCGTGTGGGTCCAGCCCATTTTCCCACGCCAGCCTGCCCAGTCTAGCTCGTTCGGCCGTTTTCTAGAACCTTATCCCTAGACCGTTGGATCTTGATCCAAGGTAGATCACGTTTATGAAACCCTAGGTGTCCGGCCGCCCGATCTTGATCGAACAGCTGAGGTCAATTGGTACCGTTCAAAATTCTAGTAAGCTGCAGCCGTTGGATTTCATCAGTGGTTTGGATTGTGTTGTGTCACCATGTATCTCGTCTGTCGATCTTGACACGCGTGCGGTCGTCCGTCGTGGTCTTCATTTCGGAGTCTCAGCCGAGCTCCGTGGCCATGGAAGACTTCGTCTTTGTCCTGACTACGACACAGACGCCTAGGCCCTTATAAGGCGAGCACCGGCTGCGCAAGGACCTCATCAACCAAAACCCTAAGCTAATTGCGGAGATCAAGCAGCCGTTGCGCCAGATTTTGCAAGTTTTTCCGTGAGCCGCCGTCGAGGATTTTCATTAGATTCGTTGTCAATCGTGAAGCTCAAGGTCCGAGGCTGGTCACGTTGGAATCATCGTCGCCTAGAGCATCTCGTGCGCGCGCTTGGGAAGCCAGAGCGTCGTTGGAACCGAAGATCACCAAGGAGGTCGTTACGTCGGAGAAGAAGACCTCGTCGCCGATGATACAGTGCACCAAGGAAGAAGGTAACTGCGTCAGCGAGTGCGCGATGTTGAGTTGGTGCTAGTGCAGCTGTCGTCGGTCGTTGGCGGTGCCCATAGGGCTTCGTGCGCCGCCGTCCTACGTGGCACATCCTAGGGTTGACGCGTGTCGGTCACGTCACTGCCATCTTAGCGATTTGGCTGGCGTGTCGCGTGTGTCAGCACTGACGTGGACGAGCCGGGTCAACTTCCGCACAGATCCGCACGTTAGTCTTATGTTCCTTGTATGCACCGGGTTCACGATGGACTAGTGGAGGTTCCTGGATCGGGTGCATGAACCAGAGACACGTGTCAGCTTCTGATTGGTTCTTACGGGTGCTGACATCATGATGATGTTATAAAGGGATTATTCAGAATAAAAATAATTCAGGAAATTAATTATTTTCTATTTCTGATTTTTTTATTTTATCAAATCTTTCGAGAGCTTGTTCTCCCTCACACGAGCTCCGATTGAGGCAATTCAAATTTCTAAATTTTTTAAAAATTGAGATCTATTTAGTGATGAATTTTATTTGATTTTTATAAATTATTTGCTCCCTATTTTTGAATTTATTTGATGTTTTCTCTCGTTACGTGTAGACGTTGAAGTGCTCGGAGTGTCCGAGGAGGATTCGTTGAACCAAGATAAAGGTCCAGAATAGGAACATGAACTTTTCCAAGGCATATTGTGCATTGATCATGTTGAACCCAGTTCTACAAAATTGCTGTATTGATTCAAACTATTGCATGTTATTTCATGTGTACAATTGCTTTCAAATAGTTTGGGATCTAGTTAATCTACACAATTGAATTATACCCTACCTTGTTATTTGTATGCCATGATTAATTGTCATCTTAGGATGGTTCTTTACTAGTTGGTTAATATTAGAAATCAACATGGGTTGGTTAGACTTCGTTTAATATGCTTAGCCATGCCACGTATAACTCATGATTTTGTAATATCAACTTAATCTTGATTAATGGAATATGTTTATGGAATTGGTGTGTCAGGTGTTTGTCACACAATGATGTTGAATTGTAGTGATGGGGTTGTTACGCAACGATGTTGACTTGTTGATAGCACATGGTGCTTAGTAATCAACTGGGGTGGTAATCATTTAGATTGTGGCAAGTAACAACGGGCAGTGTGCCAAGGTGGGCCAAAAGTGCAAAGAGTTTGTGGAAGTCTTGCCTCAGTCAGCTTAAGGACTTAACCTTGCAAGCCTTTGAACTAAGTCAAACATGCAACCACATGTCTGGAATGGGACAGACCTAACTGATTAATTTGCAATGTCTTAGCTTTGGTACTACCATTGGTGGTGTAAGGTCCAATTGAGCGATGAAACTCACATGGCGCAAGAGGGGGCTCTAATTGTGGTAACAAGTCCCCTCAGTGTTGAAAC
Organism: Otatea glauca; assembly: GCA_036346275.1. Taxonomy (NCBI): domain Eukaryota; kingdom Viridiplantae; phylum Streptophyta; class Magnoliopsida; order Poales; family Poaceae; genus Otatea; species Otatea glauca. The sequence goes on from CM070711.1 coordinate 51,319,778, forward strand.
TTTAGCGGGTACTACTAGGCTAAGCTAGAGCTTTGTAAAGACTTTGTCATGATCTCTCTGCCAACACACCAAAGGAAGTGTGTCAATCCAGAGATAAAAGGAGATGATCATGTCGTGTGAGTAAAGCGCATAACCTCTGCAGTGTAAAATATATTCGGATAGCCGTGCTCGCGGTATTGAGTAATGCTCAGGAATTATAGTCAATGATTAGATTTTATAAAATGAAAACTTGAATGGAAGGCAAGATGCTATTGGAAAGTTTGGAACATGATTTAGGGCTGGATGCCATGTTTACTTGAGAAATACCTGCAAATTACTTACTACTGTTATTTATTTTATTGTCTTTTCAATCTACTTATTGTACTCATTTATAAATACTGCTTTGTTGCAAAATAACAATGTTAGCCATTCCATTGGAATAAGCCTTGCATATAATTATGTTAGAATTGCATTATGTTCACAACTTGTTGAGTGCTTTAAGTACTCACCCTTGTCGATAACAAACCATCAGTTGAGGAGTCTACACCTGGTTTAGAGGAGACCAGGAAGAGACGAATGTTTAGTGTGCGAGCCTTGTCAGTTGCTTGTGGTATACTGAGGGATCGTCTATGTTTTTCATTCTGCTACAATTTAATTTAGTTTAATGTTCTTAGTTTAGCCTTGCATGGCATATTCATGTAAGTTGACCATAAGGTCAGTTAACATGTTATAATTAATATATAGAGTCATTTATTATATTTTCGCTGTGTATGATTGTGATATTCATCTATATTGAGCTTGTGTGCACTAGCGTGATCCTGGACTAGTGCGATATACATAAAGAGTCCAAATTTACATATTCGGATCCCGACATACCACCGAGATGCTGCCATTGCAGGCAGACGTAGCTTTTGGTCTTGCTTTGTGCCCGGCAGAAACGAAGGAACGTCGAGCGAAGCAGGCACCGCGCTGCATCGACAGGTAGAAGTAATGAGAAATTTTGTTTCTTGCCGGTTACAATATGTGTGATATCGTTTTTTGTCATTCTTCCATAGGTTCTTCTTTTGTTTTTTCCACTTCGTCAATCTTTTCGTTAGTCAACGGGTTTGACCATTACGAAGTACAAAAAGAAAATAAGAATACAAAAATCATAGAAAAATCAGAAACAATAAAGAAAAATAACCAAAAAGTATAGAAAGGTTTAAAGATAACTTTACACAATGTTGTTTACTTTTGTTTTAAAAAATTTACACTAGGAAAGTTACTTACACTAAGAAAAACATTTTAATCTTCCTTAATGTTTATGGAACATTGCTAAAATTTTCATGATGTGGAATTTTATTTTTTTAGAAGTGGTCGTTAATTTTTGACTACATAATTTTTTAAAAGTGATATATCAGTCGTGGGAGTACGTACTCTAGAAGAATGTATAAAACTTTGTGAAAACCACATGTACAAGTTTTTAAAAATTCTCAACAAATTACTATACTTAGAGGAGGTGAGCTTCTACAACCTTATAAAATTGCAAGACCAAACTCAATTGCATTTGAAAGATATGAAATTGACAATCAGTGATATTAATAGTGCTTAACATTAAAAAATCATTATTTAGGCTGAATTTGTCTTTTTTATATCTTTCAAATACTATTGAGTTTGATCTTAAAATTTTATAGGGTTGTAGAAGATCATCTCTCCTCTGTATGGTAATGTTTTGAGAATTTTTGAAAGCTTATACATGTGATTTTCACGGAGTTTACACAATAAGGATGATTTACACTGTATATTGATGTCGGGAATATGTGTAATATTTTTATTCTAGATTTTATGTTTAGGCGAATATAACAAAAGACTAGAGATGCAAAAAATAACAGGTAACACATTGTACTTCAGAATATACTCAAATATTGTAAATTAATAGAGTCGATCGATCACACGAACGACTTATAATTGGACTTGATGAAGAACAAGAAGCAGCGTAGTCGTGGTCGTGGAAGTAGTCAACGTCGAGGAAGAAGCAAAACGGTCAAACTGATGCACTACCCAGAAATCTTATTGCTGCCTTGTGCAGGTAATCTCTGCGGCAACAGCTCATAGATACCGCTTACCCTCCTTCACAGTGCACGCCGAGTAGGAAGATCGGCAAGATTCAGCCGCTCAACACAAACAGTACAACAATCTAGAGAGGAGGAGAAAGAATGCAGGAGGAATTTGGTGTCTCTGGCCTGGACGTCTCCAGGGGTTTATATACACGCGTGTCAGTAATTGATAACATTATGTCAGTTCAATGCGACAGGTACTAGTAACTGATTGCATAATGTCAATTAACTCACTAGAAACTGACGACGTTATGACACTTAGACCGAATTCAAACAGATGTTTAAATCACTTTAAACAGTATGAATAGAGAGATAATAGCAAGATTCAGTAAAACTAAAGTGAATTCAAAATGCTAGGAGACACTCTACGACGCGGTGTGGTCGTTCGTCGCAAGTCACGCGAATGCGCACGCATGTGTCTTTAGCCAATGTCCACCCTATGCCATCTTTATGCCATGTGTTTCATTATCCAAGGAGTTGCAAGGACTCCACCTTATAAATTGTCTTTCCTTCAATTGGCTAGGTAATATAGTATTAAACCATGCATGTTTTGGAATTAAAGGAAATAAGCCTCCCATAGGACAAGTTCTAACAATTGATTATATGAAAATGGTTTCATACTCGTGGGAGTACGTACTCTTACCTTGTATATACCGCTTAAACAAAAAATGTATACATCTTTATCATTTTGGGTAGACTCTAATAATTATTATAATATACTCCAAAGTGAGTTCCATGAAAATTTTTATCACAGTCCACTTTTTATAGCATAATTTGTGTATTATTCACTTTATTTATGAGAAAAAATATATAGCAAAAATAAAGGGTTTCGAGGAATTTTTTCCAACCATGTTGCATTAGAGTATCTTAAAATTAGTACTTAGGTATACCGAAACTGATAAAGAGGTGTAACACATTCTGAAGGACCATGTGGAGGTCTATCCATGTTTGTGATGAGCATTTGACTTTATTTGAGCAAGGTGTGCTCAAGTTTGAGTTTGATTTGGATTGATTTTCAAAATGAAGCAATTTGAGTTGTCTCTGCCAGGAGTGGCAGTACTGGTCGTATGGACGCGGTAGTGATGAGTTGGATGGTTTATTGCACATCTTTGTGGGCATTGCTATGTGAGGAGTTTCCTTGTCTTTGATGGTTGCAGGGCGGCGGTGCTAGGTCATGGTGAGGCGAAGGATGACCGGACTAGGCGAGGCGTCGGAGGTCCAAACGGTTGGGAGATCGCCGGAAGATGATCGGAGACGGAGTCTGGGCAAGTCAAGAAGACAAGGAAAGGAGTTGATGCTAGCTAGATACCGCGTGGATCAATGAGGACCGTCGGATTGAGGTCTAGTTGATAGGTTAGCGGGTCTAGGTAGTATGCTTTGAAAACCGTGCAAGAAAACCCGGTATGTGTGTGGGTTTTGGGTTAGCCCTTGCATGGCTGTGTGTGTGGGTTAATCCTAGCCCTTAGATGAGTGCTCTAGGGTTGAGGGAGTCATCCAAGGGTGGTAGGTGGCCCAAGAGTAGTATAAATAGGGGTGGAGGGGTAGCCTCCTTCCCTTGAAGGTGTTGAGGTTTTTGATGCTCATTTGAGCATTGCCCACATGAATGTGAGGCTTTCTAACCTCCCCTTCCAGAAATGAAAGTTTTATCCATCCACCTCTGAATTTATTTTGTGCATTTATATTATGTCTTTACTTTACGCAATTTAAATTCAGCATTTACTTTCCCGCAATTACATTCCCGCAATTTACTTTCAAGTAATTTGGATTCGCCTCCCCTCCTTCTAAATGCTGTTGATCTTGGATGTTTTGAGTGTGTTCATATGGTTTTACATCTCTTTTGCACTCTTGGATTGAGTAGAGAACATCTTTTCTTTCAAGTTCCAACTTTGTTCAGAACTTGTTCTTCGCGCAGCAGTCAGTGTTTGATTTTTTAAAAAATCTAGAAAAATCCTTTCTGGGTGATTCTTGTCGGAGGAGATTCTGGACTCTGTTATACACCTGCATAAAAAGTTTGGAGTTCACTTGTTGCACCGTTTGGGCGCCATGAGGTGAAAACCGAGCCCCAAACTTTCTGCTCGAAGTTCTTGAGCATACTGTGTTCTTAGATTTTCCCTGTTTTTTCTGTAAGGATTTTTGAGGAGAAATTTTGTGGAGTTCTTCACGACTCTGATGCTCATAGGGACAAAAATTCTCAGAATTTTGTGAGCTGCAGAAACCCACCAACCTCCTGTGCAAATTGAGGACAAGTTCTGGAAATTCTGCTTTTACTTTTCTGAAAGTGACTTTTGTGATTTGAATTGATGTCCTTTCTAAAAGCAAGAGTTTTAATTGAATCCTCTTTATCTTGGACACTAGACAACCATGATTGTGACTCAAAAATCCCCACATATTTTATGGTACTTATCCATGCAAGCTTGGGGTACACATAGTTGTCTAGTTTTTCGGGTTTTTCATAATTTCCTTTGAGCGATCTTGTCGAGGTTTTTGTTGGAGTATTTTGGGGGAATTTTTATTTGCGACCATTCACCCCCCCTCTGTTCGCCATCTTGGTCCTTCACATTCGTTTAAGCAGGATACTAGAGGTAGGAGTACGTATTCTCAAGAGTACGAAAAAAGCTTCATATATATATACACATATATATATATATACATATATATATACACACATATATATATACATATATATACACAGATATATATACATACACACACATATATATGTACTCCCACCTCTAATATACCACTTAAATGAATATTTTATCCTCCTTTATCACTTTCGGTATACTCCAATAATAATTCTAAGATACTCCAATACGACATGGTTGAAAAAATTTCATCAGAGCTCTTTATTTCTTTGCTATATACCCTTTTCCATATGTAAAAGAAATATATAAACAAATTATGCTATAAAGGGTGGACTTTAATGAAAATTTTCATGTAACTCACTTTGGAGTATCTTATAATCAATATTAGAGTATACTCAAAATGATAAAGAGGCATAACAACATCATTTAAACGGTATACTGGAGGTGGGAGACCGTACACCCAAGAGCATGGAATCATTTTCATATATTGATTCTTTGCATATTTGGAAGGAGCGGCAAAAATGAGATGTGCAAATTTTCGATGGCAGAAACAATATTGAACCTATTTTTAGTAGTAGAAACAAAATTTCCCCTGGAAGGAATGGTACTTTGATCTCGCCGTCCTTGCACACGATGGTTCTTGTCTTGATGATGGTGGTGAACTGGTGATAGATACTCACCTAAACCGTTTTTTGCGAAGCAGGACGTGTTTGGCATTGCAAACCCTGAGCCATTTGCTCTCAGGTTTGTGACAAATTCACTGGCCTAACTCCAAAATCAAGGGGAAAGCAAATAGGCGCTGAGGTCCAAGGACGACCTAATTGTAGGCGCACAGGCACGGCACCCGGCGTAGCGTAGAGAGATGCCATGCATGATGCGGCCACATGTGGTTTGGCATGTGATTGTCAAACATTGCAACACGCCTGTATGGCTGGCTGGCTGTATGTGCTCTGCTATACAGTACAAAAGGACCATTTGAAGTCAACAGTCAACGCCGTGTTTGTGTACACATTTTGTGTAAGCCGCTTCAGGGTTTGAAGCACAGTTATTAGTCAGTACGTTGTACCATTTTGACATCTAAACTGGTACAAAGTAACTTAATGTATCAAACCGGCATCAATACCGGTCATACCGGTCCGATACTAATTAATACCGGCCATACCGATCAATAACAGTCATATCGACTTCGATACCGATTAATACTAGTCATACCAATAAAATTGATAATATGATCTATTGAACTGTATGTTATATTTGATAGTACTCCTATGTATTTGAAGTAATATTATAAGTGAACTTTAGTGTACATATAATAACATGTATATACTTATAAATATATATTATTATATTAAACACAAAATAGTATACTGATATTGATTGGTACTGGAATATATCATTCTAAGAGCCAAACCGGTATAACCTTGGATACGGCATTAACAAGTGTGATACGAAGTTCACTCAACCACATGCCACACATGTTGCTCGAACTGCTTGCTGACACTATTAGGGTCTTTGCCACACATTCAGAGCTCCTATGGCGTTCTGAAAATCATTTGTTTCGTGCTTATAATGCGGTAATTTCGTAAGTATAGATTCAAAACTTCCCTTCCTTTAAATAGGGTCTCAAACATGTCGACAACTTTCAAGTAAACTAGCTAGGGTCACGCGCTACGCTGTGTTGTACGAAATTTCGTAGCGTGACGCTTGCCGTGCGAAATTTCGTGGCTTGACGTTGTGCCGTGCGAAATTTGGGAAATTCGGTCGCGCGATGTTGCGCTGCGCGAAATCTGGTTCGACGGATATTTCAAGATTTTTTTTTGCGTAATTTCGGTTTTCTTGGTTTTTTTTAAAAAATAGGCTGCTAGAAGCCGTCAGTGAATATGGTTTTTTAGAGGAAAATACGGAGGGACCTAAACGTATTTTTGATTTTTTTTTGCGTAATTCCGATTTTGTTGTTTTATTTTAAAAAAATGGGTCGCGAGGACCCGTCGGCGAATCTATGGACTGCTATAAACCGTCGGCGAATCTGTGTTTTTTGTTTTTGGAGAAAACAAACATATTTTTATTTTTTGAGTAATTTCGGTTTAAAAAAATAGGTCACTAGGACCGGTCGGCGAATCTGTGGACTGCTATAAATCGTCAGCGAATCTGTATTTTTTGTTTTTGGGAGAAAACTGTGGAGGGACCTAAACGTAATTTCGTTTCTCTTCGAGTCCAGTCTGCAAAAAACCGTTTTCTTGGGACCTAAATGCAATTCTGTTTTTCTTCGGGTCCATTTTGTTAAAAACCGTCGGGAGGACTTGAACGTAAACCGCGGAGGGAGCTAAACGTAATTTTGGTTTTATCGGATCATTTCAGTTAAAAACCGACGGAAGGACTTAAACGTAATTTTAAATTTTTCAGAGAACCTTTTCGCGAGGACGGTGACGTGGTAGTGCTGGTTGCTCTCCATTTCTCTCCACTATAATGTATAGTATTAACTGTGGTCACGTCTTTATCGCTACTTATTGTCTGCGAAATTTGGTCGCTATGATTTGTGTCGTCGCGAATTTTGTCCGACGGTTATTTCTAAAAAAAGGTAGCCAGGGTTGCTCGCTACGCTGTGTCGTGCAAAACTTGGTTGCGCGACGCTGCGCCGTCTGAAGTTTAGTCCGATAGATATTTCTGAAAAAAGGTATGAGGACGTAAACGGGGATTCGTTTTTTCTCGAGAGTTTTTTCAAAAATATGCTAGCCAGGAGATATCGACGAATTTGTGGCACCACGGGTCCTCTTCGTGTGGTGTGAAACTTAGTTCGACGGTTACGTACGAAAAAAAGTACGAGGACATGAACTTATTTTCATTTTTTTGTGTGGGGATTTTTTTTAAATGCGCTTGCGTAATTCCGGTTTTTCTGTTTTTTTTAAATGGGTTGCTAGGAGTCGTCGGCTAATTTGTGGAATTTGTTTTGGGAGAAAATCATGAAGGGACCTAGATGTAATTCCGTTTTTTTTTGCGTAATTTCGGTTTTTTAAAAAATAAACGAGTTGCTAAGAGCCCTAAGCGAATTTGTGGATTGCTATAAACCATCGACGAATCTATAGTTTTTTTTAAGAAAACAGCGGAGGGACTTGAACGTAATTTTTTTTAGTCCAGTCTGCTAAAAGGATTGCTAGAAGCCGTCGGCGAATCTGTGAAATTTGTGTTGGGAGAAAAATACGAAGGGACCTAGATGTAATTTTGGTTTTCTTTTTTTTCTAAAAAAAAACAGGGTGCCAGTAGCCCTCGGCAAATCTGTGGATTGCTATAAACCATCGACGAATCTGTGAGTTTTTTCTTGAGAAAACCGTGGAGGGACCTAAACGTATTTTTTTTCGAGTCTAGCCTACTAAAAGCCGATTTCTTGAGACCTAAACATAATTTCGGTTTTTTGGACCTATTTTGTTAAAAACCGTCGGAGGACCTGAACATAAACCATGGAGGGACCTAACATAATTTCAAATTTTCGAGTTCATTTTGTTAAAAACCGACGGAGGATCTAAACGTAATTTCAAATTTTCTGAAAGACCTCACGAGAGAAGTTGACGTGGCGGGCGTGGCTGAGCTCCATTCCTCTCTGGTATAATATGAGGTGTACATGTATAGTATACATTGGCATGCAGTACTACTTATCTTGCAAACGAAGTTTTCGACTAAGACAAGCGAATCACTAGACTACATGTAGCTTACCAACTGCCAGGAAGTACCAAACACCAAATTCTTAACTTGTGACAGTGGCAAGTGAATCTGGACCATTGGTACCACCGAACCGTCTTCTTGTGGTCCGGGATACAGGGCCCACTGCCAGACTCCCGTGATCATGAGTTGGCCACTTGGCCTGTCCCTGATATGGGCCGGTGGCGCCTGTGAGGGCCGAGTTGGAGGTGGGCCCAGTAAGACATCCGCACAGTGTCCGTGGGGGCCCATGGGAACAGAAGGGAGTAGAAGGTGAGGTCTTATTGCCGGCTGTGTTCATGGCACTTGCGCCTTGGTTGGACTCAACTCATGGTCTAACCACGCGGTGCGACTGTGCAACCATGTGTCGTGTCCTTTTATTTTGTGCTTCTTTTTGGTATTATTTTGGCTTAAACATATCCATTTCCTGTACGCTGCGTCGTGGAGGGTAGATATAAACCTGCGATCTTTTTTTAGACGAAGGATCCGCAATCTCTGATAGGTCATTCATGCACTCTTCTACTGAAGGCGTACTTACCTCTGCGTAGAGGTGGTCAGTAATCTGGGATTTAAATTTGGGACATATCACGTATAAATTATCTTTATAGTATAAACTTTGTAAAAACTATATGTAATTTTTTTTAAAAAATTGCCATACTTAGGGTAGATTAGCTTCTACAACCCAAATACAAATGAGTTTGGTCTTTAAATTTTATAGTTTGTAGAAGCTAACCTCTCTTACTTATAGTAATTTTCTGAGAATTTTAAAAACTTTTGCCTATGATTTTACAGAATTTAAGAATGGTTTGCAACAGGTACAAGCCGTTTTCACACGCCTCCACTTACTGGCCATCAGCCGGATCAAAGAAGTACTCATTTCTTGTACGTATGCATGTGACCATCAATGAATAGTACATTTTTTTTTGTGTGCACGTACTTTTAGTCTGTTTGAAACACAAATTTTGTTCCTTATTTCTACGTGAGACGAGCTGATTTTATATAAAATCCATAAAAAAATTATGTGAAATTCTTGCAGATAAGGCCCTTTTCTTTTCGGTGCGTGCTGCCACGCGTGCCGGCATGCTTGTGCGTGTGCGGTGGGTTGGTGTTCTTGGTGGTGTGTCGGCGAGCCCAACAACAAACGCAACGACTTTTATAGCGCGTTGCCGGCAGGGACAGACACTTGCATTGCCCATGCTCCCGATTTTCCATTTTTTTACTGTACTTATTGTATCAGCAGCAGCGGCTCGCCGTGGTACGAAAGCTTTAGCTTACAAACGTTTCGTTATTTGTTTAATAAGGGGGATCAATCAAAGTTTGGTTCGCTGGTGTCGGCGAGCCCAACAACAAACGCAACGACTTCTATAGCGCGTGCCGGCAGGGACAGACTTGCATTGTCCATGCTCCCGTTTTCCATTTTTTAACTGTACTTATGGTATCGGCAGCAGCGGCTCGCCGTGGTCCGTGTTGAGAAACCACGTGACCCAATAAAAGCTCACGAGGGTCCCTTAACCGAAATCCTAATCGACTACTATATAAGGAGGAGGGGGTCTCCCATTGTACAAGCAACCACAAAGCAATAAAGAATTCGGTCGCCGTTCTCTCTAAACCTGTGTCTCTCTGTTCTCTCTCTGTTCTCCAATTCAGATCTGTTCGGGAACCCCGGACTATTCGATAGCAAGGTTCCTTAACACGTTATCAGCACGAAGCTCTACCGGCGAACGGATTGAAAATGTGAGAAAAGGTGAGAATCGACGATTGAATCTAAACGCTTGTTGATTCTATGCATGCATCTAACCTACGCATCAGGTACTGTCCGTCACGTGGCAAGAAGCTACAACGATATGAAGTTACAGTACAAGAATCTACTGTTCATCCGAAAAAAATCAATAGTATGGCACTCGAAGCGCCGCCGACGCCGCCACTGCCTATGCCGGTGATGCGCTCGAAGCGCCGCGCCGCCGCCTCGACCTTCGCGCGCCCGCGTGCGTCGTCACCTCGGCCTCGGCGCTCGGCTGCATAGCCGCCGGCGCGTCGCCGCCCGTCGCGCCCTCATTGTCGAACGGCTGCGCTTGGCCTTGCGCGCGCACGAGACGCAGAGCGCCGCGACGCTTCGCGGTAGCGCCGCGCCGCCGTCGCCTCCGCCCTCGCGTCCAAGGCAGCCGCACCGCCACACGCCATCGCCTCGGCCGTGCCGCCACCCGCCCAAGCCGCCCCATTGGCGCCGCGACCGAAGCGCCGCCGCCATCGCAGCGCTGAAGTCGCCGTCGCCCCGCCGTAAGCACGGCACTACGATCGCCGTGCCGCCTGGTGCCGCATGGCTTCGTCGCGCAGACTTCTCCTGCCGCCAAAGCGCCGCGCTCGAGTTTGCCTGCGCGTCTGGCACCGCGTCCGAAGCGCCGCCTCATCCAAGCGCTTGCGCGGTCGAAATCATTGCCAGACGCCGCTTGGATCTCCGCGCATCGTGACTCGAAGCAGTGCTCCGCCGGTCGCTCCGCTCCCACCTTGGCGGCTGTGCCCTCCGGCCACTTTGCGGCTTGAAGCCGCGCCCATCGATCATTGTCGCGTCACCGCCAGATTGTATTAGCCTAGCCGCCGGCCGAACGTCTTGCCGTGGCCGATGAGCCGGCCGCGGCGGCGTGCGATGGCCGATGAGCCCGAGGGAAGCGTCTTGCCCTTAGCGGTGTCGCGCGCAGCGCGCAAGAAGATCAACAAAGACGCCGCAAGAAGCCGAAGACGTTGATTTTTTTGGGAGCACGTGCATATGGCGGCTAGGGATTGGGAACCCTAGCCGCCGGTCTCTTTGGCTCGGTCAGCCCTTTTTCGGGCCAGGCGGGTCAGGCGGGCCAAGCAGTCGGGTTTCCAAGTGGGCCAGTAAAAGCGCACGGCCCAAATGGCCGCTCGGCTAAGAAAGAAAAGAAAAGAAAGAAAAGAAAAAAAAGCAAAAAATTTGGAAAATTGCTAGAAAATTATTTGGCTCTGTTTTTATTTTTTCTAGCTTTATTCTCTGCATTTATGAATATTCTTTATGAATTTTGGATTCATTGCTTTATTTAGTATACTGGCAATTTATTTTCTGCACTTCATGCTTTTTGCAACCATTTTCTATTAGATTACACGTAGTAATCTAATGTCGGAATTTTGATATCATGCAGATGTCCGGCATCGTGAATCGTGAGTTTGAAGAACTGGCCCCGCACGATCAGAACTACCTCACTTGGGCATCGGGCGTGAAGATCATTCTTGGGGGCAAGAAGCTCCGTGCCGCGATTGGTCTAGGGTCCTCGCAGGATACGAAACCTACCACAGAGCAGAACGATCAAGCCTTGCACTTCCTCAGGCACCACCTCTCAGCCACTCTGAAGAATGAATATATGACCGAGGAGAGTGCACTTGAGCTTTGGACTGCACTTCAGAAGCGGTTCGAGAAGCTCAAGTACACCATCTTGCCCCAAGCACAGCAAAATTGGGTCCGCCTGAGGTTTGCAGACTACAAAACAGTGGTCGAGTACAATTCTGCTTTGCACAGAATTTGTACCAATCTCTCTCTATATGGCAAGAAGATCACTGATGAGGAGAAGATTGAGAAAACTCTCTCTACCTTCCACCCAAATGCTATCCAGAGTGCACGCAGCTATCGTCAGGACGCATACAAGGAGTATAGCGAACTGATTGATGTAATGCAAGTTGCGAAATCGCAAGACGATGTTCTATGCAAGAACTATGTCTCGCAGCCACCTAGAAGGGGCACTGGCACAGAAGTCAATGCCAATAGCTATAAGGTGAAAAAGCCCACTCAAAGGAAGAAGGACAAGCAGGGTGGAAAAGAGATGTTTCAGGCCAAGGGAAAGTCCAAAGCCCCAGTGAAGAAGGATGACAAGGAAAAGGCGTACGTCAAGCCGTATAGACAGCAGAACCAAACGTACTTTAGGTGTGGCACTTGGGGACACTGGTCGAAGATATGTCGGGAATCCAAGGAAGTGATCAACGCATATCAGGCTAAGAGAAAGGCAAAAGAAAACGCCCCAGCAGAGACGCACTTCGCCAAGATTGGTGATGATGATGCCATGGATGAAGATACCCCACTTGTCTCATCCTCACAGAATAGCCTGGACATCGATGCTGCAACCAATATTATGGCAAATAAAGAGAAAACTTCTGTCGATGACATAGAAGCAGAAATTAATGCATATTTTACAGATTCTGTTTAATGCATGAATCGTTTTTTTAGTTTATGGTTGTTAGCAATTTTTTTTGAATAATGAATTGTAAGCTCTAGAAGAGCATACTTCTCTCATGAATAAATATGCAATTTATTCTTTATTCCAGTATTCTTTAATTTGCAAGCAATGATTGAATTATTTTGCTTCTATTTGATTGGGATTATTTTTCATTTTTAGAAATCGTGTAGCGCCCAAATAGAAGAGATATGCATTGTTGATAGTGGCAAAACAAATACCATCTTAAGAGAGTCCAAATACTTCCAGTCGATCACGAAGAACGCTGGAAAGATTACTACGATCGCAGGAAGCGATTCCTATATAATAGGTTCCGGAAGAGCCATAATTATATTACCTATGGGTACAACTTTGGTAATTGAAGAAGCCCTTTTGTACCCCGAATCAATGCGCACTCTCTTAAGTTTCAAAGACATCCACGCCAATGGTTTTCACGTAGATACCAATGAAGAAAATGGCAAAGAATACTTGTGCATTGTGAAGCACGCGGTATGTGGAAAAATGGTATTAGAAAAATGTCCCTCATACGAATCTGGGTTGTACTACACTAATATTCATGCACCCGAAGTGTATACTTCCTTGAAGACTGTCTTTAGAAGCTCTGAGTTATTTTCTTTATGGCATGGTAGATTAGGTCATCCAGGTCTTAGAATGATGAGAAATATAGTGAACAACTCACAAGGTCATGGCATTAATGTTAAAAATTTTCCGAATCATGAAGATTTCGTGTGCCCTGCATGTGCCACCGGGAAATTAATAACCAGACCCTCTGTCATGAAAGTGCAAAGTGAAATTCCTGCATTCTTGGAACGCATCCAGGGGGATATTTGCGGCCTGATTCAAACCTTGTCAGGGTCGTTTCGATACTTTATGGTGCTCATCGATGCTTCCTCGAAATGGTCGCATGTATGCTTATTGTCAACAAGAAACCATGCTTTAGCAAAACTGATCTCGCAAATCATAAGAATTAAGAATGCTTTCCCTGATCATCGCGTGAAGTCCATTAGAATGAACAATGCTGGAGAATTTACTTCAAAGGCATTTGATGATTATTGCACTGCAACAGGGATAGCAGTTGAGCACTCTGTACTGCACGTCCATACGCAGAATGGACTAGCTGAAGCACTCATAAAGAGGATTAAATTCATTGCTAGACTGCTTTTGCAGAGTTGTAACTTGCCCAACACTTGTTGGGGACACACAGGCCTGCACGCAGTAGCTCTCATCAATTTCAGACCTTCGGCCTACAACATCCATTCTCCTATGTAGCTTGTGCATGGGATCATCCCGAAAATCTCCTATCTCAGGAACTTTGGGTGTATAGTATATGTATCTATACCACCCCCTCAGCGACTGCAATGGGCCTTCTCCGAAAGTCTGGGATATACGTTGGTTATGAGAGTGCATCCATAATCAGGTATTTGGAACCCATGACTGGAGACTTGCATACAACCCGATTCGCTGATTGCATTTTTGACGAGGATCGTTTCCCGTCATTAGGGGGAGGAAATCAACCTTTGGATGAAAAATGCCAGGAAATCATATGGCATTCCACTGGGATCCCCGCGCATGACCCCCGCACTAATGAAGCAAATCAAGAAGTCCAGAAGATAATTGATTTGCAGAATTTAGCAAATGAACTGCCTGATCATTTTTGTGATCTGAAGGGCGTGGTTAAGTCGCATGTACCCGCAAGAAATGCACCAGAGAGGGTGGAAATACCAAAGAAAATGAAGGTATCCCTCATCCTGTTCAGAGGCCTCAAAGAAAAAGAACAGGAAATCTGGCTCCTCAAACCCAAAGTACCCGGAGACGTCTGGAGAAAACTGGGCGAGAGGACTTACCACAACCAATCACGAAAATACCCCAAGGGAAGAAGGGGAGCTAGTTGAGACCTAGCACTGGAAAGAAGTCGATGGAAAAGGCAATTCCAGATTTGAATCTTCCACTGCAGGAAGCCGTCGGAAATAATATGTGCGCACACATAGGCGATGAAAAGCTAAAGAAACTTGCTCCTGCGATGGGAAATAGCAGCGAAGAGCAAGTAGAAGTGCATGAAGCACCCCATGATGAAATGGCCATAAACTTTGTAATAACATGAGAATCCCTGAATAGAGCAACAGCCAACGTTGATGCATACTTTGCAAAGAAGATTGCCTCGATCATTGATCATGATCCCGAGCCTGCATCTCTAGCAGAGTGCAAGAAAATGCTAGATTGGGAAGAATGGAAGAAGGCAATCACTGCAGAGTTAGTCTCTCTGAACAAGAGAGAGGTGTTTGGGCCCGTATGCCGCACACCTCCCCATATAAACCCTGTAGGTCACAAATGGGTCTTTGTTCGGAAAAGGAATGAAAACAACGAAGTTGTAAGGTACAAGGCAAGGCTTGTAGCTCAAGGTTTCACTCAACGTCCTGGAGTAGATTATGAAGAAACCTATTCTCCAGTCATGGGAGGAATTACCTTTAGATATTTGATCTCAATGGCAGTCAACTTGAAGTCGAGAATGAAGCTAATGGATGTTGTTACAGCATATTTGTATGGAAACTGGATTCGGAGATATACATGAAGATACCGGAAGGTATTCCTATCCCGAACCAAGACAGAGCAAATAGAAACCTGTATAGTGTGAAATTGGAGAAATCACTGTATGGGCTAAAACAGTCAGGAAGAATGTGGTACAATCGCTTGAGTGACTTTCTCTGCAAGAAAGGCTACACAAACAGCGAAGATTGTCCATGCGTGTTTATACAGCGATCCCCGAATGGATTCTGTATAATCTTTGTCTATGTAGATGACTTGAACATCATTGGGATGGATGAGGAAATTGAAGAAGCATGCTCATACTTGAAGTCTGAGTTTGAAATGAAGGATTTGGGTAAAACCAAGTTTTGTTTAGGCTTGCGGCTTGAGCATATCCAAGGAGGAATCTTGGTACACCAATCATCCTACACACAGAAAGTGTTGGAAAGATTTGGCTTTGAAAAGGCATATCCTGCAAAGACTCCAATGGTCGGAAGGTCACTCCAAGCAGACCTAGACCCATATAGACCTAGAGAAGAGGGGGAGAAAGTCATGGGAGAAGAATTCCAATATCTGAGCGCAGTTGGAGCACTCATGTACCTTGCGAATAGCACCAGGCCGAACATTGCGTTTGCTGTGAATTTGCTAGCCCGGACAGCGCAGAACCCACCAAAAGGCATTGGAAAGGGATCAAGGACATCTTCTGTTACCTCCAAGGAAGCAAAAATCTCGGTTTGTTCTTTAGAAGAAACAATGAACTGAATTTGGTTGGCTACGCCGATCATCGGGTACTTATCGGACCATCTAATCGGCAAGTCCCAAACTGGCTATGTTTTCCTATGTGGAGGAACAACAATTTCCTGAAAGTCGTCTAAACAGACTCTCGTCTCGACGTCGATAAACCACTCGGAAATCATTGCTTTATATGAAGAATCTCGTGAATGTGCATGGCTCCGAAGAATGGTTCACCACATCCAGAAGTCATATGGCTTGAACATTGAGCAAACTCCCACGATCATCTATGAAGATAATGCAGCTTGTGTTGCTCAAGCACAGATGGGTTATGTGAAGAGCAATCTCACGAAGCATATCAACCCCAAGTTCTTCTATGCTCACGAATTGCATAAGATGAACGAGATCAAGATATTGCATACTAAGTCATGTGAAAATCTTGCAGATTTGTTCACTAAATCACTTCCAGCGTCTACCTTTGAAAGGTGCGTAAAAGGGATTGGGATGATGAGACTTAGAGAAGTACAGATTTCAGGGGGAGATATTTCACATACTCCCACATAAATGTTGAACATGAAATTTGTGTACCCAATATGAATCTCAAAGATTAGCGATTGAAGTTTGGGTGAATTGTACTCTTTTCCCTTAGCAAGTTTTCATGAAGTTTTCTTGCATAAGGTTTTAATGAGGCAATTCGTGCAACACAGTAAGCGTATGTTATGTACTATTTCTCCAAGTATTTTTCCCACTGGGTTTTTCTGGAGTTTTAATGAGGCATATGCATCTTGCGGCAAAGGGCCCAAGGGGGAGTGTTTGGAAACCACGTAGCCCAATGAAAGCCCACGATGGTCCCTTAGCCGAAACCCTAGGCAACTACTATATAAGGAGGAGGGGGTCCCCCCATTGTACAAGCAACCACAAAGAAATAAAGAATTCGGTCGCCGTTCTCCCTAAACCTGTGTCTCTCTTTCTCTCTCTATTCTCCAATTCAGATCTGTTCGAGAACCCTGGACTATTCGATAGCGAGGTTCCTTAACAGTACGAAAGCTTTAGTTTACAAACGTTTTGTTATTTGTTTAATAAGGGGGATCAATCAAAGTTTGGTTCGCTACTAGTACTCATGGATGCTGTCAAGGATTGAAATCTCATTTCGCTTGAAATCTCGGACGTGGCCGGAGAACGAAATTTCAACAAGATTTATAAATTTTGGATGAACCACAAAAAAAAATTCAAATCTGGAATTTTTTCTACCTAGAAAACCGAGATGATCTCGGCGAGATTTGTCGAGATCTCGGCAAAATTGCATCGAGCGAAAAATAGCTCAAACAATGTCAAAAAATTTTGAAATTTGTTTTGGAGGTTCTTGAAACATCATTTATGTTCCCATAAAAATTTCAGATGATTATAAAATCTGAGGATTTTTTTTAAAATTCAAACATTGCAACTGTCCTGATAAAATGCTGACCGAGAAGTTTGAACCGAATGAAAAATGAAGCAAACCATGTTAAAAACATTTTAAATTTTTTGTGCATGGTTATTATTCATCATTAATATTCTCATAAAATTTTTAGATGATGATCAAGCTTCATTAATTTTTAAAAATTCGGACAGTGCTACTGTCTTGATAAAAGCCATATCGGCAAACTTCAACCAAATGAAAAATGGTACAAACCACGTTAGAATATTTTGAAAATTTTTGTGGATGTTTATGATGTATCATTAATGTTTATATAAAATTTTAATATGATGATCAAGCTTCAAGAAGTTTCAAAAATTCTGAGAGTTCTACGTCCTGAAAAAAGCCTGATGATCAATACATAGATTAGCTTTAATAATAAAAAAAGAGGTTTAAAAATTTTGAACATTTTTCAGAAGGTTTATAAGGAAAATTTTAAGATCTCATAAAATTTTGAATCATCATCACACTCCAGTGAATTTATAGAATTCTTACAAGTTCACTGTATCATTTATGTCTTTCTGTTTTTGATTTTTGAAATATAACAAATGAAGTTCAATGCATACATAGATTTGATTGAGCAAACAAAAAAATAAAAAATTTTTGAAAATTTTATAGAATGGTACTGAGGCAATTCTTAAGCTCTCATAAATTTTTTTGATCATGATCACACCTTAGGAAATTTATAAAATTCTGACAATGTTACTGTCCCAATTATGTTCATTCGGTTTTTGATTTTTTAAAGATAACAAATGAAGTTAACATATTTTGAAACCTTTTATGTATGATCCTACACTTCTTAGGATGGTAACATAAATTTTCACATCATGATAAAGCATGTAAAATTTTATAAAAATCCTCGAGTGTTTTTGCAGTTTTTAAAAAAATGTCTCAAAAATTCGTTTTTTCAACAAATTTTCATAGGAGATGACTTTTTAAGGGTTATTGATCAATTTCCGGTTAAATCCGGTCAAAAAACATCAAAAACCGGTCAAAAACCCCGAGATCTCGCCGAGATTACCGTAGCAATTTATTTTTTTGTTTTGTTTACTCCGGTCGGCATTTTAAAACTCGTCCACCTCCGGTAAGCGAGGTCTTGGTGAGATGTTGCGAAATTTCGATGAGATTTTAATGCTTGGATGCTGTCCTAGTCTGTCTCTCTCCTACATCACGTGGAACATTTGGAAGAAAAGATCTTCCGAAATAAACCTGACATGCCCCTACAATGTAGTGGAGCCATGGGGCGGCGGCGCGGTCGTGGAGGAAGGCTCTTGGTGGTTTTGGGATAGTAGATAAGCTGCATCGGTATAAATGCCGTTGTCGAGTTGGCGATGATGTCTGACGGTGGCGGTGACAACGGCGAATTGGGAGAAGAGTGAGGGCTAGAGAGAGATGAATCAGGGGATAAGGGGGTTAGAGGCGAAGCGGTTGCGGTAGATGGATAAATTAACAGGAGCTCAGGCCAGGGCGAAGGAGCGTGCGAAGGTGGCAGTCACACGGTGACCATGAGGGCAGGAGGCGGCAACGTCGTGCGCACCATACAGTGTGTCAAAGCGTGATGGTCTGAGGGCAAGGTTTTGAGAAGAAGGACGGTCGTTGGTCCTAGGGTGAACAAAGGAAGGAAAAAAGAAAAAAAAAAATGAAGGCCCGCATACGGATGAAGGCCGTCCGGGGAAAGGAATGTACGGATGTTGGGGGTGTGTGTTGGCGTTGGGGGTGGGGGTGGGGGGGG
Source organism: Otatea glauca (assembly GCA_036346275.1). Classification (NCBI taxonomy): domain Eukaryota; kingdom Viridiplantae; phylum Streptophyta; class Magnoliopsida; order Poales; family Poaceae; genus Otatea; species Otatea glauca. Next base: position 51,338,812 of record CM070711.1, read on the forward strand.
GGGGGGGGGTACGGGCAGAAAGAGGAAACAGACTGAAAAAAGAAAACTTGAACTGGTTAGCTATTCAGTGAATATTCATTGTATAGCATTTCTCGTAATATTTGCACTCTACTCCTCCTTTCAACGAATTTTCTGCCGTCTTTCCAAAAAAAAAACTGAGTTTCATGACGTTACAACGGGACAGTTAGCTGTGCACTAGTGGCGCTGGTTGTAAATTATGCTTCTTTCATTGTCAAATACCTGTCATTTTAGTTTTTAAATTTTATTTCTAAGTACATGTTATTTTATAATTTTGAGATGATATTTTTACATTTTTTTCTTTTTATAATCCTCTCTTTTAACTATTTCTAATATTATTTATTACCATGAATTAGAGTAAGATATATTATCAAAAGATATAATGAAGAGGAGCAATATAATCTTTTATAAATATATCTCGATGGAAATATAAGAACATAAAATAATATCTATTTAGGATTAGAAGGGAGTATGCACTCTTTTATTTTTGGAGAGAGAGAGAGAGCGCGCGCATTGAAGGCTTGAAGCACTAATTTTACGGATTCGGAGCTTGTACTCTCACAGTCTCACTCATCTCATGTTACATGTGATTGGTGTCTTATCTTCCGCTGTCTATTATGAATCATGATCTGATCTTCTGGCATCTTGCTTGTAGCGTCTGTTTGTCTCTGTTGCCTGGCACGTCGCTAGCTTCAAGGATAATTATTGGCGTCAAAAAATATGACGAAAGATTGATCGGTTCAAACACATGAAAACGCCGGGTTCAAAAGGTTCATGACGTGTCATCCGATTTAATTCTGCAATCGGAAAAATAGATGAAAAAATACACTTAAAATCGATCAAGTGTAACAATCGACAAAGATCTAAACAGCTATAAAAAAGCCGATCAAACCAAGGGTCACGGTATGTCTAAACTGCCGGTTAAGATTGATTAGATGTTAGATAAAGATAGACTTTCCCAAAAAAGGCGATGCTCAACAAGATCGGAGAAAACCAAACCTGATTGGCATAATCAAGGATGACCAACAATCGGCGATGCGCAACTTTATCGATAAAAATCGGATTACAAGAAAGGTTCTAAATTACAGAGCTACTCCTATTGACAAGAAAGTAAATAAAAAGTAGCTGTGATTTGTTTGGTTGATTGGGGTTTTTTTTCTTTGCTCACTCTTGACCATCTTTTATAATGCCTCACTCTTGACCATCTTTTATAATGCATTGGCTGATCGTATCCCTCTTCGATGCGTTGTCAACCATGATCCGTATCAGCCTTTGTACGGATAAATCCCATTTTTGAACCAATATCAGTCATAATTCTATCTTTAACTTAACTTTTCCTTTATTACCCGATATCGGCCAAAAATATCCCTTTTATCATTAGACTGACAAATTGACCATACCTTACCAAATTCTGCTGCAAACATATGCCCTTATTTTTTGGAGATAATATGTTATCTTCCAAAAAATTTCTTCGTCGGCTTATATCATCATCGGCTTAGTGCAATATTACTGCTAGTAACCGCTCTATTTATGGCGCCGTAAAATCTTGAGACACGTATCTTCTCCATTAACCGCTCGATCCGTTTCGAAAATTTTCTCGCCTTTTACTGTTCGTTTTACCCCTTATAAATATGGGACCCATTCTTCCGTCATTATCACGCGTTCAAGCTCTCGCATCCTTCACCATCGGCTTGCTTCCTCATTTTCTCTATCTTCAAGACTCTTCTACTAGTCTCAACCCATCAGCTCAAAGACAATGGACTCAAACTAGGTATTTATCCCTGTGTTCGATAGTAAAAACCAGTTTTACCTAGGCCTGGTAGGTAACCTAGATCCGTCAGCTATCATAGAACAGGATATACCTAGGCTTCCTCTTCATGCTCCCGAGTACAATATCAATGGATGAAGCAAAAGTTTCGGAGCCTGGCCGACGATTTTAAAAGGTTGGCGAGATTGGTATAATAGAGTGTCTGCACAGAAAATACCTTTCTGGGAGCAAGTGGTATATTGGAATGCCTTTTGATGAGGATTGAAACCCTGTTTTCCGTTTAGGCCATTTCTTTTTTATAATAATTCGTGACTATATACCATTAAATGGGCCTATTAAAATTAAACCCATAAAACATAGAGATAAAAGCCCATCCCTATTCGAACGGTTAGATCTCCGACCAGTTCAATCAAACATGGTCAAAACTTAGCTTCACACTGGTCATCACCAACCAGTGATATGGCCACCCCAACCAGCAAACTGGTCAGGGGCAAGCGATTTTCCCGCACAAGTCTTCGTGCTAATAGTTATATGACAGAAACACACAACTACCTGAAAGTTATCATTAGAAAAGGCACCCTTTGACAAGAAGACACTATTTGGTGGGAAGACGTCCCCCGGTTACTCGACACCCTTTTGGAATTCAACTGCTGCCTCTTCGTCAAGAATAAATAGGGGGCCAACCCACGCTGTTGAAGATGGATCTAGCTTCATTTGCAGTCTCGCATTCTGACATCAGACATCGTCTGTAATATGTGATTAATCCTCTATAATCATGTAGATAATCTTGTACTTAGAACATTCTATCACAGTCGCTTGGCTAATAAAGAAGCATTCCCATTGTCTCCATTTCGATATCCAGGGGCTCACATCTTATAAATTTTATGTAAGCTCAGTTAAGAGACCCAAGGACTTGAACATTGACAGTTGGCGCTAGAAGGAGCCTCCGTATATTGAAATCAAGAAATTCTTCACAATTGATGAGGAAAATTGGTTCGACCTCGCCGATTACGCCCATCTTACTGCTGACGACGAGGTAACGGAGGAACAATGTAAGTGCGACTTTTACTCTGAATTTGTTACCGCAGAAGAATTAGCAAAGATTGAGGCAGAAGTTGAGGCCGTAGAACAATCATCACACTCGCCAAAAGGTAAAGATCTCATTACTTCTCTAGTAAATTCAGAGGAAGATATCCATAAGGCATGTTCCATGGAAATTAACAATAAAAACATGTCAAAAAGTAGTAATAACCTTCTGACAAATTCAGCCTTGGAAGATCATCTCCAAGGTTTGGATTACACACCTTCATCGGATGAAGTCGAAGGATTAACTTCCTCTGTTTACTCGGGTTTTCGTGCTTGCGTGGTCACCATCGAAGTAGATGGGCAGCAGGCGGAACATGAAGAACGTGAAATTGCCCAAAAAAACCACTTAGAGTGAATACGAACGGCGTATGGCAGAAAAGCAAAAATCTATTGACGAGGCCCGACGCTCATATTTTCAAGATCAACCAAGCACTTTACGGAGACTTCAAGTTTCCGTGGGATAGCCTCGTCAGGATACATTCATTACACCACCTCCTCCAGAGGCAGTGGTCAGGGACCGCGACTTTACTCAAAGCAGTTCGCAGCAAACAACCCCCATTGAAAAAATTCGCATTATTCAAACGCAATTCTTAATCATCCAAATAGAGGGGAAAGATGCAGTGAATGCAACCGTTATACGGTCTTTTATTACTGATCTGCAAGAAGCCGCGAACAAAGTGCAAATAAGATCTATCCCAACAAGATCTCAGATAGAATCCCATGTGGAGGGATCCTCGTCTGGTTGGCGCCATCAAGGCGCTAGCCATCAGCACAGAGGAGGCCCACGACAGTGAAGTGTCTTCGAACGCTTAACCCCAGATGAAACTTCTAACCGTGGTCGGCGACGACCACATTCTCCTGAGAACATGGACCAAGCTCCTAATGTACGATCACATTTTAGTCTGTATACATGATGTAAAGCTTTCTCTCCTAGGCTTAGAAGTGTAACCTGGCCTGAAAAATTCAAGCCAGGATCACTGGAAAGTTTTGATGGAACCCAGAATCTATCAGAATTCTTACAGGTCTATACTACCGCCATCCAGGCCGCTAGAGGTGATGAGAAGGTAATGGCCATACCTTCCTACTGTTTTAAAGGGATCAGCATGAACTTGGCTATTTAATCAGCCAGAGTGTTCTATTTACATTTGGGAAAATTTGTGCCATGCCATTTCAAATAATTTCAAAAGTTGCTACGAAAAGCCTGGTAAAGAAGATGATTTGCATCGTTTTCGCCAAATCTCTGGCGAAAATTTACGTCAGTTTATTAAAAGGTTTGTAGAAGTATGCAACACCATCCCTAATATTTCTAACGACTCTGTGATTCGTGCTTTCAAGCAGGCTGTTCATTATAAGAGATTTACTAAAGATACGACGGACCGATACTTAGATGCACACGAGGCTATTGAATGGAACCGAATGGTTGACAAAGGCCATGCTCCACCCCAACCTGGTCTCCCAGTATCGGAGGATCAGAAGATGAAAAAAGCCTCTAAGTCTGAAGATTATAAAAAGATGAATAAGAAAAAGAAATAAAACGACCAACATGAAGTTGCAGGAATTGTAGATGACCAACATACTCCAATGGAAAGGCACCTTGGAAGAAGATTGCTGGTCGAACAGGATGACCAGTCCGGTTCCAAAAATCCTGGTGCAACCAGTGTTAATGGTCGTTGGTGTCCGTTACATAGGGTACTAGGACACGACCTGCAGAACTGCCGTACATGGCAGAAACGCATGAAAGATTTCTACTCCGGCAAGGATCCAATGCCTACCTTATCGGAAGTTCAAACAACAAGGATGCAGATGGTGATGGAGAGATGGGTTATCAAAATCCCAACAACCACGTCAATGTTATATTTGGCGGCTCATCTGCATACACCTCCAAAAGGCAATTTAAAATTGCATGAAGGGAGGTCAACAATATCAACAATCAGATCAGAAAACTAGAATACCTTAAGTCGTCGGAGGTCGAACTCACCTTCAACAGGCAAGATTGCCCAAAAGGTACGTCAGTCCCTAGAAAACTCCCATTAAAAGTTCCTCCTACTATTAGCAATTGCAAAGTTGGAAGGGTTTTAATTGATGGGGGGAGTTCTTTGGACTTGCTTTTTATTCATACTTTGGATCAGATGCAAATTCCTCATTCTAAGATAAGACATGTTACGAACCCATTCTTTGGGATTGTACCTAGTGTAGGATCAAGGATAACCGACTAGAGGAGGGTGAATAGGAGGTTTCTAAATTTTTCAAATCTATTTTACAATTAAGAAAGACACTAAGATATAGAAGCAATAATTGCAAATTCACAACTATAATCTCTAGCAATCACTTAAAGTACTTAATCAATTCAAGTATAGCAAAAATAATTCTAAGCACAAATAGTCTACTCAATTTTTGCTAGTAATGAAATTTATCACAAGAATGAAAAATGCAAATCACAAGAGACTAAGAGACAAGATTTTTGACCCGTGGTCTCGGAGACTTGCTGGTATCCCCTACTCCATGTTGAGGTGACTAGAACCACGTCAAGCCGGCTCCACTCGCTTGAGGCTTCCTCAATCACTAAGGTAGTTCTTTCTCGCTCCGGGTAGGTGAACTCTGTTCGTTGAGAAGCTCACCGTGCACGATCGCTTCCAAGCCGTCTAGGAGGCGGTAACCTCCAAGAGTAATAAACCTTAATGCTTGCTTGAAGTCGAATTTGAGTGTCTAAAGGCTCAATCACTAAATGCAACACTCAAACTTGCTCCTCACACTCACAAAAGAAAATCGAATGCACTAAAGAGTGGAGAGCACTTGCTAGAGCTCTAATATCATCAATGAGGACCAAGAGAGACTCTAGAATGCAGGTGGGGGTGTATTTATAGCCCCCACCAATTTTTCTAGCCGTTGGAGCTTGAATTGGGCTGAAATCAGATTTTTCGGTGCTACCGCCCATGTTGGACCGGTAGCACCGGGCTCCATTCCAACGGTTAGAACAGTGCATTAAATGCACTTGCCAGAGACCGTTATAGAGGGTCCGGTGCTACCGCCCAACTAGAACCGGTAGCACCGGGCCCCTTTTATTTTTGCTTCGTCACATTTGGACTCCTCTAGAATTAAAGTACCGGGCTAAGAGCCGGTGCTACCGCTCGCCCGGTAGCACCGCGCTACCATGGGCGGTAGCACCGGTCTTCCAGAGATTTTAAATTTGTTTCCATAGAATTTATTCAATGAGACTAGAAACTTGTCATAATGCATGATCTTGAGAATAAATTTGAGCCTTTAAACCCTAAATGACATCAAGACAATCGTCAAGATCCCTCTTTATAGTACGGCCCTAATTCTAGCAACCCGATCTTTTTTCCAGACTCTGAGATCGGCAAAAAACTAGAGAAAGGTCCTTATATTTATACCTTTTCACTTTCTTGATGTATTGATCTTCTCTTTGCGCTAATTTTTATACTTCCATGATCACCAAGCCTGGGACTAACCTATTTTCAAAATTCTCAAAGAAAATATTAGTCCTTTAACCAAAGTTGTCATTAATTATCAAAACCAAACCAACATGGGGGCCTAGATGCTTTCACCTAGTCCGTCAATAACTCCAGTGGGACATATAGTATTGCCTGTCTCCTTTGGAAATGCTGACAACTTTAGAACGGAATTAATTTCATTTGAAATTGTTGATTTCGAGTCAGCATATAATGCCATTTTGGGTAGACCTTCAATAACCAAATTTATGGTAGCAACTCATCATGCCTACCAGAGATTAAAGATTCCTGGTCTGAAAAGCGAAATTACTGTGCAAGGTAACCAAATTACTGCACTTAATTGTGATCGTAAATCTCTCAAAATTGTGAATCAATTACCATTAGGTGATGCTAATAATGCAAAGAATACAAGCAAATCTAGCAAGACAGAGAGGCTAAAGGAAGTTCCTCAGCTCAATGAGCAAGTAAAGCAAGTTCCCATTGATTCCACCGATCAATCAAAAGTTGTTCGGATAGGATCATCAATGGATGCTAAATAGGAAAACACGCTCGTCGCTTTCATCCGGGCTAATGCAGATGTGGTTGCGTTGAAACCATCCAACATGCGTGGGGTCCTAAGGGAAGTGATAGAGCATAGGTTAGCCATTCAACCTGACATACGACTAGTGAAGTAGAAGCACGACAATTCGCTCTTGATTGGCAAGAAGCCATTTGACATGAGTTGGATAAACTCTTGGAAGCTGGTTTTATTCGCGAGGTTGATCATCCTGATTGGCTTGCGAATCCGGTCATGGTCAAGAAAGCAAACAGTAATTGGCGCCTGTGCGTTGATTTCACCGGTTTAAATAAAGCTTGTCTAAAAGATGATTTTCCTTTGCCCCGGATCGATCAATTGGTAGATTCCACAGTGGGCTATGAATTGATGAGTTTTCTGGATGCATACTCAGGTTATCATCAAATAAGCATGGTGAGAGCATCTAGGCTCCCTATTTTTGTCAATTATGCTTATTATATAGGTTTTGGTGTTGATGATCAAAAAGGATACTAAGTAAAAACCAACAATAGTCAGATTTGAAGATCAAGGCCAAGGTGTTTGTTTCTAGTTTTGGCTTGGGAGTTGATTCAAGCCATATAGCTAAAATCACCGTACTATTAAGAGGGATTATACATAAGAAATGATCTTGGTTCATATGCAAAATCACTAAGATTACTTGGAGCATAAGACATTTCATTATTCTCACTCAAAAATCGAGATCTTCCCTTTCTTAGTCAAAAAGAGTTCTCTCTTGGACCAAACATCTTGTAAGGCGTTCAAGAAATCGAAGTTCAAATCCTAACCGAGCGCACACCATGTACGCCGGACCGACTTTTTCAGTCTGGCGCTAAGAACTCTTCTTTGATTCTTTTCAACCGAGCATACACCGTTCACGTCGGACCAATCTGAATTATTTCCTAAATTAGTCTGGCATATGTTATATTTTTCACTCTAAATAAAATCCTAGTATGTGTTAAGAATTATTCTGCTAAAATTTTAACCAGAAATATGAAGTTTGATGCGGACCAGAATTCTATGTGTATGCCGGACCAATTTTTTCGGTCCGGCGCAAACATACTTCGCTCAGATAAAACCAACCATTTTTCCATATACGCCAGACCAACTTTTTAGGTCCGGCGCAAACATTGTTCGCTGGTACTCAAATGGAACAAGGCATGTGTACGCCAGACCAACTTTTTCGGTCCGGCGCAAACATTGTTTTGCTGATATTCATATAAATCAAAGTATGTGTACAACAGACCAACATATTCAGTCCGGCACAAACTACCTTGACAAGTATATTTACGATGGACCGATATTTTCGGTCCGGCACAAATGGGTCACTCTGAGTACAATAATGCTTCTCCAATCCTTTATACCCTGGACTAAAAATTTCAGTCCGGCGTGTGTGTATTTTGACTTATGACTCATATACCTTGAGATTCTTATATAAAAAAAGGGATAGTAGTTGACCTACCACATCTATCCTACCAACCCCCAACGGGCAAATGGCAGATACAACGGTTATTTCTATTTAGGCTCTATATATAGAGTGCTTGGGTTCACAAAAAATATACAAAGCTTTGCACATATACATTCTTGATATCCTGAACTCTATCGACATCTTTTTCAAGTCAATTACAACTCTTTGATCTCCTGCATTCCTTAGCCTTCATTTCATCAAAGAGTTTGAGCTTCAACTCAAAAACTACAAAAATTCATTCTGAATATTTAGAGTTCTTGCTTCAAGCTAAGTTTAGTTTGCATCTAGCTACTGAACCAAGAGACAGGGCTTGTGGATAGTCTATTACTCTTGGAACTAGCTGTTCCTAGACGGTTGGAGAAGTTGTTGGTGCGACCTATCCAACAGAGATTGTGGAAGGCCACCATTGCTGTGAAAGGTTGAGACTCACCTCACTGGAGTGGTGAAAGAGTCAAGATAGTGGAAAACTAGAAGCCATTGAGATTGGCTATTTGGTGGAGCAATACTTCTGAAGAAGTTCTCTAATGGGGACGTAGGAGCTTGAGCTCTAAACCTCGGTGAAAAAATATTTGAGTCTTCCTGTTATTGGTTTATTTTTTGTTGTTCCTCTTATTGTCAGTTCTCATTAAAACTCTTCTCTTTACAAATCTTACTTAAACAGAGCTGTGCTGAATTTTATATTATTAATTTCTTTTACTAATTTTATTAAGAAAAGTTTTTCATAAGAATCAAAAAGTTTTTAAAGTTGCCTATTCACCCCCCTCTAGGCCAACTTGATTCTTTCACATGGCAAGTGAAAATAAAGAGAAGACTTTCGTCATAACCCTGTTTGGTGTCTACTGTTACAAAAAGATGACATTTGGGCTAAAAAATGCTGGAGCCACGTATCAACAACTCATGTAGAAGAATTTTTATTGTCAAATAGGGCGTAATATCGAGGCTTATGTTGATGATCTCGTTGTAAAGAGCGAAATTAGCTCTAATCATTTGTTAGACTTGGTTGAAACCTTTAATCATTTGAATAAATATGAAATTAAGCTCAATCAAGAAAAGTGCATCTTTGGTGTTTCTTCTGGAAAATTTCTTGGTTTCCTTGTCTGTTCGCGGGATATTGAAGTAAACCTTAAGAAAATTGAGGCCATCGAATCCTTAGGCCACCCTCTACATTAAAAGAGGTTCAAGGTTTAACTGGTCGGATGGCTACTCTTAGTCGTTTTATTTCAAGATCAGGAGAACGTGGATTGCCTTTCTTTAAGGTAATACAAAAACACGATAAATTTCATTGGTCAGATGAAGCAGATAAAGCATTTAATGATACAAAGAATTATTTGCAAAACCCGCCCACTCTGGTATCACCCAACCCTAGAGAACCGTTGTTGGTCTACCTAGCGGCTTCAAACAGTGTGGTCAGTGCTGTACTCATCGTCGAGCGAGATCAAATCCAAAAACTCGTTTATTATGTAAGCGAATTATTACACGGACCTAAGGAGCGATACCTTCAGGTTCAAAAATTACTTTATGCTCTATTAATGGCTTCTAGAAAATCGAGGCATTATTTCCAATCATATCGGATTACAATACCATCCTCTTTTTCCTTGGGAAGTATTTTACATAACTAATACGCAACTGGTCGGATTGCTAAGTAGGCGGTTGAACTTGGGTCATTTGATATCCATTTCATAACCCGAACAGCAATTAAGTCCCAAGTTTTGGCTGACTTCCTCGCTGAATGGACGAATAGTGAACCCTCCATCCAAGAGGATAACACTAATACATACAACTGGAAATTATACTTTGATGGTTCTCGATAAATAAAAGGCTCGGGGCCTGGCATAGTATTGGTTACACCATAGGGAGACCAATTAAAATATGTAATCCATATACACTTCCCTGCTACAAACAATGTAGCAGAGCATGAAAGTCTTCTAGCCGGGTTCTGAGAAGCAAAATCCCTTGGAGTCCGTCAGCTACTTGTGGTGGGCGATTCACAATTAGTCGTAAACCAGGTTAGTAAGGAATACATCACGTCTGATGAGATAATGGCTCAATACCTGGATGAAGTGAGGAAATTGGAAAATACTTTAGTCATTTCGAAGTCCAATATATACCGCTAAAAGACAATGTCTTAGCGGACCAATTATCAAAATTGAGTTTCTCACGATCACCTGTTCCAACAGGTATGTTTGTTGAATATCTATCTAAACCTTCTATAGACACATCCATAGAATAATCCCTGACCAATGATGAGGTCGGAGTCCCTGGGCAGGATTCAGATTTGGCTAAACCATTTAAAACCTATCTAGAAAATGGGACATTGCCTGAGGATTTTCACAAAAAAGATAGATTAATTCGAAAGGCGCGAATGTATAAATTTCTCGACAATACCCTATATAGAAAGGGCACACATGGTGTTCTCATGCGATGTATAACCCAAGAACAGGGTAAAACATTATTAAATGAGATACATGACACTAGTCGGTAAAGTTTTCTGACAATGTTTTTATTGGCCAACTGCTTTACAGGATGCCATGCATCTTGTGAAAACTTGCGAGCAATGTCAATTTCATACTTGAAAAATACATTTACCTACTAATCAACTAAAAGTAATACCTTTGTCATGGCCATTTTCGACATGGGGAATTGATATAGTAGGACTATTACCTAAAGCAAGTAACGGATTCAAATTCTTATTTGTTGCAATTGATACGTTCATGAAATGGATAGAAGCTAAGCTTGTAGTATCTATTATAGCGCAAGCTCCAAAGAAATTCTTTGTGAAAATTATAGTAACTAGATTTGGTGTACCTAATAGACTAATTACTGATAATGGATCACAGTTCATCAGTGGTCTGTTTCAAGATTATTGTGATGAAATAGGCACAAAATTTTGTTTCGCTTCAGTTGCTCATCCTCAGAGTAATGTGGCAGTTGAAAGAGTTAATGGCAAGATTATGCAAGGCATAAAGAAACGAGTGTTTGACCATCTTACCAAACAATCGGGGGCTTGGGTAGACGACCTCTACTCTGTACTCTAGGCCATTAGAACGACGACCAGTAGAGCAACAGGAGAAACTCCTTTTCAACTGGTCTACGGAGTAGAAGCTGTGTTACCAAGTGAAATTCATTTAAGATCTACACAGACGTCTCTATATGAATAGGTCAATCAAGAAGACCAACGCGAAGATGACAACAATCTTTTAGAAGAAAAACGAGACTGAGCATTAATCAGGTCAGCGGTTTATTTGCAAGGCCTAAAAAGATATTACAATAAAAGAGTACAACCAGGTACATTAAACGTGGGAGACTTGGTTCTAAGGCGTATCCAGAATCAGTCTAACATGAATAAGTTATCTCCCAAATTGGAAGGTCCCTTTACTATAATATCAATTACGCGACCAGGTTCTGTTCGACTTGCTATGGAAGACGGAAGAATTATGTCCAACATTTGGAATATCCAGCATCTTCACAGGTTCTATGTGTAAATAAGTTCTGTTTTCTATTTGCATATATTATCTCTTTAGTCGTCATTTTTTGTACATCGTGTCTATTCTGATAATCCTCTGGAAATTCACGAAAGCCATTTTTTGACCAACCACTCTAAAACACAACGTATAAGGTTGCTGGTTGGATTGTGAGATAATATCTAATAGACTTTTCTGGTAAGCCAGTTCTTACTGCATTGAAACTCATTAGAATGACCTTATCTCCGATCTGCTGCCAATTAATACCAAATACTATGTCAAGGAGTTGGTCGGCGTTCATAAAACTGTTTGTATTTTGAACACATCGCTGTTCAGTACACAAACAATTGGGGGCTAGTAAGTGATATACTCGGAAAAAATATGCACAGAAATAAATACAAGACAAAATTTGACTCAATAAAGAGATTCTTTTTTCATTCATTTCAATAAGATCATACATTTTGTTTATATGCAATCTTTACATTGCTCATGTATGTCTTAACGCCAGAAGCTACTTCTACACATTTTCTATTAATCTCTTCTTGAGTGCTCAGCCTCAGGTTGGGCGCTAATTTTTCCAGTTCGACCACATCCTTGCAGAAATACCTCAACTTGACGAAGAGGGTACCTACTTGGGAAGCAATCGAAGCTTGAAGTGCAATTTTCATAGTCTGCGCCATGAGGGAGATTTGCATCTGGATGATCTTCATTTGGTCATTCACTCCCTCAACCAATTCCTCAAACGACGGATTTGTAAGTGTTACTTCTTTTCCTTTTAAATTTGCCGTGATCTTTTGAAAATGCTCAAGAATAAAGTTCAGGGTAGAGATCCTACCTCTCTGAACTTTGGCCAAGTCTTTGGTGAAGATCTTCAGTTGGTCGGTGAGTTTGTCTACTTCATCCTTCATCACCAACCTCTGTTCTTTAGCAATTGTTCTCTCTTCTACGCAGGCGGAAAGTTGAGATTTATTGGCCTTTATTATATTTTTCAAGTATGCAAAGATTGGCATTATAATCTCAGTTTTATCAGATAAAATTGAGTTTTAAGAAAACAAGTCAAAAATTTTGTTTTACCTGCTATCTGAGACTCTTTTGTTTGGAGAGTACTCTTATACTCCTCAAAGAGCCTTTGGAGTTTGTCTTCATTCCTTTTTAAGGCCTCCTGAAGTTTGTCAGTTTTGTCGTTACTCTCTTGCAGCAACAAGGTCAAACTTATATCTTTTGGCGGTATTTTGAGCCACCAAGAGTTGCTTCTCTAAATCTTTTATTTGTTCTTCTTGTCTATGTCAAAGCAGATATAATCAGAACAAAAAGGATAAGAGAAAAGAAGGGGAAAAAATAATAACAGTAAAGGCTGATACTTACTTTTCAATTTTTTCCATTTTAGCTTTCGCCAAAGCCTTGCCTGCTGTTTTAGCAGGTCGAGCATTTCTTGCTAATGCTATAAAAAAGTAAAAAGGCAAATGAATTAAAAGTTATCTTTCTCAAAAATAGGATTAAGGAGAAAAGTAAATACCTTTGCTTGCAAGTTGTCAAAAACTTGCTTAAAATCTCTTTGGTTGGGCCAACCAGAGGAAGAGGCTAGCGAAAAGACCGTTGGTCGGATGATCAGCCCTTTAGGAGGTACATCATCACTGGTCAGAGCGATCGATGTCTTTTTTGTAGGTGGGAGTTCCTCGACCTCCCTACTAGCAGAAGTTTCCTCTTCAACAGTGGTGGTCGTCTTGATTACCTCCTCCATGGTCGGTGGACCTTGATCGACGAGTGGCTCACCCCCAACGGCCGAAGGATCTTCACCTTCAGGGTTGCTTGCCCACTGATTGGAGCAGCCTCTTCGATCGGGGCTAAGATATTTTCCTCACTGGTCGTCGCTGGGACACCTGGTGGGTTAACATTGACATCGATCTGCGCAGCCACATCCTGATCCTCAGAAGGACCAGGAGTAGTTGCCTGGGGGCTGAGAGCAGATAACACAAAGTTAATTTTTTTTTCTGAAGATACATACTCAGGATAAAAGGTATACAATACCTAGATTGGAGAGTCTATCTCCCAAGACAATAGGAGGGTGGAAGTTTCCTGAGTAGAGGTCTTTCTTTGTCTCCTTATGATCAGAGGAACGTTGTCCTCTGGATCCCCACTCTCGCCCTGAACAAAGGGGAAAGTCAGAAGATGCAGAAATTGAAGGTCCCAATTGTGGTTGAACCATTTTTTGGGGTGCACCTGGGAAGAAGTCCTCGGTTGTGTCCCTGCAGCGAACGAGACCTTCTTGTGTTGCGCACCATCATGAGCACGCTTAGAACGCACGGCTCTGTTCGGCATCAAAGCTTGACTAGTGTTGGTCGATTCAGCACTAGTCTCAGCGATGGTTGGAACTGCCACTATCAGAGCACTCTTGGTCTTCATCTTCTTGACCAGAGGGGCTGAGGTTGAAACCTCAGACTGCTCGACAGGTCTCTTGCAACCATGCATCTAATAAAATTCAATTGTCAAAAACATAAAAGGCAATTAGACTAAAAAATAAAAAAGTTTCGGTACTTACCATGATGCGTTCATTTATGAACTCATCGGACTTCCCGATTAGATTGGATGGCTACTTATCCAAAGCAGTCAGGTCGGACCCGTCAGCAGAGATGCGCAGCATAGACACAACTCTTGACCAGACCTCCTCGGCGGTCAGCACTGATTGGAGAAATAAAAAAAACATTTTATTAATCCTTCAATCATAATGAAAGAGGTCGGTACTAGAGGGTTCACTTACCTCCAGGTTCGTCCTTAGTCGAATCCTGGTCGCCCTCTAGCCTCAAGGCGAATCGGCACCGCCTCTTTAGAGGACTGATCTTATGGAGCAGAAAATCATGAACAATCCTCTGCCCCGTCAGACCCCCGTTCACCATTTTTCTGATGATTTTTACAATATACTTTTCCATGTCGGTAAGGACCAACAAGTCCTTCTCCCTCTTCATCTCGGTCTTGGTCCAGCTCAGAGCCGCTTTTCTAGTAAAACAGAGACGACTTTCCCCGGGGATTTTTGAGTAAAACAATTCCTTCCTATAATCACGCCAGGTATCCTTGGTCAGGAGAGGTGGATATTGGGAGGCTGTTTTATCTTGAAGCTTAAAATAGGCGCTCCCAAAAATATCATGGCTTTTACTATTTTTGGTATATTGGTAAAAGAAGAGGAAAATGCGAACTGGAGGAGGAATCCCCAAGAAAGCCTCACAAAGATGCAAGAAAATGCTCAAAATGATGATAGAATTGGGTGGAAGATGATGCAGCTCGATCTCATAGTGGTCAAGCACATCGGCAAGAAACTCACTTTCTGGGAGGCGGAACCCTAAGCTCACTAGAGCGGCGAATAGCACAAGGCGCCCTTCCTGGGGCACCGGCTTCACATCTTCTCCGCTGGGATCCCATCGCAGCATTGCGTGAGGGGGAATCAGACCCTGGTCTTCTAATTCCTTAATACTCCCCTCAGTTAAGATGGACTTATCCATGGCCATTGAGTTCGGGAAGTAGAAGAAGATGAAGGATAGGAGATGCGAAAGAGCTTAAGGAAATTTTGCGCTTGAAAGCAGTACGGGTGTAAGAAATCAAATGGATTTACCCCTTGTATAGCCTAATGATTAAACAGTTTCAGACACCATTTTGGTTTCCAAGAAAAAGTAAACTGTTTTTCAATAAATGGTAACTGATACTAGACCTGATTTCTTCAAACTCCCTTTTAGACCTTCAAACTTTTTATCTCCTTTCCTTAATCATACTCTCCATCATATGCGACGGGAGAAGACAAAAGGACGGAAGATGAAAAACCTGAAGAATTAAGAGAAGGTTTGAAATCAAAAGATTTTTAAGTTAATTTTTTCTATCCTCAAACATTTTCATTTATCTGTGCTTTTCACCATCCTCCCTCAATCAAACCTTTCTTAGAGGGAATAAGGAAGCATGATGGGAAGCACAGACAGTTAAAAAAGCTTGAACACAATTCACTCTTTGAAAGTTTGCATTACTAAGAGAAGGTTTGAACTTTGAATCAAATGTTATCCTCAAACCTCTTTAAGTGTTTCAACTTTTCACCATCTTCCCTTAACTCATAACCCTCATGGTCGTTAATGAGGAGAAAGCAAGAGCGGATGATTCAAAGAAAGCTTGAAAGTAAATCTTTTCTTGATTCATAAGGACGCCTTCATCCTCTTTATATACCACGCGTATTAAAAATGACCAACGTCGGTTCAGTTATCAATAGAATCACAAGAATATCCTATGTATCAGTGCCTAAACCAATTAAATAACGGGTTCATAACCTAATACAGTCATAGAAGATGAAAAGCCTTGAGCAATAAGTTCTTATCTCTCAAGACTTGGGGCTAGCTGACGAGGATTGAAACCTTATTTTCCATTTAGGCCCTTTCTTTTTTATAATAATTCGTGACTATGTACCATTAAATGGGCCTGTTAAAATTAAGCCCATAAAACATAGAGACAAAAGCCCATCTCTATTCGAACGGTTAGATCTTCGACCAGTTCTGTCAAACATGGTCAAAACTTAGCTTCACACTGGTCGTCACCGACCAGTGATATGGCCACCCCGACCAACAAACTGGTCGGGGGCAAGCGGTTTTTCCCGCATAGGTCTTCATGCGGACAATTATATGACAAAAACACACAACTACCTAGAAGTTATCATCAGAAAAGGAGCCCTTTGATGAGAAGACACCATTCGACGAGAAAACGTCCCCTGGTTACTCGACACCCTTTTGGAATTCAACTGCCGCCTCTTCGTCAAGGATAAATAGGGGGCCAACCCACGCTGTTGAAGATGGATCTAGCATCATTTGCAGTCTCGCATTCTAACATCAAACACCATCTGTAATATGTGATTAATCCTCTATAATCACGTAGATCATCTTGTACTTAGAACATTCTATCACAGCCGCTTGGCTAATAAAGAAGCATTCCCATTGTCTCCATTTCGATATCCAGGAGCCCACATCTTATAAATTTTATGTAAGCTCGGTTAAGAGACCCAAGGTCTTGAACATTGACACCTTCCTCTTTCCTTGTCCAATCCAGAAGCCAATGAGCCCTTAGTGGCCACGTCATGCTACTTCTGGTCAGACACCCTGAACGCTTTCATATTGTTGGGTCCCAAATATGCAAATCCGGACCCTCTGTGTATACTGCACTAGTCCAGGATCACGCTAGTGCACACAGGCTCAACATAGATGTATATCATAATCATACACAGCGGATACATAATAAATGACATCATATATTAATTAATACCTATTGAATGACCTTATGGTCAACTTACATGACAATGCCTCGCAAGGCTGAATAACAAACTAAACTACAGCGAAATGAAAACGTAGATACACCTCCCAGTATACCACATGAAATTGACAAGGCTCGCACCCTAAACATTTGTCTCCTTCTGGTACCTCTCCTCCAGTACTGGTGTAGACTCCTCAACTGATGATATTGTTGTTGGCAAGGGTGAGTACTTAAAGCACTCAACAAGTCGTGCACAGGATGCAAATCCAAAATAACTATATGCAAGGCTTATTCCAAAAGAATGGCTAATATGGCTCTTTTGCAATAAGCAACATTTATGAACAAATGTAATAAATAGATTGTAAAGACTGTAAAACAAATAACAGTGGTAGACAAATTCAACATTTCTCAAGTAAACCTAGTTTCCAACCCTAGGTTAAGTTTCAACCTTCCATATGGCAATCCCGCCATCCCAACCAAGTTTTTCACTTAATTAAACTAACCCTTAACTGTAATTCCCGAGCATTGCTCAATACCGTGAGCACGGCTATCCGAATAGATTTACACTCTGTAGAGGTTGTGCACTTTACCCACACGACAAGATCGTCTCTTGTTGCCATGCAATTAACACACTTCCTTTGGTGTGTCGGCGAAGAGATCATGACAGAGCCTTTACAAAGTTCTGCTTTAACCCAGTACTACCTGTTGAGGTTTCAACACTGAAGGGTTAAACCGCCACGACAGGGCCCCCCTCTTGCGCCATGTGAGTTAATCCGTAAACCCGGGACTCACACCACCGATGGTAGTACCAAGCTAAGACATTACTAATTAATCAGCTAGGCTATCCCATTCGAGACATGTGGTTGCATGATTGACTCAGGTCAAAAGCTTGTAAGGTTAAGTCCTTAGGATGATCGAAGCAAGACTTCCACATACCGTCTGCCTATCGGGCCCACCTTGGCATACTCGTCCCTTGCCACTTGCCCCAATCTAAGGGCCTGTTTGGGGGTGCGACTAATTTGAAAAAGTGCTTTTTTGGTTTGTCAATGTAGTATTGTAGTGGCGGCTGTGGCTTTTCTTGTTATGTCGTTTGGCAAACTGGCTGCTGCAGTTGTGGCTTTTGGGGGGCAACCGAGTGGGGAGGAAATAACCTAGCGAAGCACAACAGTGGACGAGTGGAGAGGTGAAGTGGAGGTGGCAAGGCAGGGTGGCGGGTGAGTGAGATGGGAGACGGTCAAGCGAAGCCACAGCTGAAAAGCTCCTCCTCAGCGGCTGCAGCTTTTGGGGGTGCTTCTGCTGTGGCTTAGCTTTCCAGCTGCTTTGCAGCCATACTGTTTGGGGGAGCTTTTGGCCCAAAGCTGAAGCACAGCCCCCTAAATAGGCCCTAAGTGATTACCACCCTAGTTGATTACTAAGCACCACGTGCCATCAACAATTCAACATCGTTGCGTGACATCCATCGCCACAACAACTCAATCTCATCGTGTGACCACACATAACACACAAGTTCATATCACTGTTCCATATTCCATTAGTCAAGATTAAACATTGATGATTCAAGTACATGTGATGACGTGACATGGCTAAGCAACTATGACGTTCTAACCTTCCCATGTTGATTTCAATACCAACCAACTATAGTGAACCAATCTAGGGTGACAATAGATCATGACGTACAAATGACAAGGTAGGGTATAGATCAAATTGGTATAATAGCTAAGTCCCAATTTAAATTGAAACAATTGTATACTTGAAATAATATGCAATAGGGTAAAACAATATAGCAATTTTATAAACATGGGTTCAACATGATCAAAGCACAACTTGCCTTGGCAAATATCCTGTTCTTTCTCTGGAATTTGATCTTGGGTCGACAGATCCTCCTTCGAAGCATCGACACAATTCAACGTCTACGCGAAACGAGAGAGAACACCAAATAAACACCAAAACAGATTGCAAAAAATCTCTAAAAATCAAATAAAATTCACCACTAAATAGATCTCAATTTTATAAATTTTTAGAAATTTGAATCACCTCAATCGGAGTTCATATGCAAAAGTTATAGCTACTCAAAGTTTGAATAAATTCTGAAAATACTAAAAATAGGAAATCCGAAATAAACCGAATTATTTTTATACTGAAAAACCGCATTTATGATGTCAGCACCAATGAATTTCCAGTTGAAATATTTTTCAATAGAAAATCTCCGATTATGACGTCAGCGATACTCTGGACCAATCACAAAGCGACACGTGGCCTCAACATATGCACCCAGTTCACAAATCCACGCCAGCCCACCGTGAACCCTGCGCACAGTGCCTCGCTTCATGTGCCCGCCATGCGTTTGCGCCTGATTGGCTGCGACATGCGGCGCAATCTACCCAGCACGCGATGAATCGAACGGCTGCAGATTCAGCGCACCTACCGGTGCAGTTCACTGCTGGCGCGGCGATGTGGCTCGATCTCAAACGTTCGCTTCTGATCCGATGGTTGAGAGCTTCTCCCGACGATGATGGCGACGCGGCCGCGGTTTCTTTCCAGAAGCGAAGACGATGACCTCGGCGACGGCGTTGCGGCGATGTAACGGTGGTGAAACTTCATGGATCCGATGCGGCTTAACACGGAGATCTCAGATCTGGAATCCAAGCGGCGAAAGACGGCTTGACAGTGGCCCAATGGCAAGAAACGAGTGGCGGCGCTTGTGACAAACCACAGCAAGCTCCTGGGCGCGTTCTATGGTGGCTCTCGCGAAACGGCTCCGACCAAAAGCTACGGCGCACAAAGGTGAACCTCGGAGAGGCTGCGGCATCCTTAAATACCCCTCGACGATCGCGTACGGCGCTAGGAAACCTAATCGACGCGGCGGCGGTGTCCAACTCGGCTACGACGACGGTGCTGTGAGACCCACGCGAACACGACAGCGGACAACCGTCCGATGGCGGACGAACGGCTGCGATCCATGCTGACGCGGCTAGATCGGATCCGCCCCTTCCAAAATCAATGTGTACGATCCCTACTTATCTAAACCGATACGGCTCATTCTTTACCGTCCGATCTTGATCCCATGGTTCGCAAGTGCTAGGGTTTTGATTCTGAACTTGGCCGTCCGATGGCGATCCGACGGCTACCGTGATTGCTTCTAGATGATGGGCCAAACGGGCCGCACAATGCTGGGCCTTACACGCACAGTATTGGGCTCTGGCCCGATACTGTTAATTTGATTTTCGTCTTATTTTTATTTTTAAAATAATTATAGAAATTCATTTAATTAGTTTTAGGCAATAAAAATATCAGGAAAAATCCAATAAAATTCTCATAAATATTTTGAGACATTTGGAACTCAAATAAAATATGTTTAGCAAAAAAATTTATTAACTTTATATATATTTAATTGGTTTTCTCAAAAAGCCCTATATACTTAATTTGAAATAATTCCAATGAAATCCAGAAAAATCACAAAATGCTCAAATATCAATAAAATAATTCTAAAGGCAAATTTCGGGATTTTACACATATTTAGGCCGGGTCCTATCGGCCCAGCCCTTTTGGATGTAGCTCAATTGTGCTGCTTAAGACGAGACGAAGATCAATTGTTGGCTTTTAGTGCCAAGCTGCAACATAAACTGATCTTGATCAAAGGAGAAGGCTGGAGCACATATATTGGAAATAACAAAGGGACTGGCCCTGTATCGGACAAAGGGCATGTTGCCTTTTTAAATACGTGGCTTAACCGATACATCTTTTGTAGAGCTTCTCTCAGGCTAACACAAGTCTATCAAGTCATAGCCGAACAACTCGTGGAAGTACATCGGCTTGCCTTAGGAAAATTATTCTTAGGAGTAATCTATCAAACGATGCATATCATCAGAAGTAAGATCTTCACTAGACTTGGCCAGTATTATGTCGACAATATTAGCGGACCGCTATGGTTCATACAATTTTGGCTCTATTTTGCTTTCAGCCAGCAATTTCAAATTGATTCATCGGTGACAACTCTATTTCCTTGTGAATATTATTTGGAGCATCAGGCCGAGTCTTTTAGAGTTAGCCGATCATTTGGTGAACGGTTTATACTTTGCTTGTCAGACACAATAATGACACCATCTGGGGTAGCCAATATTTATCCTTCTTCG
Source organism: Otatea glauca (assembly GCA_036346275.1). Lineage (NCBI taxonomy): Eukaryota > Viridiplantae > Streptophyta > Magnoliopsida > Poales > Poaceae > Otatea > Otatea glauca. Next base: position 51,360,037 of record CM070711.1, read on the forward strand.
AGCTGGACAACCAAGATTACCCATCAAAAGAATATTTTAGATATAGGGATGCCGATGGATACCATTACCCTTCTTTTCTGCATCTGATAACTGATAGCTCGGATATGCCTGAGGAAACACTGGATCTATATAAAATTTTCTTATCTCCTTGTGTGCTTTCTGTCAGCTTGCACTGTAAGGGTTAGACATTTCAGCCATCATACGATTTCTACCACCCGACAGTCTATTCCAGGCAGTTTGGTTTCGGTCACAACTTAAAATTCTCCCCCAAAAATAATCCAAACAAGTCAGCGAAGAAAACACACAAAAGGAGCCAATAAAAAAGAGCCTATTGATGTCTAACCGGTGCTACCGCAGGAGGGCCGGTAGCACTGCTCGAGGAGCAGTAGCACTGGGTTCAACAACAGCTGAAGAACAGATTGAAAAATCAGCACGACCTAAAAGCAAATTTCAAGGAATCTTTTGATCGGCTAGACAAAAATTCACGAAACTTGGTAGATGTGATCATAGGGATGTCAGGGATTTATTCCAACCTTCAATCGCAAGGATTGACGTCAAAGTTCCAACCTTTTTGCACGAGAAGGAAGAACACGCCAAGTTTATGCAAGAACTCAAGAATTCGACCTAAGGTTTGCTCGTGGGGTTTTGATGATCAAGATGATATTTCAATAGCTTCCCACTTGTCACTGCAAGCAAAAGCACAAGTCACACACTCTATAAACGCGATCTATAAGAATGATTCAATTAAGAACACAAGATCGGTTTCTTTTAGGAAAAACATGCATGGATTGCCTAGATGATTGGGATATGATCTGAAGAAGATTCATCCATCAATCAACATCCTCGGCACAAGAAGCAAAATCATTTAGAAGGAGAGGAGGAAAATCCAAAAGCATGTAGATGGAGGGGAGGCAAATCCAACTTGCATGAAAGTAAATTGCAAGAATGTAATTGCTGAATTTAAATACTGAATTTAAAGCATAATGTAAATGCACAAAATAAATTCATACTTGGAATTTAAACTTTCATTTCTGGAAGGGAGGTTTACAAAGCCTCACAACAAAGTGGGCAAAGCTCAAAGCAGCACAAAACCTCTAAAACCTTCAAGAGCCACCCATCCCCCTCTATTTATACTACTCTTGGGCCACCTACCACCCTTGGATGAGTCCCTCAACCCTAGGTAACTCCATCAAGGGCTAGGATTGACCCAGTCACACAGCCATGCAAGGGCTAACCCAAAACCCTCCACACAAACTGGGTTTTCTTGCACAGTTTTCAAAGCACACTAACTAGACCCGCTATCCTATCAACTAGGTCGCGATCCGACGACCCTCATTGATCCAAGCAGCTTCTAGCTATCATCTCATCCGTTTCTTGTCTTCTTTAGCTTGCATCGACTTCGTCTCCGATCATTTTTCGGCGATCCTCAACCGTCTGTTCCTCCGATGCTCCTCGCCTAGTCCCGGTCTTCCTCCGCTTCACCATGATCAAAACCCGACATCTTGCAACCATCAAAAACAAGAAAACACATCACATAGCAATGTCCCAAAAGATATGCGATGAAACCCATCAAAATCCCAAGATAAAAATTCATCTTTGCTCAAAAGGGCCGGTGCTACCGCTCCCAAGTCGGTAGCACCGCCCTACAGCCGAATCAAAGAAGGGTGCTCTCTGGAATTTTCACACCGGACATTTGGGCCACTTCTCTGGAAATATCACATTGCTGTGGGGTCTGGTGCAGCACAGCGCTACCATGGCCGGTAGCACTGGGAAAAGCAGATAGAGCACAAATTGCTTTAATTTAAAAATCCAATTCAAATCAAACTCAAACTAGAGCAAACCAAGATCAAATTTAGTCAAATACTCATCACAAACATGGATAGACCTCCACATGGTCTTTCAAGTACGAATTCTAGCAGTGACGCTAGTTCATCGGGTTATACTAACTCAAGTTCTGCTGATACGACTGACAAAGAATCGGTTAAGGTAGCCTGCTTTTAATACTTCATATTTTCTTTTTTCTTCAATTCCACTTATCGACTTGAACCATTTTTCAGGGAAAACAAGCTGGCAAGAAAACCATCGGAGCATCATCGAGCACAGGGTAATTGAAGAAACGACCTCGCCCCGATGTTGGAATTGCGATGGCCAGCTACTCATCGGCCACTTTGAGTGCCCACGCAAAATCATTGTCGGATTTAGACAAACAGTAGCCGAGTAAGTACTCGTTGGCCTTATCTTGCATTTTTGTCACCTTTTTATCAACTAATCTCTCAATCGATTATTCAATAGAGAAAAAGCATGATCGACCCAACAAGAAAGTGTTGGCCAGCAGCGGCCGTAAGCCCCAAGAACAATCGGGTGAAAGTTCCCCCACGTGCCTTAAGCACTGGCCAAGTAAAATTTTCTTCATACAAATTTCCAATGCAAGCTTTATTGAATCGGCTAACAATATTTACAATATTCTTTGCAGCACACTCTTTCTCCACTAGCTTTCAAAGCCAATATCATGGTCGATCCGCCAACTGAAGCAGATTTCCTGCCTCCTCCATCATGGCCGACACCTATAGCTGCAATTCCTAAGACCGCATCGGTTGCCACTACCACTCCAACTGCTGCCAAGCCAAGCGCCAAGCCAATCGATTTCGTGAGCAACATGCTCGGATTTGATTGGCCCGACATTGAGGATGAAGTGGACTTGGGCGTGAATATTTTCTCGGTGAAGGTTCGAAAAATCTTGGCTGTGTCAAAGGATGCATCGTCTCAAGTGACATCGGCTCTGGGCATGGCAGAAAAATTGAACTATTTTTTCAAGCTGGTCTACATCCCATCGATCAATATTCTTGAGAACACCCAGCCTCTATGGGATGCCATGGCAGCAGTGCAAGCCAGCCTGTCCGAGGAGTCCATGGCATGTCCGAGGGGTATGCCACCTCAACGCAAAGAAAGAGGCAGTGGAGGCAGCACAACACGAAGATCAAAAGCTGTTTGATAAGCTTGTGGCCGATACCAAAGCTCTGAAGGCCAAGTATGATAAAGAATCCAAAGACTTGAAGGCCACGAAAGAGATGGTTCTCAAGCTAGAATCGGCCAAAAAATCCTTAGAGGAAGAACTGACTAAAATCAATGCCTCCTTGGTCGAGTCTCAAGAGCATCTGGTGTCTATAGCATCGGCTTTGAAGGGCCAAAAGGTCAGCCTGGGCATGGCCATAGCAGCAGTCAAAAAACAATCAGCCAAGATTACTCCCGTCCCGAGCTTAGAAGAAGAAGACAACAAGATTCTTGCTGACATGGAAGAAACTAAGTGTATTCTGGGGGCATGATCGATGTCGGGATCCGAATATGCAAATCCAAACCTTCTGTATATTTTGCACTATTCCAGGATCATGTTAGTGCACGCAGTCTCACCATAGATGAATATCATGATCATATACAACGGAAATATAAATAAAGACTTCATCTATTTAAATATAACATGTTAAATGACCTTAAGATCAACCTTACATAAATACGCCACGCAGGGCTTAGAGTAAGAAATAAATAAAATTGCAGCGCAAATAAATTATATTCATAGTAACCCTTCCATTTGCCACAGGCAACCGACAAGGTTCACACCCTAGTTGATCGTCTCCTCCTGGTACTCGTCCTCGTAAGCTGGTGTAGACTCTTCTCCAACCAATGATTTGTTGTTGTATAAAGCACTCAACAAGATGTGCACATAATGCAATTCTATTATATCTATGTGCTAGGCTTATTCCAAATAAATGGCTGAATTGGTTATTTTGCAATAAAACAGCATTTACAAAAGAATAATATAAATAGATTGAAATGATAGTAACAAAAATAATAACAATAATAATTTCTCAATTATTTCCCAAATAAACTAACTCACAATATTAGATCAATTTCTATACTTCCATAGGCATACTGCCTCCATTCTCAAGTTCATTTTATTGAAATCTAACCCTTGACTATAATTCCTGAGCATTGCTCAATACCGTGAGTACGGCTATTCGAATAGGTTTGACACTCTGCAGAGGTTATACACTTTATCCACAAGATACAATCATATCACCACAAAGGCGAGTGTGGTGATGATGCTCTCTCAGCCTTGTACCACTTGCCGATCTGCAAATCTCCTTTTGTCTTAACAGTCCTTGAACTTCTCCCTTCATAGTTGGTCTCTATTTGTAGTGTGCTGACAGTAATCTTTAGGGTCTCCTTGTCGCTAGAGCTCGACTGAATGTCAACATGACGTGCAACTTTTGACCATGTATCTTGCATCGGCTCTTTTTCTTTTCCAAAACATTGAACCATATTAATTGAAAAAGGATTAGCGTCCAATTGCATCGCTGGCTCTTCTGTAAATTTGAGTCGGCCATCTTCTATAGCCGATTGTATTTGTTGTCGAAAAATATTGCAATCATTAGTATTTTGAGAAAAAGAATGATGCCATTTACAATACATTCACTTTTTAATTTCATCAGCCTACTGTATAATGTGTCCTTCAGACAACCGTATAATCTTTTCTTGCAGCAATGAATCAAAAATATGGTCACACTCGGAGACATCAAAAGCATACTTTATTTCTGATTTATTTTTAGTCGGCTTGAGCCAAGAACAGACCAAGGACTTCTTAGACCCCTTAACCCATTTGGCTATATTTATTTCAGCCTCATCGTCTTCAGAAGAATCGCTTGAGCTGTACTCAACAAGATTAACTTTGGCTTTTTCTTTATCTTTATTATTGTTATTGGCTTTGAATTTATCCCTAAAGCCTCTATTATCGGTGAAACGGCTTTCTTGAGTCGATACCCTATGCTTGACTTAAATCAGTGAACTCTTGTCCACCAAATTTCTCCTTTAGCTGGGAATTAATCCTTGGAAGGCTAAATCGGCTAATTGGTTATCAAGTAAAGTAACACTAAAACACCAATTTCTTATTTCTCTAAATCTTTTGATGTATCTGTTACCGATTCACCAAATTTCTAACGAACAGAGCTCAAGTCAGAATCTTGAGTTCCAGACTGCCAGAGAAAAAGTATTTATGAAATCGGCTTTCCAAATTGGTCTAGAAATGAACCAAATTCGGAGGTAAGCTTGTGAACCATGTAAAAGCAGCTTTCGACAAAGACAGCGGGAATAACCTAATTTTTAACCCATCAGACTGAGCGGCTTCACCGCATTGGGCGATAAAACGTCCGACGTGCTAAAAAGTAGTGACAGAGTCATCCCCGAAGAATTTCACAAAATCAGGAACCTTGAAGTTATTAGGGTATGGCATCCGGTCAATGTAATTAGGGTATGGCTTCCGATAACTGATAACCTTCCCTTTGGGCTGTATGCCGAATTGATCTTGCAATACAGCGGATATCTGATCAGCCCAATTTACCGTGTTAGCCAATGCAGCGTTTGGAGCTTGCCAATTACGCTCATAATTAGCATTCTGCCCCTCGAGATTAAGCTCGGGTTGATAGGTTGTCAGAGCCGATGGGAACTGACCAGATTGCTCATAACCAATGTTATGTTTCCTAGCAATCGGCTCTGGTACTGGAATGAAGGGCTCAGAGTATGTTACAACCTTGTATAGAGCCATATTCCTCTACAGAATTGGCTCAAGATACTGCTGCTACCTAGGAGGTTCAATTGGCTGTGGGACCGATTGGGGAAAGCATAAAATAGAGCCGATGGTGGTGAGTTAGCTGATGCATCCAACTTAGCAGCATCGGTATATGCTTAATAATGCGCAACCCCACTTGTGCGAGGATCTCAGGCAATATGACAGTAGGCTAGGCTGGCATCATAGTAAGAGATGGAGTCATAGCCGATAGTTTAGGATCGGTTATCAACACAGGGCTTTGAGTGTTTTATGCTACTGAATAAACAGGGTAATTCGGCAGGATCTGTATTGGATCGAGCAGGCTTCCAGCCGATGTCAACTCTTGAGCTATAGTTTTAACACTATTTGCGATCATCGGCTTGAGAGTTGTAACCAGAGCCGATGATTGGTTAATCAAAGCATGGTTCACAGATTGATTAATCATGGCAGCTAATTCAGCTTGTGCAAGCATGTATTGACTTACCGATGTGTCGATAATCCCTACGTCGTCGAGGGCATTGGCCATCGGCAATGCAGCCTTTTGAGTAACGCCACGTCGAGTTTTCTGATAACAGCTCAGCAACATCTCCTGGAGTGCAGCTTTTCGACCTTCAATTTCTTTACGCTGTTCAGGTGTCAAATCGTCCAATGTTGGGGTGATTATAGCTTCAGTATTGAGATCAGATGGCGAAATTGATTTCCCTAAAGAAGTCATCGTGTCCCACCGGGTGTGCCAAAAGTGTGTTGGCGCCAAAAAATGTGACGAAGGATTATAATGAAACAGAGGAGATGGCTGGAGTTGATTAAGGATTATAATGTTGGAATCTATTATCATCCTGGTAAGGCTAATGTGGTAGCTGATGCCTTGAGTCGAAAGAGCCATAATGTTAATATGCTGGTATTAGATGGTCAACCTGAGTTATGCAAGGAATTCCAAAAGTTGAAGTTGGAAGTTGTTCCACAAGGATTTCTACCTGCTTTGGAGGTGAAGCCAACACTAGAAGATTAGGATCAGAGAAGGTCAAAAGGATGACGAGAAGATTATCAGAATCATGTCCAAGAAGGATGAAGGCTTAGCCGACGATTTTGCTTTGGATGAGCAAGGTACTATGTGGTATAAAGGTCGAATCTGTGTACCAAATAAAAAAGAGCTTAACCAGTTGATTCTTGAGGAAACTTATGATTCAAAGTATTCGATTCACCCAGAAAGTGCCAAGATGTATCTAGACTTCCAAGGAAAGGTTTTGGTAGCTTAAGATGAAGTGTGAAGTTGAATATGTCACTCAATGTGATGTGTGTCAGAAAGTAAAGGCAATGCATCAGAGACTGTTGGTTCGTTACAGTTGTTAAAGATTTCTGAGTAGAAGTAGGAGGCAAACCAGTAATAAAATCCATAGCGCTAAGGATTTGCCTAGAACTCAGAGTGGTTATGATTCCATATGGGTCATCGAAGATCGTTTGACCAGAGTTGCTCATTTCGTACCAGTGAAGACTACCTCTTCAGGAGATCATTTGGCAGAATTGTATATGTCAAGGATTGTGTGTTTGCATAGAGTGCCTAAGAAAACAGTGTCGGATAGAGGTACCCAATTTACCTCGAGGTTTTGGGGTAAGCTGCATGAAGCAATAGGAACTCACTTGAATTTCAGTACAACGTATCATCCGCCAATAGATGGTTAGATTGAGAGAGTTAATCAGATTCTAGAGGTTATGCTGAGAGCTTGTGCATTAGATTATGTTACTTCATGGGATAAGTGTTTGCCGTATGCAGAATTTAGCTATAACAATAGTTATCAGGCTAGTTTGCAAATATCACCATTTAAGGCTTTGTAAGGTCGTGCATGTCGTACTCTGTTGAATTGAAATGAGACAGGAGAGAGTTTGGTATTTGGGACTGATATTCTCAAAGAGGTTTAGGAGCATATTGTTTTGATCAGAGAGAGGTTGAAAGTAGCACAGTCGAGACAAAATAGCTACACCAATAATCGTCGTCGTGAATTAAGCTTCGAGCCAGACAATTATGTGTATCTCAGAGTTACCCTTTTAAAGGTGTGAAAAGGTTTCACGCTAAAAGGAAGCTTGCGTCAAGATATGTTGGTCCGTTCAAGATTTTGAGCTGTTGAGGAGAGGTTGCTTATCAGTTAGAATTGCCGCAGTTGTTGGTAGGAGTGCATGGTGTGTTCCACGTATCCCAGCTTAAGAAGTGCCTCAGAGTGCCAACAAACCAAACACTATTAGAAACAATTGAACTGCAGGAGGATTTGACCTATAAAGTGCAGTCGATCAAGATTTGTGATGTAATGGAGCGCAAGACCAGAAACAAGTTAGTTCGCTTTTACAGAGTGCAGTGGAGCAATCATTCAGGAAGTGAAGCTACCTGGAAGCGTGAAGAGGATTTGAAGTCAGAATTCCCTAACCTATTCTTTAGTTAGCCCTGAATCACACAGTCGAGATTCTATTAAGGGAGAGGTTCGTAACATCCCAATTTTTGTTTTTATTAATTCATTGTGTTATTTATGCATTTTATGGATTTTCTGAATTTATTGGATTTGTTTGGAGTTTATTTGAATTTATTTAAAATTATGTATATTGCCCTTTTGTGAAAACTAATTAATTATAGATAAAAATTAATATAAAGTTTGGATAAAAATATTTTATTTAATTTCAAAATGTCTCAAAGTATTTTTGAGATTTTTCTTGGAATTGTTCTGATAATTTATCTCCTTTAAACTAAATAATTTAATAAAATAAATTATTTTAATTAGTAAAAACCGGGGAAAATAGTATGAACAGTGTTGGGCTGGCCCGTAATGGTGCGCCTAGCCTGAGCACTGTGCGGTCCGGTTTCTAGAGTCTTGATCGTCGACCGTTGATTGTCAATCCGATGGTCATCTTTAAGCCACATGCCTCGATAAGCGTCGGTCGTTGGACCGCGCTTGGTTGGCCGAGATTTTGAGAAGGGGCGTAAAACCCTAATCTTGTCTACCGTCGGATCTTAACCGCACGGTGTAGATCGATGCGAGTTGGATTGGTTCATCAGCTAACCGAAGCCGTTAGATTCCTTAGGCGTATCGGATCTGGCCACATCGTAGCGCATCACAACCGTCCGATCTGCCACGTGGCGCATCCTGGCATTGTTTTTCCGATTGGGACTCAGAGCTTGCAGCCGTTTCGGCCATGTACACTGCGGTCGTTCCGTGCGCAATGCGAATTCCTAGGGCTGTGCAAAGATGCAACAAACCAAAATTGTAGATTGATTGAGCGATCAAGACCATCATCGCGCTGGATTTTTGCGTGTTCTTCATTGCGCTGCCTAAGAGTTCAAGCCCCGATTCGTCGTCGGTGGTGATCCTTGGGAGTCATCAACTACATCACCAAGACCACTGCAATGAACCACATATGGTGCATGCATCGGATTCGACAAGGGGTCACCAAAACCGAGGGAACCCGTGGAGATTACCGCCGCCGAAGAAGAAGATGTTGCCACCCATGTTTCCGTGTGCAAAACTCAAGATCACTCGCGTCATTGCGTTCAACTCGTCGACGTGAAGCCCTAGGTATCGATCTTTGCCGCCGGCGATGACCTTAGGACCCCGTGCAGCGGCGAGCCGACGTGGCCAATCCTGGTTGTGACACGCGTCTTGATGACGTAAGCGTGATGCAAAAGATGACGTCATTGTGGGCTGTGTGTTGGCACTGTTTCGTGAGCTAGGTTCATGATGGACCGGGTTCGGCCATGGACCAAGTTCGCGGAACAGTGGCACCACGTGTCGGCTAGGAACGGGTTTGGGTCACTGTGATGTCATGCTGACGTCATAAAGGGGAATTTCTAATAGAAAAAATAATTCGGTTATTTATTTGATTTTCCAATTTCTGATATTTAGATTTTTAAATCTTCCGAGAGCCCGTTCTCTTTCATACGAGCTCCAATTGAGGTGATTCAAATTTATAAACAAAATTTAAAATTGAGATCTATTTAACGGTGAGTTTTATTTGATTTTTAGAGTTTGTTTTCTCTCTATTTTAGTGTTTATTTGGCATTCTCTCTCGTTACGTGTAGATGTCAAAGTGCTCGAAGCAGCCGAGGAGGAATCGTTGACTTAAAACCAAGGTCCAGAGCAAGAATAAGGGCTTTTCTAAGGTAAGTTTTGCTTTGATCATGTTGAACCCAGTTTATAAAATTGCTACATTGCTTTTACTCTATTGAATGCTATTTCATGTATACAATTGTTTCAAATTAAATTGGGACTTAGCTATTCTACCTAATTGATCCCCTACCTTGTAATTTGTATGCCATGATCTATTGTAACCCTAGATTGATCCATTACAAGTTGGTTAATTCAAAAATCAACGGGGTTGGTTAGACCGTGTTAGTATGCTTAGCCATGCCACGTCATCACATGTACTTAGAACATTAAAGTTTAATCTTGACTAATGGAATATAGAACATGATTATGACTTGGTGTGTCAGGTGTTGTCACATGAGGATATTGAGTTGTAGTAGCGAGGGATGTCACGCAACGATGTTGACTTGTTGATAGCATGTGGTGCTTGGTAATCAACTGGGGTGGTAATCATTTAGATTGGGGCAAGTGGCGAGGGGCAGTGCGCCAAGGTGGGCACAAGGGCAGAGGGTATGTGGAAGTCTTGCCCTAGTCATGTTAAGGGCTTAACCTTGCAAGCCTTTGACCTGAGTCAATCATGTAACCACATGTCTGGTATGGGACAGTCTAGCTGATTAATTTGCAATGTCTTAGCTTTTGTACTATCATTGGTGATGTGAGTCCCGGGTTCACGGATCAACTCACTTGGCACATGAGGGGGGTCTTGGATGTGGTAATCAGTCCTACCAGTGTTGAAACCTTAGCAGGTAGTACTGAGTTAAGGCAGAGCTTTGTAAAGGTTTTATCATGATTTCTCTGCCGACACACCAAAGGAAGTGTGTCAATAGCTTGGCAACAAGAGATGATCATGTCGTGTAGGTAAAGTACATAACCTCTGCAGAGTGTAAATCTATTCGGATAGCCATGCTCGTGGTATTGAGCAATGCTCGGGAATTACAGTTAAGGGTTAGATTTTATAAAATGAAAACTTGGATGGGAAGGGCTGGATTGTGTTAGATAATTGGAACTTGATTTAGGGCTGGATACCTTGTTTACATGAGAAATGCTGAAAATTACTTATTACTGTTATTTGTTTTACTGTCTTTTCGATTTATTTATTGTATTCATTTACAAATGCTGCTTATTGCAAAATAACCATGTTAGCCATTCCGTTGGAATAAACCTTGCATATAGTTATATAGAATTTGCATTCTATGCACTACTTGTTGAGTGCTTTAAGTACTCACCCTTGCCAACAACAACATCACCAGTTGAGGAGTTTACACCAATGCTAGAGGAGGAGTACCAAGAGGAGTCGAATGTTTAGGGTGTGAGATTTGTCAGTTGCCTATGGTATACTGAGGGATCTATCTACGTTTTCATTCCGCTGTAGTTTAATTTGTTATTCAGCCTTGCGAGGCATAGTTATGTAAGTTGACCTTAAGGTCATTCAATGAGTATTATTTAATATATGATGTCTTTCATTTTGTTTACGCTGTGTATGATTGTGATATTCATCTATGTTGAGCCTGTGTGCACTAGCGTGATCTTGGACTAGTGCGATATACATAGAGAGTTCGGATTTACATATTCGGGTCCCAACATTGATGCATGTACTTGAGATATATAATGACTTACTTAGGGGTTGCCAAACGTTATTCCGTAACTGGGTAGTTATAAATGTGGCTTTCGGGTTTGTCATAAAGCACGCTGCGAGGCACGATTGATCAAGATGGGATTTGCCCCTCCATATAACAGGAGAGATATCTCTAGGCTTCTTGTGTGGTTAGATTCGGAAATGTATGGCCATGATACTCGCAGTTAAAGAGCTAGTCGTAGTTAGAGATTCTGAGTCACGTAATTGAGAAAGAGTGGTCGAGTTAACTAAACAAAGATGGCACATACTCGTCTTGAGTTTGACCGATATCATGAGGCAAAAGGGAATACATATAACTAAGCATCGTTAAGGTTCATCCGATGTGATTTGTACATATACTCAGGAGTCGGCACGTCCTACTAAAGACCGCTATGATTAATGGTCGAGTAAGAGTACTCGAACGATGTCCAAGTATACGTGAACCTATAGGGTCGCATGCTTAAAGGTTGAGAGTTAATTCGGGTGGCGATCCGAATTCCGATGGGCTTTGAGTTCCTAATGAGCCTCTAATGTAGAGACCCATTATAGGGCGTCTATATAAAGAGAGGGGGTGGTGGCTTTAGGATGATTAGACACCATAGGAATTTGGATTCTTAAAACCCTAGCTACCACACCTCCTTGCCTAAAACCACACAGTCGGTACTAGCACTTCGGCGTGTGTCATTCCTGCCCCGTACGTGTGGATTACTTGGAGGCATTGCTGCGAAGCTTCAACGCTAGGACGATCCGCAATCTATGACAGTCACGAGGACGGTCCGCAACCTATGACGGTCACGAGGACGATCCGCTACCTATGACGGTCATGGGGAACTGTTCGAGGAGGTGCGAGGCTAGTAGGACAACAACCGCACCAACGCGCTACATCGACTCTACTTTCGCTACGGGTCTACGCGTCTAGTGGTAATTCTATGATTTATAACTGTACCACTCCATAATCTATAATCTATAATGGTTTCTTGTTTACATGGTAGAAAATTTTAAATTTATGTTAAAGTATCCTACACGGTTCTCCATCAGGTCATGCATCGCAGCACGTACATCTGTTGCTAATTGCTACATCTCCCGTGAGGACTCTTGTTCAGTTGATCGTTTCAAATGAAACAATGCAAGAGGTTAAAGTATAACTGTCCTTTGTGTTTGGTGAACAGCTGGTTCTGAACTTCTGATGCACCTCTGTATCGATATGTCCTTCCCAAAAGCCAGACCAGAAATAATTAACAAACAAAACGAATATGTCTTCTTGCTCGACACTCGACAGCTTTGCATATCCCATTTTCTTTCCTACCCTGACCAGACCAGAGCCCGACCTGCGCGCAACTTATGCATATTGCATTTGGAAAGAAAAAACAAGATGATAAATTAAATGTGCAACCATTTCTCTCCTCCTCCTCATCCCATTGCATATTCCACCTCCAGCTGATCACAGAATCGTGTGACTTCTTGCTCACAAGATCGATGTCTCAGAAGCATCAAGAGGTAGAGAGAGGAGAAGCAGGCAAAGGAGATGGCAAGGTGATATGGGACATGGGGAGCTCACTGTACGACTCCTACGAGCTGGCCTCCCTGCACCAGATCCTGGACAGGCGCCTTACCGGTCTGTCCTACCCTGATGAGTCCCTGCAGAAGGGGCCCACCGGAGCTCCGCCGATGGAGAGAAGGAACAACAAGCAGGCCGTGGTGTTCGGTGCCCACAGGAGCAGGGGCAGGAAAGTGACACTGAGAGCCCTCTTCAGGGCAGTGGCTACCTGGGCGATCAGGCCGAGGCAGGCGCATGCCTGTGCTTGTATTGGTGTAGCTCCTAGCAGTGCAAATATTGAATTTGAACCGGTTGTCTCGGTCTCACATGGTAAGCCTTGATCGCTCTTCTGTTCCTATTCCTGGACATTTTCTTCATGTTTTGGTTGTTGTTGCATTGCGGTTTGTGTGTGAAGTGACCTCTTGTTGCTGTTGTTGTTCATGGAGCAACCAAATCCCTGCAGGAAGTGTGGTCAGGGTTAGCCAGACTATGGATTTCTGTTTGTGTAGGCATACACAGTAAATAAATTTCCAAAGAAAGTTATGGTTGTATTGGCTGAATTAAGATGCATTTTATGAAGAGCTTACATGAGTTACGTCAGAACACCGGCAATATTTCTGAACTTTCTGCAGACACAACCACCCTAAAGATGCTAAATGGACTGCCAGAGCATGTCGGCACAGATGCATGCCTACAAACAGAGCCACACAACCAATTTACCTAGGAACAACTGGGTATTGTCGGTTTAGCCCGACAAAACGCCTTATACAGAGATTGTTATTACTACTCTAGATGAGGAGATAGAAGCAAAAGGGTAAAAAAATAATTGCACGCCAATATTAGCACTGGTGCGTGTATTTATATCAGAGCCCATATGCAGTGCTGAAGTAGCTCTGGGTGACATTCCTACTCAGTATCTGCAAGACCTTGCTGTTTGATGGGCTCACAAATCGCGGCGTCTTGAACTGGCTCACAGCGCCCCCGAGGCTTAGGTAGTGATCCATTATCTGCGCAAAGGTTCCCTTCCGGAGGGCACGGAGCTCGAGGCGGCCAATGGTGTTGATCTTCCTTGAACCGGTGTATCCTGCGTCCACGAAAGCGAGGTCCATGCTGTTTGCGCAGCTGCTGAGGACCTCATCACTAGCGTCAGAGCTCAGCTCCCAGAAGATCACATAGTGACCCGGGTCGCTTGACCTGTCCACAAGGCTTGTGAAGTCCACAACCTCGAGCTTCTCCGCGGCCAAGAGCTTCTCTGCCTCTTCGACAGCTAACTGCAGGTCTTTCTCCGTGTTCTTGTCAATATTGATGCTCAGGACAAGACTTCTGCGACAAATGAACTGGAGCTCAGGTGTTGAGTTGTGGAAGCCTGCTATCTTCACAATGTCTCCCAGTCTATATCGGTATAGACCTGTGGCCCAAAAGCAAATAGGGGAACGCAAAAATGTGAAGGAAAAGTAATGACTAACAATGATATAAGGTGGGAATGCATCGGTCCAGGATAATTGATATCAATAAATTAGATGATGGCGAGCAGCCAATAACATTTCTTGCTAAACATCTAACATGTAGGGTGGAGGAGTATGATTAGGGCACTAGGCAATATGTATTAAGCAAGAAACACCTTTGAGGGACTAAACAAAGAAGCACTTCTGAGGAATGATAACAAGCTTGGAGCCGGAGCGCCGCCAAACAGTGTTCTAAATAGCTAGCAATAGCTATGATATAGCTTTTTCGGACCCCAAACGCGAAGCTACGGGTCAATGTTTCGCTATATTAGCTACAAGCGCTATAGCTAGTGATAGCTCTGCTATTTAGCATAGCTTGTAGCTAGCGATATTTCTGCTATTTGGCATAGTTTGTAGCTAGCGGTAGCTCTGCTATCCTACATATAGGTACCTATGAGTCAAAACATTAGGCCCATTTTAAAATATAACATTACCAAAAGGCCCAAATGCATCTCTTATAAGCCTGTACTATAAGAAAATCTAGTAAAAAAGCCTCATCTTGCCCTTTCTCAATAATCCAACATCCATATTTCTCAATGATTAAGTACTTATTGTTAAGAATATTATTATATAGTTATTATTTATGGTCTTTTAGACATGTATTAATATGTTTGTTGATTCCAGATTTAACTCATATTCTTACTATAAAAATATTACGTTCTAAAGTGCCATGTTTTAATGATTTGTGTTAGAGGTGACTTACATTACATACATAGTTAATTTTTTTAAATCTTTCAATACTGAAAATGGGATGAAGAATAGCTTATGTGATAGCTGCTGTAGCTTTTTTGGGACCTTGCCGCGAAACCGTGAAAATCACGATTTAAAACCTTGCCGCCAAACATCCCCTAAGGTGACATTATTAGAATTATCATGTGGCAAAAAAGAAATGGACTAAACATGGTCAAAATTATAGGTGACAAGCCTGCTAGATTTCATCCAATGACAATCACGAATAGGAACTGTAACATTTAACACCTACTGGAGAAAGAATGTACCTGCAAAGTTGGTTATTACAACTTCGTAGATTTTGCCAACCTTGACTTCGGTTAAGCCAACAGGATCTGACTCTATGTAGTGTACAGAAGCACTGTTTTCCATTTCTTCACCTTTTGGTTTCTCCAGGGGAATGAACTCAAAATAAGCAATATGCGGAAGAACAGCATATGTCACCTCCTCAGGAGGCACGGTTGGGTTGATGTTAGAACCAACCCATCCTTCAGATGCACCATAGTCAGCACTCATCAGTGGTAAGTGCCCGGCATAATGCCTTAATTTCTTCAGGTATGGCTCCATTGACCCTGTCATGATGCCATAGATATACTTTGCATTTGGCCACAGTGCTGGGATTACACCATACCAATTGCTCAAACCCATGCATTTATTGTAAATCGAGCTAGCAAGCTCAGGGTTGGGCCTCAAGATTTTTGAAACAGCCTGGCGGATGGATGGTGTGGTGACTCGTTTCGAGAGAACACCATTTCTTATATCATCACAGAGATCTTCCCATACCTCCTCAAGTGTATGAAATGCGAGGACCAGGCTGTGTGCAAACGTTGAGAAAACAAATTGCACTTCATTCGAGTAGATCAACCCACATAGTAGGTGACAGTATAAAGACTGGTGGAAGTCAGGGCCAAAGATAACTTCGTCAGGACTGCAGCACTGAGACTGGATATCCTTCATTGCTTCCTTGAAACGCCAACTCCGGTACAAGTTTGTTGTCGCAGTCGTGGCAAGAATGCCCCCTTTGGTAAAAACTTGCCTGCTCCCATAGACAAACTGCAAAGCTTTTCCATTTCCAATAGGATATTCACTGCAGTGTGCCAAAAGATCGTTATGAAATTCCGGAACACAACATGCAAGGCATCTAAGAACTACATGCAGAACGAAAACTAGTGAACACTAAATCAGTTATAAAATATTTAGTTGAGCATATAAATTATAAAAGAAGCAGCACGTCATAAATAGCAAATGAAGTTCCTCACCGGTTCCTAAATGCAAAGGAGGTGCGAAATATTTGAATTGTGGTCTCAAGCAATTCGTCATTGAATGGCAAAAACTTGGGTTTTCCCTGTGTTGTACCAGAACTGAAGCAAGAAGACAGAAGCAACCAAGTTCAAATAATTCCTACATCATAGACCAGCATACACTAATAAACTTAAGAAAGTGTTCAAGGAGGACCTTACGGAGAGGGAAGTGATGGGCTTCCCAGTGAGCACTGGTGAGTAGTCACCATCAGCTACCCTTTGGATGTAGGACTCTATATCACCATGCACACATAAGGGAATGCAGGATTTGAAGCTCTTGTCATCAGTCCTCCTTTCAAGACTGAAACGCTTCAGATACTCAGCATCAGCATTCACTTCAAGGATCTTTCTCAGTGTATCCAGCTGCACACGCCCAGCATCACGCGTTAGCATCTCAAACTCATTAATGGTCTCCTCACAGCTGCAGATTGTCATTGGGACTTGTAGGATCTGAGCCTTATCACCTACTTGTATGGAAGCGGAAGAACTGCAAATATCCATACAGAAAGGAAGCAACCACGTAAACTACTTAGAGAAGTATTGCTACAATGCAGATTTAGAAACCATCGCATATCTAGCTCCCAGTATGTTTTATTTTGCGCGCATGCATTTGCACATTTGGCCCCCACCCCTACAGTGGAAGGCACGGCAGGCGACACCTGTCCCCTGCCGCGCCCAGGGAGTGCGGAAGGTCACCGGTGCCCCGAGAGCTTGGCCGACCGAGAGATCCCTTCCGCACTACCCGAGAGCGGCAGCGAGGTGCCGTGCGTGCTGCCGCAGCTCATCCCACGCTCCAGCGCCCTCTCCCGCGGTCTCTCGCCCGTCCATGGCGCTGATAACCTTCCGCATTCCCCAGGTGTGGCAGGGGACATGTGTCGCTTTACACGGTGGGGGAAGAAGCCAAATTTGCATATGCATACGCGCGCGCGTGGTGGGGGGAGCTAGATTTGCAGAAAATGAGGTACAAGGGGCAAGGGGCAAGATAAGCGATGATTTAGATTTAAATAAAATGCCATACAGTTGAAAAAGAAATAATACCCGACAATGATATCGCAAAGTTCTTTTTATTCATGTGCATCATTCTAAATGTCTAACCAAGAACTGAGATGGATCAAGCAGTGGAGTTGGGGTTGGTACTAGAATAGAAAGGAACTATTGAAGTGCACAACTTTATAACCGACAAAATAGTCCAAAAATCATGAATTTTCCATCAAATGTGTGGAGAAAAAAAATACACCATCAAATGGGAGGAGAAAAAGAGATACAAGGATACCTAATAATGCCAACAATCAAGAAGAAGGTAAGCTTTATGAATACAGTAGTATCTGGAAATGATGACAGAAAAGTGATGAATCTTATGTCCAACAAATTTTTTACTGATGCTCACTTTTACCAGAGATTCTGTAGAAGAAAGAACAGCAAGTTGGCAACACGTGCTGGATTACAGAAGGTACATTCTGAGAGACAATGGAGGGACCCCGATGTACTACTATTAGTGGTAGCCATTCAATATGAGATACCATCAATAGTTCTTGCCCACCAAAGAAAACTTTTCAGAATGGAAAATTTGCATACGAGTGGCAGAGACCAAATAAAGAAAAGGAGTCTTCCCAAGTTGTTCCAGTAAAGTCTTCAGACAACAGTACGGAAATGCTGCCTCTTCATGCAACACTTTGGCACAACACAGCATGAGCCCAAAAAGATGCTCAAACAAAGGGTGGGAATGTTTCCGTACCATCATGTGTTTCTGTGTTATTTCAGACAAAACTAACAAAATTTTAAAGCAAAGATGATTAGAAGGCTCAGCCTACATCAGTTTCAGTTAGGTCGGTTTTAATCTTATCATAAGCACCTTAACACTGATTGCAACCCGAATAGTCCTTGCCATAAAGATATTATTTGCTTTAAGATTTGTGCTACTTGTATTAGGAGGGAAAACATTGAAGCACTGCTCTAGTTATAAAGCCAGGTGAAGAAATGCGTTTCTAGCCAAAAAGATTGGAACCTGTCTAGGGAAAATTTGCTTTAAAATAATGCATTGCTTCTGAGAGAGAAGAATTTATTGATGCAAGCAAGCCAAATAATCAAATAGACTCCTGGTCTTCGATATGCCTAGAATAACCCAAGCGTGCAAATTTGCATACTGTTTTTTCCTTTCTGAGAAAATTACAACAAAATCATAAAAAAAATGATACTGACAAAAATTATTGGCCCAAAAAGTGCAGTTCCAGAATTTACTAGAAATGTTGGAAATTTCATGAAATAATTTAGACGAAAAATGGGAAATTTGGTGAATCACGTAAGTACAAAAGCCGACATGAAAAACTCTCACTTCCTGAAATAGAAAACTGATGCTATGTTGTGAATAAAATGCCAAGAAATGTACAGGCTACAGATAATGAAGCATTTCTTAAATCTAACAAGTACCAAAAATGAACAATCAAGGAGATGGATCAACATACTATTAGCTAAAAAAGATGGCAAATCATGGTTTCTGTTTGAAACACCAAATGATAACTCTTTTCTTGCAAGCAAGTAATAAATACCAAGAAACTTGAGCTAACTCACTTGACCATTTAAACCATAAAAACAATCAGTTACAGAGAAGATGCTAATCTAATGAGCCATTAGTGCAATATCTCCAAGACATTAGACAGTATGTACTAAATGCTTGCTTCTAAAAAGTTAGAACAGATCATATGTTGATTGAAGTGAACTAAAACTGCAATTTTCAGTAACAAAATGAGAGCCATAAAAAGCTACAGAACTGTATTCCCCTTGGTAAAAAAAAATTCCCACAAAGGGAGGCAAAATAATGAACATTGTGGCAATATTGCTGCAAAGAATGCAAAGATATTAATGATGCAAGTCACAAAATCCCAAGAATCTAGGACAAACATAACCTCAACTTAACAAAGGCCATCAATAAAAAGAATGAAAAGGCTGAAGCTGTGTGCTTGCACAGGGAGTTTGTTTACAACCCGTGGGCGCAGAGCACAGCACGTATAAATTTGTGAGAGCTAAACCCAGGCCTTCTTCTTCTTCTTCTTTTTAAAGAAAGACAGTAAGATCAAGCTGGTCCTACTGTAAATATATATTTATATTATAAAAAAGGAGAAGCAAAGTGTGTACAAGAGAAAAGAAAAGAATTTACAAGAGATAAAATTAGAAGATGTTGTCTAGCCAATCTTGAATTTGTGGGAAACTCAGGCCTTTTCATTGCCTCGTGGACAGTATATTCTTGGGGGCTTTACCGCAAAAAGAATTGGGAAAAGAACCATGCGATTGAGCACAAGAAATCCCTGGTGCTTCTTTGTTCTTTCTTTCTTTCTTTCTTTTTCTCTCTCTTGGCCATACAGGAAACCAAATAGAATCCTTGCTCGGATCCTAGGAGGGAAAGGCAGCTTAACCAATTATTCGTCTAATCTAACTATCCACACAAAAGTGGCTAATCACCACTGTTTTGCAAAAAAAAAGTGGGACAACAGGCAAGGTCTAATCGACAGAACAAAATATCTATCTTTATGCAGTATATTCCTCCTACCAAGTACTACTACTACTCAGGATCAATCAAGTACTCCTTTACCAAGTATATCGCCGCTGAATAGCACATACAAGCTAGCAGTTATGAGTTGTAGTATCTACTGAAGACACCAAGAACCGTAAGTTTCTTCCCTAAACTTCAGAGTTACTACAAAATTTACCCTGAAACAGCCAAAAATCCTACCTTTTCCTCACACAAAAATAGACCAATATAAAAGCACCCACCGCAGAATCAACGAGCTGAAGACGTAGCTTCCTGCGCCGCCGGTTTCCGGGGACAGGGGGTGGTAGGCGATCCAGGAAGCTTCGGTGTCCGGAGGTGGAGGGGGCGGGCAAGAACGCTACAAGAAGCGAGTGCCTACTAGTGCATCACTATACATGCAGTTAGCCATTGGAAATTTAGTCGAAGGAAGATTTTAGATTTAGTCGCCGCTAATTGGGGACGAGTGCGTCGCAACCAGGAGCTTGCCGCCGCTCTTATAGCCGCTCAGCGCCAACAGCTCCCGAGTAGAACCAACGGAGTTCGGCGTGAGAGAGTGCAGGGATTATTGCGGCAGGTGTTGCTAAAAAGTTTTTATAGGATTTTGCTGAGTAACACTCAGGTGTTTTTTCACATCCAGAGCGCTCGAGTTTGTGACCGTTGGATGCCGTGCTAGGATTCGGTAGGGTTTGGTGCGATCACTAGGCGCTCATGTTTGGTTAAGCTATTTTATCTTTTTGTGCATCTTGTGTTTGTGTCAGTAGACAGACAATACACGCTGCAATCAAAAGATCGACATGTTAAAATATTCCCAAACAATTCTACCCAAAATTGCATCTGAACGTTAGCTCTCACATTTACTCGTTGAGATTAATTCGATACTGATAGCTCACCATAAAAGTAGTCTGTAGAATTATCGCAAACAGATAGTTGTCGGTAGAAATTGTTGAATAACTCTAGATTTTATTTTCTGTTCACACTGTGCAAAGTTACATATGTACTGATACAAAATCTACATATTTTTAAAGTACTTTGTATTATATATTTATATAAACTTAAGGTAAATGAACTGATTTTGGTTCTAAACTACTATGCAAGGAAGTAGTTGCTCATATAGATTAACATTTTTGTCTGCCCTGTTTACGACAATGCAAATATGCATGCATTTTATGAATGTATCAAGTTATTAATCTATGTATGAACCTACGAAATGTTGAAGCAATGTATGCATTTTTCATAAAGAGATTTTGTGTTGTCTGGTTTTTAGTAACAAGATTTTTCTATGTAATAATTTTGCCACTGCATTTTTTAATTCTGAGTAAAAAGTAGCAATTTATTTAAGTAGATAAAAAATGACAGTAACCTAAAATTAAAATTACATATTTTAAGTCATGTAATTGTAGGACCAAGAAGGCGATTTGAAGGGGGTTTGAATAGGCGTCTTACAATAAACGCATTTTGAAAATCTTTTTCATTAAGAAGACCTTAGTTCTTGCACTCAAATAGCAATAAGGAGCTATGAGGAATAGAGCCTAACTACTCACAAAGAAAGCTCCGAGAAAATATGAGCAAAACAATCCTTTATGTGCCCAACCAAACTGACCTCCAACTAAAGGGTGGTTTGACCAATGGTGGGGGTCTGACCTCTCCCTGAGGACTGATTTAAAAAATCAGCCTGAGCAAAACTAAAAATGGCATAACTTTCACACGAAAGCCCCAAATGACTTAAAACTTGGAATAAGGCAAGACTACAACCTTAGGAACCTAAAACACAAAGACATCTTGCAAGAGCATAAGAAAGTTAGGACCTTTCAGCTCTTAAATCTCTTCTGCACAAAAACTGGTTTTAGATCGGAAAACGATCCAACTTTCAAACTAGAGCTCCAAATGAAATGAAACTTGACAGACACTACGACCAAGACTCTAGTAAGATATTCCAATGAGATTTTCTCCAAGTGCTTGCTAAAGTTGTAACCTTTTCTCACTTGAGCACAAGAGGAATCAAAACCAGGCAAAACCAAGAAACGATGATTCAGAGGAGCTCGTGGGAAGAATCAAGTCAATGTGGCTAAGGATAGTTTCCCACATGTCCTAGCATCCTCATTTCACAGCAAGAACCAATCCAAAAACCCTCAAAGCCAAAACCCCCCAAATGACCCTTCCTTGATCCAAAACCGGGTAAATGCAAGAACTTGCAAAGGAAGGTGCCTATATGGATGGGGATATACTTGAGCAAAGAGGATAAAGACTTCGACAAATTTTGGATATCAATTGATACATGGAGATGAATGTTTGTAGCCACACTATAGTCACACACAAGCCTAAGGATTACAAAAAACTCACACATAAGAGCCATACTCTATCTCTCAAAAGCTCTCACTATGAACCCTAACTCTCATCTACTTGGCTTAACCTCTAAGCTATCTCCTCTCCCTTTTTTTTTATAGTGGAGGCTAACCTACCACTTCACATCAAAACCATAGATTTGAATACAAAGTGGATTTCATCCACAACACATGGGCAAACTTGATAACCCAAAACATAACGGGTTTTTCAACTATAGCAATCTAATAATACATGCACTAAACCAAAGTAGTATGATCAAAGTGTTGAACTTGCCTAAGAAATACAGAAAATTGAAGTATTGAGGTTTATGTTCAATAAGAACATTCTCCGATGCTCTGACTCCTGAAAATACTATCGGAGTCTGATAAGGACCAAGAACCAAATTAGTATCATGCATATGTCAATACTAAGTTGACATGTCTTAAACTATCGATTGATCGAATGATACTCTCCCCCAAAAGATTAAGGTTTTGAAAAGAAAGGAAAAGAGCAAATAAGGAAAGATTAATTTGAAGATGAAAAATATTTTCTTTTATTAAGAAATATTGAATAATAGAATTTTAAAAGGACTATTTTACTTTATTTTATTTTATTAGGAATGAATTTATAAATATTAAGAAAGTCTAATTAACTTATTTAGGTACATTTATTAAAAATATAATCTATTTCTACATTATGTTCTTGTTTTTTAGTTCTTTTGAAAAAGGAAAATAGATTTTTGGAAAAAGGAAAAGAGATATAAGAACTCACCCTACTGAGCCGGTCCACCAAGCCAAGCACACACACCCACAACACACGCACACAACACACATACACGCCCTTTTTTTTCTCTACCCTCGCCTATCTCTCTCTTCTACTCAACACCATCACCCAAGACGCCACCACCTGATCCCACTAAGCTCATTGTTGTAACACTAAGCATAACCATGTGTCCAGAATATGACAACTTCTACTTTTCCTCTAAATTTAAGCCACTTTACCGGTAATAGTGATGGCAATTCCCTAACAGTACTTCTCGAAACAAGATACATGAATAAATAAAGACTAAATAACAATAGGTAGGATAATAAATGCACATTAATAAACTCAGGACCATGCACCCAAGGACACTCAGGACTACACACTCAAGAACACCCGAAACCATGCATCTAGGAACAACCTTACTATCCTAGGCCGTTGGTGTGAAGGCCCATGTGAAGCAGTGGTGGGATTTTAGTTTAGTCCTATATTAATTGTCTGAAGTGAGTTGTAATAGTATATAATGTCTGTTGGTCCCAAACATAGCACATCCAGGTTAACCTTTTTATACGAAGTGAGTATGAAAGTGTAAGTAGGGTGCTATGTGTGCACTGGTCCGCTCTATGGGTAGGCTAGGCATTGAGCGGATTTTAAGTCAGGGTGTTAATATGGTATCAAAACATCAACTTTTGCTGCACAGGTGCATGAGGACAGGAGGGGTACAGGCATATAGTGTATGACACATGTGAGCCCAAAGTGAACACACAACATGGCATATGCATTAGCACTAGACACACGGACGTGTAACGAGGGGTGGTTCTAGATACCTACCGTGTATGTGGTGTGCTTAAAGAGGGAGTGAGTATAATACACTGGCCCGCTAGTGTGAAGATCCATGTTGGAGTGGTGGTGGGATTAGTCTAACATTGCTTGTTTAAAATGAGTTGCGGTATATAATACCTGTTAGATTCGAACGTAGCACATTCGAGTTAACCATTTTACACGAAGCGAGAACGAAAGTATAAACGGAGTGATATGCATGTGTGGATCTACCCTAGCCCACGATGGACTAGGCTTTGAGCAGATTTTGGGGCTAGATGTTACTTGTAATTTGTCTTGTTTTCAACAACAGGAGCTCTCGTTAATGAGAAACAGGGTACAATCATTAAGAATTTTATCCTGATTTTTCTTCTATTATTGCCGACAAAAAGTGGCAAAACCAAGTAGCATGATGTGATGTAGTGAAACTTATCTCAAGTAGATGTACAGAAATTTGTCCCGATTTGATATGCTCGATGTTGTTCAGTGAATTTTGCCCCACAGTTAGACAAGAGGAGATAAATACTTCCGTTCAAATTTACAAGATGTATTTTTTAAATACATCTTGTCCATAAATATATGAAATATTTTATATTTTAATAAAAAATTAGTGTGATGTTCCTTACATACCCTTAATAAACATCAATATTTACTTTAAATTCTCTATATGTATTCATTGAATATAGTGCTTAGTGATAATAATTAGAGATAAAATAGTTATTCTTAATGTCTTCGTGATCTATATGACAAAAATAAATACTTCTTATAAATTTGGATCAAGAGTAATATTTTACAGTGGAACAATCTGGTTTCGATAAGTACCTTGGCCATCCGACTCCAGAGGGGCATATGAAAGTGGAACGTTTCCCGTCAATCATTAAGGGGTTGTCGGATTGGTTGGAAAAATATATGTGCAATAGAGGAAAGGAAGTGCTTATTAACTCTATTACTAAAGGACCGGAAATAGCGATCAAAAGGGGTAAATGATCACAAATTAAATTTTACTCGCAAAGAATCAAGCCAAAGCCTCACTAGGTCAAATATGCACGGAATAACAAATTTTCAGAGGAAATCAGCTCTGAGGTGGCACTACCGCTCTTAGATGACCGGTAGTACCGAGATAAACAGTAACCTCGGTACTACCGGGGTTACTGTAGCGGCAGTGCCAGATGAATAGTAATTTCAGCACGAGTTCAAATCCAAAAATGATGTAATTTTTTATTAGATGATCCAAAACTCGTGAAACTTTGTGTACACCTTCCTAAGGATGTCAAAAATATATTCCAACCTTCAATCGTAAGGATTGATATCAAGGTTCTGACCTTTTTTTAAAAAACAATGAAGGTTGCAACAAAACCGGGTCAAAACCCTAAACTTCACCCTGAGCTTGCTCGTAGAGATTTAATGATCAAGATGATCCTATATGACCTTCCACATGTCCCATCAAGCAAGAACACCAAATAAATTTCTCCCAAATAGCCAAGATCAAGATCTACCTCAAAATCTTCCTTCTCAACCCAAAAACCGGTTGATTGAAGAAACTTGAATGATCAAGAAGAGGCTTATTTAGATGATTGGGAGATGGTCTACAGAGGATACATCAATCAATCGTTCATCCTTGGTAGCACAAGATCAAGCAAGAAAGAAACCTCAAGAAAAGATCAAGAGTAAAGCAAGAAGAAGATCAAAACTTTAGAACGAATTTGATCTTTATTTCAGAGCAAGATGGATGATTATAAAGCTTCTCACTTGAGAGCAAAGCTCTCAAAGATCACTCACACACCCACGCACACAGAAACACAAAATATTGTGGAAGCCCTAATCTAGAGTCTAGAGACTTTAAGGCTTAAAGCCTCACCTCCCAGTACATCTCCTTATATAGTGGAGGCAACCCTAACCCTAGACCTGAACACACAAGTGGATACCATCCACTCTTACATGAGCTAACCCAAAACCCAACACTCTTAAAGGGTTTTCTACTCACGCATGCACGCTTCTCAAAGCGGCTATTACATTGACGTCAAATCCACTCCGCGAGCCCGAATTTGCATCCAACTCTACTTTAGCGTGACCTAAACCACTTAGACCACCGTCGTGGTTTTCCAAATCACCTCAACCACTAGTATTAGACAAATTACCAATTTGCCCCAATGATCGGTCTTCCTTCTGCTCGAAGCATCGCCATGCTTCGCCCTTTCCATGTGGCTCTAATGACTTGCCGTCAAGCATCTCACACATCCGACCTCCCCTGATCCATCCTCGCTTGGAAGGGGTCCAAGTCACTTGACCTCTACGTGTCCTTTTCCGCTTCACCATAGCGGCATCGGCTTACTTGACCGTTCTTGACCTCAACTCCTCCCTGAGCCTAGTCCCGGTCCATGCCATTACCCACCATATCCATCACCAGTGCTTCACGCTCCGACTTCTTGTTTTCCTGCCTTGCAACCACTTCCCCGCCTCAGTCATCTTCCGGCGTCCCTTGACCATTCTAGACCTCAGCTCTCCTAGCCTAATCCCGGTCTCGCCTTCGCCACACCATGACCTAGCCCCGAAATCCTACAACCAACACGGACAAGCAAACTATCATATAGCACTATTCACAATAAATATAATTACCAATTACATCATCACAACAAACATCACAATTCGCTAGAAAGTCGGCACTACCGCCTCCTAGGGCCGGTAGTACTGCAGGACTGATACTACTGCTCCCACTTGGCTGGTAGTACTGCTCGCCCTAGAGCCCCCGAGAGTACACTCTCTGGAAAATAACTACCACCCTTTGGACTGGTAGTGCCGTTCTCCCAGCACTACCACTCCTATCAATGCCGATAGTGCCCTGTGCAAAAACCCAAAACAACACCTCTCTATAAAAAGACTACCGCACCCAGGTCGATAGCTCCGTAGGGTCAGTACTACTGCTGTCCCATGCTGGTAGTACCGCCCGGCCGGCACTACCGCCACTAGAAGGGCGATAGTGCCGCCTTTGACCTGACAGCCCTCAAATTGCTTCAAATTCAAATCTAAATAAAAAATAAACTCAAACTTGAGCATCACATGCTCAAACACTGTCAATAACTCATCACAAATATGGATAGACCTCCACATGATCTTTCAATTACCTTCTAAAAATATAGTTGTATCTCTCATACCACTGTAATGGTTTAAATATGTACTCTCTGTTCTAAAATAAGTGTCGTTTTAGAATTGGTCACATGAATTAAGGACCGATGTGTATTATCTTATCTACTCATATTCAATTGCATTCACATGTGTGCCTTACTGTCATAACTCCCTCGTAACACAACAATAAAAATTAGAGAGAACCATGGACAGTTTGGGAAGAAATATGTAAATATCACCTTAAAAGTCTAAAACGACACTTAAAAAAAGAACACTTTCGTAAAACGATACTTATTTTAGAACACGGGGTATACATGATTACCCGTTATAACATGGCCCACCAAAATAAGTGGGGTATGTTTTTTCACTTAATTAATGAGAGAAATTATTATCTACATATGAATAATCTGCACGGTTATAATGTAGCCCCATCAAAATAAATGATGTAGATCTTTTTTTTTCTAGATTAATCAGAGAATTTTTAGGATTTTTTTATTTTTTTATTTAAGGATTATTGTAGAATTTTCTAGAACAAAATATTACCTATTGTTTATAGATATATAGATACACAAAGGTAGGTAGAAAAGTCTTATGTGACTATTGCCGTGTGGATAAGAAAATGACATGGGACGGGGAATAATTCTCACCGAGTAGTGTTGTACATGGAACTAAATTTTAAAAACAATCACGTTGAAAAAAAAATCTGAAAAAATGCCTGATGTGTGGGTTCAGTGACCGAAAAGGATACGAGAGGCCCCATTTGTAAGAGAGTGTTCATCAAAAACTAGTAAAACTTGTTATGAACGGCTTATCTGCTGCGACATTGAGTGGAATGATCAAATAACCACCATTCATATCAACTTTTTTTTTTACATGACATCGACTTCTATCTTCCTAGAGCAAGTCCGGACCAAGACTTTCCATGCCAAATGTTGGAGAACGTCACACACCATAGAGCCACTAACATTTTGGAGCATGAATCACCATGGATGTGTTTCTTTTCCGAAAAGGCAACCATGAGAATTGTTTTTTTTTTCCAGATAGAAAAAAGAAAGAGCATGACTGGCATCAAAATGGCAAGCCCAAACCTGGGCGCTGCGATTGGCTTTTCCGGTGCAAATCTGAATCACTCCGAACTTAGCTAGTGGACCACAGCTAGGAGCAAGCAAAAGGCGCAGTCCGACCGGAAACCTATACACGCACATGATGTTTCCTGTTTTTGTTCTATCTATTTTAGTTGTGTTTGCATAAGTCCACTGACTTTATACGATATTGGTTATGTCACTACCAGATTTCAGGTCCTTCGCCACTGCTAAAAACTATCAGAAAAAGGACAAAACAGCAAAAAAAAAAGTTCTTCTGACAAGGAACCGTCATACAAAATTGGTCAGGAGTAATGCTTGACGGTCGACCGTCAGGAGTATGCGCACAAGCATGTTATTACCAAAGTGTTAGGACTTAAAAGAGTTGTCGCCGTTGGCAGAATATCTATGTAAATTGTGTTATATATATATATAGGTCTGTTTGTCAGTTACTGCTCACAGAAATTTTTATAGAGGATTAGTTCGTTTGCAAAGCCAGTACTCGGTTTTATTGTGCTGTCATCTCCTACTTCATAGCTCCACTATCCAGTCTTTGTGGTTGTGCTTGCTTTCACTAGCTCCCGGTGTCCTTCGGTGCTTGTCGTCCCCATCCAGAAATCCAAAATGGCTGCTAGTTAGGTTGGTGTTGCCCACTTGGCTATATCATCACACATAGCACACATGGAGTTGGCTTGTCTTTTCATAGTAGTAGTTGCTTTTGCTGATCATTTACCATTCTCTCAAACACTACACTAGCCGCTAAATCTATATAGTGAGATTATAAAAAAAGAATGGTAACTAAACACAACGCTATTTATATATGTGTGACTTTTCTTGATATTTAAAGTTTGAGGTTTTCTTTTCTGTCATTGAAAGGGAGTAGTTTTCAAAAAAAAGTGCAGCACTGAAATACTACTAGCATGTTTTTCTTTTGAAGAACAGAAATACCAAAGCATGTCTGAACCAACAAATAAATCCTTGCAAGACTCGCGGTAGGCAGGAATGACTTCATTTGTCTTTAGGTAAGGTCCTTCAATAATCTGTTTCAGTGGCCTCGAGATTCATGCTGCCAAAAGGGCACAGAATTTTTTTTTTTAAAAAACTCTTCAAAAATATTCACTTGGACGATTGCAAGCGCACTGATTTCGATACACGCTACATTCAGCGGTCAAACATTTGATTCCGGGTGAAGGGAAGGATATTGACCTCGAGAAAGGGAAACGATGCCGGTGTCGGTGGCTAGGGTGTCTACCCTCCGGAGGTTGGTGTTTGTATTATTTTCTTTTTAAAATAAATGGCAGGGTTTCTGTTTTTGTTTGATAAAAACGGAAGAAAAGGAAGCGACGAAGGGAAGATTATATTTTGTGCTAAATGTCTTTTACTATTGGGGAAACGCCAAAAGGTGATTTGTAACTGATTAGATCAACAATTTTCTAATAAGAAACCAACCTCTGATAAGATCTATGTTATACATAATTAAGTTCTTCAAACTAAACTTTACCTAAAACCCACCTGGTAAAATAATAATGCAGTCTTTTAAAATATTTGTTCCAAATAATTTGAGTATCTGGTACTACCTAGCTAGTGCAAAGCATCCATTCACATGTAAAATTGTGCAAAATACCATAAAACAGAAAAGAAATAAAACAGAAAAGGGATTTGAAAGACAAAAGATAACGTTTGATATGTTTTACAGCTTAACCAAAATTTGTACTCTGAATATTTCTAGAATGAGAGGAACTCAAGATAGAGTAAGCATCTAGGCACTCAATTCATGATTAAGTGTATTTTGGTGATTAATGGCTTCTAAATCATCAGAATTAACATAAGTATCAAGTTTTATAAGTGGTTAGGTCTCGATGATGGCCTAGAATGGTTCTTGGGCATGTATATTGATCCCAAGTGTTCAGTTGATGACAAAGCATGGAGTTCAATGAAGATTTAGAACCTTAAGACTAAAAATGATCGAGGAGTTGAGTATCTGAGTATGGATCATTGTAGAGTTTTTTTTCACTTTGGACGTACTATTAAGGGGGTCGAAGTCTAGTAGGTAATTAGGTGTGATACACACTAGGTTAGTCTAGCTTAGTTTTAGTGAGACGATGCCAAGGATCAAGTCATGGTTGTGACAATATCGAAAAAAAGAAAAATTTGAGCTAAGTTAGGAAAAATTGTACTGAGGCAGGTTATCCTAGTCATGCGCACCATAGGGTCAGAGCATTAATCGAGACAGGTATTTTTCGAGGGCTTTTAGATTTTCAACAAAGACGAATGATCCAGGTCACCTGGAACATCAAGTAAGACCATTTGTCCAGAGAGCAGTTTTTCAGAGGTTGCATTGGGCCTAATCTGGGTCGCATCGGATCATTGTTCTAGAGAGATTGTTTTGAGATGAATTTCAAGGTGGATGATTTGGGTCAAGTTGGGTTAGATCATTGACTTGGATCATCTTTCTAGAGAAGGGAATTTTGAGCTACAACAGGTGGGATGATCAAGGTCGACTTGCAGCATTGACCCGGACCATGTTTCCAGAGACACCTTTCCCAGTTTTATACAGGAGGAATGGTACGCATCACAACAGAAGATCTAGGTCGTTCAGATTATCCAGGTCAATTTGCACAATCTGGGTTGTGTTGATTCAGATCATCTGGTCACAGTTAGATGCAGTGGCAGAACTAGAAAATTTTCTATAGAGGTGCACACTTCACATATACACCTCTACAGTCTTGTATAATTATTTCGTAACATCATATATCCAACATATATATTTGAAATTTACTAAAAGTATAACATAAATAGTTCTAAGGTCTTTAAAATCCTGAAACACTAAAATCAGAACCAATTCAATCAACAAATTTGACCTATTGAAGATGTGATCTTGTAGTTTTTCTCTAATTTTTTAAGGTGCCGGGGCATACCTGGCACCTCCTAGATCTGCCCCTGGTTAGATGATGTAGGTCATGTTGATTTTTCAGAAATTTTTGTGTAACAGTTGGTTTTCTTAGAGAGGCCTATATATTCAAAGTGTAAGCATTCAAGGAAGCTCTCTTGACACACAAGAAGGATAGCCAACATAGAGGGGAGTTCAAGAGCACTCATGAGCAAGAATTAAAGATCTTGAGAGTGTGGGAGAGTTTGAGAGAGAGTACATTAGGCCTAAATGTGCGTCACTCTTAGCTGCTTGCTTTACCTTAGTAGGTTCAAGTGACATTCCTGGGCTTATATCTCTTTGAAATCAACATTTTCATAGATAGGTGTTGTTCTTGGTGATCTTCCAAGGAGGAGCTAATGGAAAGCATCAAGAAGGTTTTAATGGAGCCCACCTATCTAGAGTGGAGAAGGGCTATCGTGTCTAGAATTCTTTGATTGTTGCGCGGATTCAAGTAGCAGCCATATTCTTGCAAGAGTGCTCTAATGAGGATTTGTGTAGATCGTCGAATATCTGATACCTTTAATGGTTGTCTCTACATATTTATGTTTCCGCATTATATTCTTGCCTTTATATTCCTAGATCACTAGATTTGTTTAGGTTTAGTCTTGGGTTATAGAACTTCACTACACTTTGTACAGGAGTTGTTTGATTTCACTAGTGAGTCTTAGTCGTCTAGATTGGGTTAGAAAATATGTTTTCATTTACTTAATTACGAAAACTTGTTTTGGCCAAAAATTCAAAAAGATTGGCAATTCACCCGTCCCCTCTCATGCATTCAGTCCACCACTATTACAGAAAGGTCTATATGAGATGCCTCATCACAGACAGTTTTGAAAAACCATCTGTGTTAAAGCTAATCACAGATGATTTTGCTAGCACGATCGTCTAAGTTTTTGGATATACTAAGAACTGTTTGTAATAAGCTGACATCACAGGACGAATCATCTGTGATATGACTTCATATCATAGACGGTTTTTTGAAAAGAACTGTCAGCAATACTTCACAGATAGTTTTTTCAGCAAACTGTCTATGATATTTCTTGTCAATGTATATATAATACAGAGCCCCAACCCACTAACGGTTTTTTAGTGTTTCCATATTTGTCTTTGAGGTGGGGACGGTTGTGAGGCGATTTGGTGAAAGGAGACCGTGTAGGATCAAGGATAACCGACTAGAGGGGGTGAATAGGAGGTTTCTAAATTTTTTGGCACTAATTGCAATTAATAAAACTACTAAGCGAGAATTGCAATTAACTCAATTTACAACCAACTTATCTAGTGATCACTAAGTACTCTAGAAATTCAAGAATGAGCAAGAGATAATTCTAAGCACAAGTAATACATCCAAATTGCTAGAATTATTAGTTTAGCACAAGAATGAAGAATGCAAACCACAAGAGAATGAGACACAAGTTTTATCCCGTGGTCTCGGAGATTTGCCGATCTCCCCTAATCCACGTTGAGGTGACTTGAACAACTTCAAGCCGGCTCCAACCGCTTGAGCCTTCCTCGATCACTAAGATAGTTCTTCCCCGCTCCGGGTAGGCGAACTCCGGCCTTCACAACTTGCCGGGACTTCTCACAACCTTCGTTGAGAAGCTCACTGCTCACTAACACTTCCAAGCCATCTAGGAGGCGGCAACCTCCAAGAGTAACAAACTTTGACAATCGCTTGAGGTGAATCAAGTGTCTAAATGGCTCAATTTAGTGCTCTCACTTGATTTTCACTCAACTACTCCTCAAATGTGAATTTAATGCAATAGAGTAGAAGAGATTGCACACTAGAGCTCAAGAATATGAAATGAGAGTCCAAGAAGTGCTCTATGCTGCATATGGGGGTGTATTTATAGCCCTCATCAATTCTCCTAGCCGTTGCAACCAATTTTCTGAAAAATTCAGGTTGGCCGACACTACTGCCCATCTGGGGCTGGTACTGCCGGCCTTAGGTTCAACGGTCGATTGTGGGCATTAAATGCACAGACAGACTAGCCGTTGCCCTGAGGCCCGGCACTATCGCCTATGCTAAGTCGGTAGTGCCGGTCGAGCGACAGTACCGCCCAACTGGGGTCGGTAGTGCCGACCGAGCTGGCTTCATGTCGGGACCGGATTTCCAAATCCGAACCCTCTGTGTATAACCTGTGCTAGTCCAGGAAAAGCTAGCACACACAGTGGAAACAGTGATGACAGCACATCCATATCACGAATCAAATAATATTAATTAAGTTTAAAGAGAATTAGCCTTATGGCCAATTATTACAAATAAGAAGCATCATAGCTTGAGTTCAATAAGAAACAGCGGAAACGAAATAATAGCAGCAAAGTAAGTAAGCCCATCCATTTGCCCAACAGGCAATCGACTGGGGTTCGCGTCCTAGCATTCCGGATCGCCTTCATCATAACCACAAGCGTAGAAATCGTGAGTCGACTTCAACACGCACACTCTTCTGTGGAAAGTTGGGGATGTTGCAAGGGTGAGCACAAAATGTACTCCGCAAGTCTTGGAAACATAATGCATGATAACTATATGCAAGGCTAAACAATTGAAGGCATAATATGGCTCTTTTAGCATAAAGCAAAGTTTAACTATAAATACCAATATTAATTTCATAAAGCATCATTTGAACAAAAAGTAATAGCATAGTAATTGAATTTGATATAACAATTAAAGCAGGTTCCATCTACCTGATTGGCTCCATCTGTCAAACCATAACCCAAGAGTTCCATCTGCTCTCGGCTTCCCAAACCATCATTTTCCT
Source organism: Otatea glauca (assembly GCA_036346275.1). Lineage (NCBI taxonomy): Eukaryota > Viridiplantae > Streptophyta > Magnoliopsida > Poales > Poaceae > Otatea > Otatea glauca. The sequence continues at coordinate 51,393,766 of CM070711.1, forward strand.
TTCAAACAAAACCATGAAATCTACAATGTGCAAGCGTACCTCGCCTGCCCTTGACCATGGGCACGGCTACTTAAGTAGTTTTAACTCTGCAGAGTGTGTACACTTTACCCACAAGACATGATCGACCCTTGTTGCCATGCACTTAACACACTTCCTTTGGTGTGTCGGCAGAGAGATCATGACAAGGCCTTTACAATGCACAACCCACTATTAACCTCACCCGCTAAGGTTTCACATTGTTAGGGTTCTAGCTGCCCAAGATCTGAAGCCCCTCTTGCGCTGCCAACATCTGCACTCACCTGTTGGCGAAGCTAATAATGAGACGCACAAATTATTTAGCCAGTCGTACCCATATAGACTTGTGGTTGTGCGGTAGTGCTCGGTCCATGGTAACACACGCTTGGTCCTTAATTGACTAGGCGGAACATTCACATACCAAGGTCTCGTGCTTTCGCACCGCCAAACATCCATCCGCCCCGGTCTAAACCATTTCCACTTTATTTCATTTAAATCACAGCAGCAACACCAATTGCCGCACTTTCACAAATAAGTTTGAACAATATTTGAAATGATTCCCATAATGGCACAATACCAAAACGCTTAAGCTGGATTAAGCACACTACTACAGAATGGTACATCACTATCGCTTCATCTATGTCGGTTCTTAAGTTTTTAGGAAGAAACGATTGTGATAGATGACTTAGGAGAGGCATTAATCATAATCACTATCGGTTCTCAGGTTAGAAGTGATAGTGATGTAGATCGAACATTACAATCGGTTCTTATGCGAGAAGTGATAGTGATGTGCATTATCATCACTATCGGTTTTCATATAAGCGATAGTGATGAGCACGCATACATCACTATCGGTTCTTATTTAGAAGCGATAGTGATGATAATGCACATCACTATCGCTTCTCACAAAAGAACCGATAGTGATGAGCACGCATCACTATCGGTTCTTTTGTGAAGCGATAGTGATGCGTATATCATCACTATCGCTTCTTAAATAAGAACCGATAGTGATGTGTACGTGCTCATCACTATCGCTTCTTATGTGGGAACCGATTGTGATGACTATGATAATCACTATCGCTTGTCTTGTAAGAACCGACTGTGATGTGCATGATCACATCACTATCGCTTTTTATATGAGAACCGATAGTGATGTACCTCGTTAGGTTATTTATACCACTCGACTGAACTCTTCTCTGTTATTGTTCGGAGGAGGTTTCTCGCCGCCACCGAAAAAATAGCTCAATTCGTGGTTGGAAGCCATACTTGGGTGAGAAAATTTGAAATCCTCAAGGGTGGGTGTTAAGAGGGTAAATTTGAAGCCCTAACTTGAGGAGATTTCCCCCTCATTTTGCATAATTTGTGGTTTTCTTCAAAATGTGAGCATTCCTTCAAACCCCTTTAATTTTGTACTATGTAATTTTGATATGTCGAAGAAAGTTTAGATTGCTTGGTATTGTGTATATCCTATCAGATTTCACACCCTTTATTTCACAAGCATGTACACATGTATTTAATTATCTTAATTTGTAGTGCTTTGATGTTAATATGGAATTATTATTCTTTGTCACCGATGAATGCTAGAGTTTAGGGTGCGGAACCTCGTCTCCCGTTCGAGGATGCTTGTTTATAAATATACCGAGCGAAATGGCATATTTATAAGCGGCGATCTCGAATTGTCCACGTTCTTTGGGCAGTTCGAGGATATGTGCCGGGCAAGTTCTGAAGTGTGTTGTACAAGCTGCGAGTAGAGATTTGGTAGCGTCTCCTGGTATTCTCGGATACACACCCTCTTGACCTGTTGTCGAGGCGTGTATATGGAGAATAGCGGGGAGATGTCAAATTTTCTCTGAGTTGTACAACGGCTTAGGAACTTGTCGAACCACATATCCTCGAATGGGATTAGACCAAACCTATTTAGAGATTAGGAGTCATCGTTGGTACCCTTGTATTGTTTCGTTGTAGTCAAAAGATCTGTGAGGGTACTACACTATATAATTAGATTGTTTGATATCATTGTTCATGTTAAAATGTATGTCTCTTATCTAGGAAATTGGAAGCTCTAAATCGGGGAAGAATCTAGGTATCGATCGGGAGTACATATTTCATATATGTTGCGAAATTGTCATCTATTTTGCAAAGGTAATATTAAGCGAAATGATGTCTCAATATTTCAAATAACTAGCTTCTTTGTCGCTCCGGTTTGTGCATAATTTATTGGGTGAAGTTTAATTGCGGATGAACCGTAAGGAATGGATGTATGCAAAAAGTCGTGTGAGTCTTTGAATTTGAGAGGGTGTTAAGGAGTTCAAAAAATTGCAAGAGTACATGGTGAGGAGGGTGTAAACTTCATATATTGTCCTTGCATTGATTGCACCAATCGAGAAGATTTAACAACTCGGCTCAAATTGAGGACCACGATTCGACGTGGCCGTGAGGAATTACGTGTTGGATCCATCACGGGGGACAGGTAGTACCTGCGGTATGCAATGAAGACACGGTGGAACCGGATGATGAGTTGCGACTGATATGTTTGAGGAGGAGAATTTGGAGCAAATGTTGCGGGATGTGGAGGGTAATTACGAAAGAGAGTTTGAAAAGTTTAAAAGCTTGATGGAAGGCGATGCCAAACCACTGCTCACAAGGTTGCAAAGCGAATACACCAAGTTGGGTTCGGTCCTTGCATTGTTCGAACTGAAGGCAAAACACCGTTGGACAGATACAAGTTTCAATGCACTTCTAGTTCTTCTATCGGATCGCTTCCGAGGGAAGCGAGTTGCCAACAAGCATTTATGAAGCGAAGAAGCTACTATGTCCCATGGGAATGGAAATAGAAAGGATACATGCATGTCCGAATGATTGCATCTTGTACCGTAACGCACATCAGGAGCTACACGTTTGTCCAGTTTGCGGTGTGCCCGGTACAAACAAAAGGAGAAGCGTAACGACAAGAAGCGTAAGAGCCGAGGAAGCAGCGGTGAAGAGGTCACTAAAGGTGCACCGCCAAGGTATTGTGGTACTTGCCCATCATTCTCCGTCTGGAGAGGTTGTTTGCAAATCCTAGAGAGGCGTAATTGTTGTGTTGGCATTATGAGTCTCGAAAGGAAGATGGAAAGCCGAGGCACCTGCCGATTCGGCTCAATGGAGAAACATCGATTGGAAACATGAGGAGTTTGGTGCGAAATGAGGAACATAAGATTTGGGTTGAGTCTCGATGGAATGAATCCGTTTGGTAACATGAGCGATCGTCACAAGACGTGGCGATTTCATTGTGCATCTACAACCTCCCTCCTTGGTTGTGCATGAAGCGAAGTATATCATGATGTCGTTGCTAATCTCGGGACCCAAACAGTAGGAAATGATATTGATGTGTACCTCGCTCCACCGATCGAGGATTTGGTAAAATTGTGGAATGACAGGTCATTGTGTGGGATGCGTCTGAAGAGAGCATTTCACCCCACTGCTATGGTATTTTGCACCATAAATGATTTCCGGCTCTTGGAAATTTGGCGGAGCTCTGATCTGAAAGGAGCAAAAGCGTGTCCTATTTGTGAAGAGGAGACCGAGAGCCTATGACTGCCAAATTCCAAGAAAACTGTGTATATGGGTCACCGTAGGTTTCTACCTCGAAGTCATCGATACCGTAAGATGGATGACAAATTTGATGGGAAGAGGGAAGTTTGTTCGGCACCGCATCCTATGAGTGGTAGGCAAGTATATTCACGTGTAGAGGATATCGATGTTCAGTACGGAAAGAGCCGTAAATCTGTTCGTTCTAGGACCATTTGGAAGAAGAGGTCAATATTTTGGGACTTACCGTACTGGAAGGAGTTAGATGTCCGGCATTGTATTGATGTCATGCACATTGAGAAGAATGTCTGCGACAATTTGGTTGGCATCCTGTTGAACATACCTGGAAAGACAAAGGATGGTGTGAATGCTCGTCGCGACATGGCCTACATGGGAATCAGGCCCAGGCTTGCGGTGATTGAGGAGGATGGAAAAGGTCCGTACATCCCATTGCATGCTACACCTGTCCAAGAAGGAGAAAGAGGACCTTTGCAAATGTCTCCAAGGTATTAAAGTTCCATCTGGCTACTCCGTGAACATTAAGAAGCTTGTGTCCTTGGATGATTTGAAGTTGCTAGGCATGAAGTCCCACGATTGCCATGTCTTGATGACCCAAATGCTCCCGATTGCAATAAGAAATATTCGCGGAGGATGTCGGGTTTGCAATCACGAAGGCGTGTTACTTCTTCAATGCGATCTCTGCAAAGTTATTGACCCGACATGCTAGACAACTTGCGAGTGAGGTGGTGCGGACTTTATGTCGACTTGAGATGCATTTCCACCGTCATTCTTGACATCATGGTCCACCTTGTTGTTCACCTTGTTAGAGAGATTAAGATATGTGGACCCGCTTTCTTACGTTACATGTATCCGTTTGAGAGGTATATGGGTATATTAAAGTCCTACGTAAGGAATCGGTCAAGCTTCGAGGGTAGTATTGTGGAAGGTTATGGGATGAAGAGGTTATTGAGTTTTGTGTGGACTATCTCGGGAAAAGACAAGCAATCGGTGTTCCTCTATCTCGCCACGAGGCGAGTTCTTGGCAAAGGAACCGTGGGGTCGAAACTAACGAGGCCACGGTTTGATATGTATTGCAAAGCGCATCCGGCAGTCTTGCGAATAAGCGCGAAGTTGCGTGGTACATCGAAAGCGGACAAGTCGATATTACGGGAGAGAATCCACATATGGATGAGCTTTCCATAATGCGAGAACACAACGATAGATTTCTCACATGGTTCAAACAAAAGGCGGAGGTCTCTGTTAGTGAGACTATCAAATGGTTGGCTGACGGACCTAGATTTAATGTACGACATGGCGAAGTGCGATATTAATGGGTACACCTTTTACACTGAAAGTCAGGATGGGAATAGTACTGTTCAAAACAGTGGTGTAAGCATAGATGCTTTGTCCGATGAACATCACTCGAAAGGAGGATCCTCAATGGCAATGAACTCTTACTACGGGGTGATCGAAGAAATTTGAGAGCTCGATTACGGAATATACCAAATTCCATTGTTCGATGTAAGTGGGTGGGACTTCCACATGGAGTGAAGGTCGACAAGAGAGGTTTTACCCTTGTGGATCTAAGCAGAGTCGCCTACAAAGAAGATCCATTCATCCTTGCGAAGCAAGCAAATCAAGTCTTCTCGTGCGTGATCCGGCCAATCCGAGATTGCACGTCGTCGCTTGTGGCAAGCGGTGGATCGTTGGTGTTGAAAATATCGTAGATGAAGAAGAATCGACCAATTTGATGAAATACCTCCGTTTGCGTATGGGGCCTTTCTTAGCGAGAACGACGACACACATGGAAGAAATTACATACGTGTAGATCATCAAGAAGGGTTGTATTGTAAATAAAAGGAGTATGCGTCAATGTATCGGTTGCTATGTGTTTGAAATATTTGTATTGTACATAAATGTAATTTCGTGTTTGAAATTAAGGTTATGTCTGCGTATGAAACTTTCACAATTTTTGTGAATTGATTGTAAGAAAAGAAGGCATTTTACATCAAATCATTTCTAAAATTTTCAAAATACTTGAACTTTATTTGAAAAACATTTGACTTTTCTACTCTTTGAGAAGTAACATGTGGACAAAGAAAATTTGGGCTTCTTTTTGAATGCCAACTCTTTTGCCAAAATCCTTTTGGAGAAGACTTGTAGTATCACAAGGTATATTCTGCAAAATTTCAAAATTTTACAATTATATTTGCAAAATTTATGGCGTTTACTCTTTCATCACATATTTGACAAATTCGGACTTGATGGTTTGTCGGAAAACAAATAGTCTGATGAACTACAATTGTGTCGGTTTTTTTAAAACCCGATAGTGATATGCTAATTTGTGTCGGTTTTTTTTAAAACCCGATAGTGATATATTATATTATTTGTGTCGATTTTTTTTCCAAAAACCGATAGTAATACTAATTTTTTTTGCAAATGCTTAACAGTGGAATGCAATTGTCTGTATCGGTTTTTCAAAAAACCCGATAATGATATAGTATTATTTGTGTCGGTTTTTTAGAAAAAACCGATAGTAAGACTAATTTTTTTGTGCAAATGCCTAACAGTGGAATGCACTTATCTCTGTCGGTTTTGTTAAAAAAACCGATAGTAATACTAATTTTTTTGAAAATGCCTGACAGTGGAATGCAATTATCTGTGTCGGTTTTATAGAAAAAACCCGATAGTAATAATAATTTTTTTTGAAAATGCCTAACAGTGGAATGCAATTATCTGTGTCGGTTTTTCAAAAAACGCGATAGTGATATATCCTTATTTGTGTCGGTTTTGTTAAAAAAACCGATAGTAATACTAATTTTTTTAAAAATGCCTGACCGTGGAATGCAATTATCTATGTCGGTTTTTTGAAAAAAACCGATAGTAATACTAATTTTTTTTGAAAATGCATAACAGTGGAATGCAATTATCTGTGTCGGTTTTATAAAAAAGCCGATAGTAATACTAATTATTAGTGTCGATTTTGTTAAACAACCGATAGTAATACTAATTTTTTTTTGCAAATGCCTAACAGTGGAATTCAACTATCTGTGTCGGTTTTTCAAAGAAACCCGATAGTGATAAAGTATTATTTTTGTCGGTTTTGTTAAAAAAACTGATAGTAATACTAATTTTTTGCTAATGCCTAACAGTGGAATGTAATTATTTGTGTCGGTTTTTGAAAAAACCCGATAGTGAAATTTCTTTGTGTCGGTTTTTTTTAAAAAAAATCGATAGTAATAATTTTTTGTGCAAATACCTAACAGTGGAATGTAATTATTTGTGTCGGTTTTTAAAAAAAACCCGATAGTGATAGTAATTTATTTCTGTCGGTTTTTTTAAAAAAACCGATAGTAACACTAATTTTTTTGCAAATGCCTAACAGTAAAATGCAATTATATGTGTCGGTTTTTTAAAAAATCCAATAGTGATATTATCTTATCTGTGTCGGGTTTGTGAAAAAACCGATAGTAATGTTAATTTTTGCTAAACTAACGATGGAATGCATTTAGTTGTGTCGGTTTTATTCAAAAGCGATAGTGACAAGATATTTGTTTGGTTTTGTTAAAACCGACGATAATCTTATTTTTTTGCTAATGCCTAATGGTGGAACTTTGGCGCGCACTTCATTTATTCCCGCGCCCCACGCTCCTAACCATTGCCTCGCTGCCCGACGCTCCTAACCCTAGCCCACCGCCACGCCGCCCGACCACCCCACCGCCCGACTCCCACCACACCGACGACCCCACGCCGCCTCACCCAGCCCCGCGCCACCCTGTGCCCCACTCCACCCCACGCCGCCCCTCCCCCACGCCACCTCCGCCCGACGCCACCCCTCCGCCTCGACGCAGCCCCACGCGGACGCCTCGCCGACGCCACCCTCCGTCCCGACGCCCCACGCCGACCCCTCCGCCCGACGTCACCCCTCCGACCCGACGCCGACCCCTTCGCCCGACGCAGCCCCACGCCGCCCCTTCGCCCGACGCTCGAGGTAAACACATGCTGTCACCAAATTTTTGCCAGAACAAAGCTGCTTAACTGGCCCGTGCAATATATTCTACAATCTTCAGTTTTGATTTCTGAAATTGAGAAACAGGAAATGAAAAGCAAAGGTTGTTCTACTTGCTAAGGAAGATGTTATGTATAGTTTAACACTTTTAGCTTAGAAGGAAATTTCTTGTACCCATTATATAATCAAAATTAGAAATGAATAATACATGGTATACTGCAAGATAATTTTGTATTGAATGGAAATGGGACCAACACACAACAAAACAGTCGAGCAGTATGCTTTTTCACAAGATGTAGTAGCTTGGTTTCTTTGAATCAAGTTGTTACACCCAAAAGCTTGTTGACAGACTATTCCAATTGTCGCTGTAGAACAGCTTGACAAAGCTAGAAGTGCTGCTTGTCCTTTTTCTATTTTCCTGTGAACTTAATGGATGCGATTCTTAATGGTAAGCCAAATTCATCATTGTATGGGAACTATTACCAAGCCTAAAAGTAGTATAGCTGTTTGGAGGGTATCTTGTTGCTGGAGTATGGAGTTAGCTAGGTGCTGGTGTGTTAGAGGATTTGCATCTTTTCTTTGTAAATACAATATGCAAATGATTTGTTTTGGTAGCTTAATATGATATTGGATAGGTTTATGTATTTACTGATTGTTGAATGGACTAGATACTATAGAAAACATAATTCTTCATGACTCCCAACTATGCTTGACCTTACCATTATATAACTAGAATTCTGTAGACATTATTTGTGCAAGATTTTGCTTGGTTAGTCTTTCTTACTCATTGCTATCATCTGTATTCTAATAATTGCATATTATTTTTCTTTTTTCATCTCAGCATATGTTAGAGTTTAGGTTGCGTAACCTACGTCTCCCGTTCGAGAGTGCTTATTTATAAATATGCCGGAATAACATATTTATAAGCAAGCAGTCTCGAATTGTCCACGTATTTTGGACAGTTCGAGCATATGTGGTTCGAGCAAGTTCCTGAGCTGTTGTACAACTCACAGAGTAGGTTTCGGTAGTGTCTCCCTGGTGTTCTCCGGATACACACCCCTCTCGACAGGTTGTCGAGACGTGTATCTGGAGAACAGATGGGAGATGCCGCCAAATTTTCTCTGGAGTTGTACAACAGCTCAGGAACTTGTCCGAACCACATATCCTCGAATGGGATTAGGACCAAACCTATTTAGAGATTAGGAGTTATCGTTCGTACGTATTTAGTTGGTCAACATATAGACTTTTCTTGAAGATCATTCGCTCATCTGTTACTCTACTGCAATATGCTAGAACAATGACATGCTATGAATTATCCATTGACCTGTTGCTTCGGATGATTTATTGTGAAGTTCACATAATAGCTACGAATTGCTTTCTCTCATGTCAAATATTTGTCCATGTTAGATAGGAAAACTCAAAATGTCGCAATTAGAGAGCATTGGCTCATCGCCAGAAAGAGTAGAAGGTGCTCTTGAGGGCGCACCAACTTCCAAGTGTCGAGCCGAGCCAAGTTCGAAATGTCGAGGCCGAGTAAGGTGAGGAAGGCCGAGGACCGAGCAAAGGGCCACAGGAGAACGCCGCAAATTCTCCACTTCAATGCGACGGCGTTTGCGGGTCCTCCCAAGTGTAAGGGCGATACCGCTCATTCCTCGGGCAAGCGGTGAGGGAGAGAGTTCCCGAGCGGTTAAGGATTGGAGAAAGGAGGTCGTCGAGCGGAAGAACCGGTGTGGGGCGAGGTTAAGGAAAATGGATTATAGAAGAGGAGGATGAAAACAATGCGGTGATGCGTACGCCTTGAAGAGGATGGGTGTGGCTCGAGGCACCGGGGTCTACATGCACGGTGAGTACGTCTTTGAAAGGCCGTGCACCATTCGAGAGGTATCTGTTCGTGACTCCCGATGTTTGGGAGGAGTTCACGAGGATCAAGAGTACGCCCGAGGCAGAGGAGCTGAGACAGAGGAACGTTGCTACCCAGAGGCTGAACACGCACGCGCACCACCTCGGTTCAGGCGGCTACGAAGGGAAGAAAGCAGAATGGGCACGACTAGCCGAGCAGTGCGCCAACTCCGGGACAGCGATGCCTTACTCGCACATATGTGAGGAGCGGGCACGTGACTGGGTATTAGCGAGGACAAAGAAAACCGCGGACGGGCAGCTGGTAGTACCAAACCCCACTACCGCGCAAGTCGCCTCCACCATCGTAAGATATCAAACTTACTACATTGCGAGAGACCATTCCCTCGTATTTGAGATCTAATTCGTACTCGCTTCTTGCAGGAGGAGGTAAGCGGAGGAAAGAGCGGAGACCTTTCTTAGCCAAGGGTCAAATGACATCCTATCCATGCGATCGGAAGCTCGACCATAAGGGCGGGTGCTTGCCGCAGGTCGGGCATCTGAAGAAGTCCTACTTCCAAGATCTTGCCGAGTACGGATCAAGAACATGGGAGGCACGTGCGGAGCGCCTGAAGGACACGCTTAGGGAGCAGCTGAGGGAGGAGATCTCGGAGGAGATGAGGGTGCAGATGATGGCACGTGAGGAGCGCCTAAGGGCCGAGATGATGGCGATGATCTCCCAGAGTCAGAGCCAGATGCCCCCGCCTACTATAGAGAAACCTGTGCCCCCACCAAGTAGCCGCGATTCCAAAAATGATAAGTCCGGTCCCCAGCTGAAGGTAATAATTAATTTTGCCTTACTTAATGGTGCGAGGGTAACTCTTCATATGTTTTCTCTCAAGTTGCGCACTTTTTGCAGGTGCCTACCAAGTGCCAGCTCACCCTGATAGAAGACGGATTTCCTGTTGAGGCTGCACGCGGGGTTGCATTTCCATGCAAGGAGACCGACACGGTGCATGGTCAGCCTTTGGGGAAGGGCTACAAGAGGGTCCAGGTGGACTACGTCCACGAAGCCTTCTTATCACATGTGCTCGAGTTCCCCCCTAACGAAGACATCACCACTCTCGGGCTAAGCGCGTTGTCGTTCATCAAGTGGCCCACGACAGCGTCGTCTTGGTCAAGGTAAACATCCTCACGTCTTCGTACCATTCGGTAGTATTGCAACAAGTTACTTAATTATGCGCGTGCTTTGTAGGTTCCTACCGTACTGCTACCGCTCCCACGATCGTGGCGAGCCCCGCACAGTATCTGGTGATGCATAAAAGGACTAGCATGACAACCACAGAACCACCTTTGGAGGCCTTTGCTAAAAGGCTAGGCTCACAAAGGCCACAGCGCCCCTCGGTACATGAAAAGTCCATCGCCCGGCCTCGGAGACTCCTTGGCCCGAAAGGAGAGCGGCACAGACCACGATGAAGCCTTATGAATTTAAGGCCTACGTACATGGAAAGCCCTTACGCCTCCCAAACAAATTGAGCGCTCTAGGCATATGGACTCGACGGACTCCATGGATGGTACATTGACAAAGCGAAGAGAGCGGCGTGTCGACTTCAATGTTAGATCTGAGAAAGGACATTTCCACCGCGAGGAGGATGGGACATTCGATTAGTTTTGAGGATCTCATTCGTCTGCACCAACCGATAGCCATCGATATTTCTCTTGTGACGATCACGACGCTGTGAGTATCGCACCACGTTGCACGACCTTATGACTTCCATAGGATTTTGCATTACGCTTTTTAACATTCTATGCGAGTTGTAGAGGCGATGAGGCGTGGTCGTGACGAATCGACAACTAGTTGGGTTAAATCGACCACGAGCTTGTGTCGCGACGATGGCTAGGCTTCAACCGAAATGGGTTGCCGGCTACATCAAGAGGGCATTGCAAGTTGAGTCGAAGAAGGACTTCATTCTATTCCCGTACCACGAGGAGTAAGTACTACTTCACTGTTCAATTACTTCTACACACTGAAACCGTATGTGAACTTATTTTCTTCATTGCATACCATTTAATAAGCAACCATTGGGTTCTACTCGTGCTCCTTAGAGTGACAACAAAGTGTACTGATTTTAATTAAGCTTGATAAGAGACCGATGGCCTACGCGATCAAGCCTCCTTTGAAGCGATAAGTGCACCACTCTTATCTAACATTTTATGTATTTAACTACATTCATTATTTTTTTACTCAACGACATCTCTCCAATGTATATAGGGGTTTCAAGGAATACGTCGAAGCAGGAGGGACACACGACGACAAAAAGGGCTCCAAGCTGGAGTATGTCAGCTTCAAGGTACAAGTGGCTATCATATATAAGATTTAGATTTTCTGACATATTTTCTTTGTCTCTTAATTTATTTTTCTTTCTTCACAGTGTCATCAACAGGGCAGCGACGACCGCTGTGGTTTGTATGTCATGCAACACATGGTGATCTTGATTGTCGGCTCAGACCGTTTCCCTAAGGTAGTACATGCATATACAATTAGTCTTTCACATGGAAATTTGAAAACTCAAATTAGAGCACTCGTTTCTATCTTGCAGAATACCGTTATCCCCCAGAAGAGTGTAGACAGCACTGCACTCAACAAGATCTGAGACCACTTATGCGGTGGTACTGGATAGAATGCTTGTCGGAGGACGGACGGTTTAGAGATCCCAAAAGCTCCTACTAGACCAGATGTGAACAAATATTACATATCTGAATGCGATTGCATGTGTACTTATGGTTAAGCATGTTTACGTTCTATTTTGTTAACGAATGTGATATGTGTTTGTTGTAACAAAGTGTTCATGTTCTTTGAATGTGATATGTTGTCTGTAATTTCTGTGTGAATGTGATATGTGCATATTGTGTGGAATATGTGCTGATTAGAATGTGATAGCACACCACACCCCTTCATCTCTGTCGGTTCTCACAAGAAAATGATAGAGATGTGACGGTCATCTCTATCGGTTCTTTAAAAGAAGCGATAGGGATGATGAACTCATCTCTATCGGTTCTTTATAAGAAGTGATAGAGATGAGTATATTCATCTGTATCGGTTCTTTCAAAGAAGTGATAGAGATGATTATATTATCTCTATCGGTTCTTTTTAAGAAGCGATAGAGATGATACAGTCATCTCTATCGGTTCTTTATAAGAACCAGATCTTGGCACTTTCAGTTGCCACATCTTCTGGTGCATACCTCGACAACTGGGTGAACCTATTCAGGTATTCAGAAACACTCTGGTTTCCCTGATGCAGCTTGCGAAATTCTCTTTTCTTCATTTCAATAATGCGGCAGCACATGAAGCGTCTGAAGGCTTGGAGAATTCCTCCCACGTTATAGTTTGAGCATTCTGATGGGCAGCACAGAAGTTATCCCACCAAGTAGCAGCTACTCCTTTTAATTGATGACTCGCGTAGAGAACCTTCTCACGGTCATCACACTGAGTCAACTGGAGCTTTTTCTCCACATCTCTTAACCAGTCATCTGCCTCCAAGGGTTCACCTGCTCCCGTGAAGGTAGGCGGTCTAGTTCTCATGAACTCTCCAAGCTTAGACTGGGGCGGCATCACTGGTACTACGGCTGGTGCTGGCTGCGGATTGTTTACCATATTACGAGCAAGGGCTCGCAACAAGCTGTTGCATTGCCATCATCTGCTGGATATCTGCGATCGGGGTTGGATGGCGGCGGCGGTGGCACTTGCTGATCTTGAACATCCTGTTGCTCTTGTGGCTCTGCCTGGCCACGACCACGACCACGACCTCCAACACGACCTCCTCTACAACCAGCTCCACAACCTCTTCCTTGACCTTCCATCTGAAGCAACGACCAGGGACAGGTTAGCAATAGATGAGAGGGAAAGAGCAAAAGATGAAAAGACTAGGGAGGTAGCCATTCCAAGACCAAACAGGCTATAAAACTCCAAAAGAAAGGTGGCTGCAACAGAAAGCTAGGGCAAGTGTACAACATACCCAACAAACAAGCAACAAAAAATACTAATACACTCGAACTATACGTGCTAAACTAGAAAGGGTGACATGCTCCAAACTATTGAGCACTATTAACTTAGCCTATATGGGAGTCTTCTCGGATATACTCTTTGACGGCTTGATCATCTTCTTCCTTGATCTGGATTCTTGCAGAAGACTTGAGGCTTTGAGAAGTTTCAAGGGATAAGATCAAATTAAAATTTTAAAATAATATTTCAGCAAAGAAAAGGAGTAAGAACCTAAGAATAAGATGAGATGAGATAATCTATTTCACAGCAATTCGTTGGTTTGATTTAGAAAATAATTTTGAAGTTCTTGCTAAGAAGACCAGACTAACTAGGGATCGACCTACAATCGATATGGCTCGATACCACCTGCATCGGGACCGGATTTCCAAATCAGACCCTCGTGTATAACTGTGCTAGTCGGGAAAAGCTAGCACACACGGTGGAAACAAGATGATGATGACACATCCATATCACGAATCAAATAATATTAATTAAGCGAAAGAGAATTAGCCTTATGGCCAATTATTACAAATAAGAAGCATCATAGCTTGAGTTCAATAAGAAACAGCGGAAACGAAATAATAGCAGCAAAGTAAGTAAGCCCATCCATTTGCCCAACAGGCAATCGAGTGGGGTTCGTGTCCTAGCATTCGGATCGCCTTCATCATAACCACAAGCGTAGAAATCGTAGTCGACTTCAGCACGCACACTCTTACGTGGAAAGTTGGGGATGTTGCAAGGGTGAGCACAAAATGTACTCCGCAAGTCTTGGAAACATAATGCATGATAACTATATGCAAGGCTAAACAATTGAAGGCATAATATGGCTCTTTTAGCATAAAGCAAAGTTTAACTATAAATACCAATAGTAATTTCATAAAGAATCATTTGAACAAAAAGTAATAGCATAGTAATTGAATTTGATATAACAATTAAAGCAGGTTCCATCAACCTAATTGGCTCCATCTGCCAAACCATAACCCGAGAGTTCCATCTGCTCTCGGCTTCCCAAACCATCATTTTCCTTTCAAACAAAACCACGAAATCTACAATGTGCAAGCGTACCTCGCCTGCCCTTGACCGTGGGCACGGCTACTTAAGTAGTTTTAACTCTGCAGAGTGTGTACACTTTACCCACAAGACATGATCGACCCTTGTTGCCATGCACTTAACACACTTCCTTTGGTGTGTCGGCAGAGAGATCATGACAAGGCCTTTACAATGCACAACCCCACTATTAACCTCGCCGCTAAGGTTTCACATTTGTTAGGGTTCTAGGCGCTTGATATAGAAGCCCCCTCTTGCGCCTGCCAACATCTGGCACTCACCAACTGGCGAAGCTAATAATGAGACGCACAAATTATTTAGCCAGGTCGTACCCATATAGACTTGTGGTTGTACGGTAGTGCTCGGTCCATGGTAACACACGCTTCGGTCCTTAATTGACTAGGGCGGAACATTCACATACCAAGGTCTCGTGCTTTCTGCACCCGCCAAACATCCATCCGCCCCGGTCTAAACCATTTCCACTTTATTTCATTTAAATCACAGCAGCAACACCAATTGCAGCACTTTCACAAATAAGTTTGAACAATATTTGAAATGATTCCCATAATGGCACAATACCAAAACGCTTAAGCTGGACTAAGCAATTCTACCGTTCCATGCTAATCTACTGGTTATCACCAAATAAAATAGCTAGTATATATCATCTAGGGTGTCAAAGGTTCGACATGATCAATACCAATGAGGGTATAACAAACTGGAATTTAACTATACTCTAAAACTATGTTTAAAGTACATTGCATAAAGTAAGCATGCATAATTTAAAAACAACATAACATTTTCATGAACTTTGGGATCAACATGTTCAAGGAAGACTTGCCTTCATTGCCTCTTCTTGGTTCTACCTCGATTGTTGATTCGTGATCTTATTGCGTCGTCTACACATGAAACGAGCAAATAAATAAAATAAATTCAAATAAAATTCAAAATTGAAAATAATGGTACTGGAAGATAGATCTTGAATTTAGATGAATTTAGAAATTTGAATCACTGGAATCGGAGCTCGAGCGAAGGAGAACGGGCTCCTGGAAGATTCGGATCGAGAAAAATCGAGAGGGCGACACGTGGCGCAACGCGCCAGGCTGGAATTTCTGGATTTCGGAAAGAATAAAAAGAAAAGGATTTGGCTGACAAGCGGGACCCACGAGTCGAGACTCGGTCCACGGTGAACCGGTGCACCGAGGCGTCTGGGGTGACGCGGAGGACTTGGCGACGAGGGCGCCACAGGCGCGGCGTGGCTTCCACGCGGGGCTAGGGCACACGCGGCGGCTAACGCGCTACCGCGCGGACGGGTTCTGTGGCGCGGAGCCGAGGCGGCATTGACGCGGTGCGGAAGCGAGGCGACGCGCCCGTCGGGGCCGTCCACGCGGCGGCATCGGCGGCGAGGCGGATCGGACGGCCACGCACGCAGCAAGGGCGATGGCGGCGGGCGGCTCGGCGGCGGCGCTTAACTCGCCGGGCGAAGAAGAAGACGTGGCGACCGAGGGGAAAACGCGACGAGGCGGCACCGGGCTAGGGGCAAAAGAAAGAGGGCGGCGCGGGGACCTCGGCGAGACCAATAAAGGCGGCGGAGGCTCACCGGCGAGGAAGAAAAGCGGCGGAGAAGCGCTCGGCGACGGCGAGAACTCGCGGCGAGATCTCCGCGAGGGAAGCGACTCGGGCGGCGAGGCTTGGGGGCAAAAGAGGCGGAGCGGAGCGGGGAACCTCGGGATGGGGCCCTCGGGGCTTTAAATAGCCTCGGGAGGCGGGCGCGGCACGGACGCCGAAAACGGCGCGGACGCGGTTAGGTTTAGGGTTTTTCGGTGGCGGCGGCGCGGCGACGCTGGCAACATCCTGGCCGCCCACCACGTGGCGCATCAGGCGGCCGTGGCGAGCTGGCCGGGCTTGGCGAGGCAAGCGAGCGAAGCGAAGCGGGCGGGCGCCGAGCGGAGGGAGAAGGGAGCGGGCCGCGCGGGAGAGGAATTGGGCCGGCGGAAGGATTCAGCCCGAGAAGGAATTTTGAAATAAAAACATTTTTCGAATTAACAAAATCCCGGGAATTGAAATAAAAGCAAATAAATTCAAATAAATATCAAATAAATTCAGAAAAATCTCCAAAAATACAGAAAAATTCCTTGCAGCATAATAAAGCCAACTAAAACTGAAAATCTTATGTTTGATGAATAGATTAGCCAAATTAAATCCTTTTATAGCTAGAAAATTCAAATTAAGCTGAAATTAATTCAAAGAAATTGCAAATGGTGAATTTTTAAATTCAAACATTCTAAAATCCAATTTTTGGAATGTTATAAACCTCCCCTCCTTAAAAGAAATCTCGACCCCGAGATTTGGACAGACTAGGGAAAAAGGTTGGGGTACTCTTCTCTAAGATCTTTTTCACGCTCCCAAGTTGCTTCCTTTTCTGAATGGTTGCTCCACTGAACTTTGCAAAACTTTATTGTCCTGTTTCTTGTTCTGCGCTCTGCCTCATCCAAAATTCTGATCGGATACTCTGGGTAGGTAAGATCATCCTGTAGCTCAACATTCTCAATCTGCATTTGCTCTTCTGGTACCCTGAGACACTTCTTCAGCTGTGACACATGGAACACATTGTGCACATTTGACAACTGCGGTGGCAGCTCCAACTGATAAGCCACTTGTCCACTTCTGGGTAGGATTGGAAACGATCCAATAAATCTTGGTGCTAACTTTCCACGAACTTGAAATCGACGCATTCCTCTGAGCGGTGAGACTTTCAGATACACATAATCACCAGGAGCAAAGGTTAACTCTCTCCGACGATTATCAGCGTAGCTCTTACGCCTAGATCTATATTGTTCTCAATCTTTCTTGAATCATTTTTACTTGTTCTTGACCTTTTCCAAAATATCGGACCAAAGACTTGGCGATCTCCTGTTTCATTCCAACAAAGAGGTGTTCTGCACTTTCTTCCATACAAGGCTTCAAATGGCGACATCTGCAAACTTGCTTGATAACTATTGTTATATGAGAATTCTGCATAAGGTAAACTTTGATCCCAACTTGCCGCATTGGACAATGCACAAGACCTTAACATATCTTCAAGGATTTGGTTCACTCGCTCAGTTTGTCCATCAGTCTGAGGATGATAAGCTATGCTGAAATTCAGGTTGGTACCCAATGCTTCTTGCAACTTTTGCCAGAATCTTGAAGTGAATTGAGTGCCTCGATTTGATACAATTCTCTTTGGCACACCATGCAAACACACGATTCTTGACATATACAACTCTGCAAGTTGATCTCCCTGGTAAGTTGTTCTCACAGGTGCATTCAAGGAAGCTCTTTTGACACCCAAGAAGGATAACCAACATGGAGGGGAGTTCAAGAGCACTCATGAGCAAGAATTAAAGATCTTGAGAGTGTGGGAGAGTTTGAGAGAGAGTACATTAGACCTAAATGTGCATCACTCTTAGGGCTTGTTTGGGAAGATCGATCCCAGCCGGGATCCCCACTAGTTCCTTGGGATGAGCGTCCACAGGGAAAATTTCCTCCGAAAAACTCCTCGGTCTCACCGGTGCGGTTTTCCCTGGCCCAATCCGCATGATATCCTGGGGAAAAAAAGAATCCCATCCCCTCTCGTGAAATTTTCTCCCGACGCATGTCGCAACGCCGCGACCTCTCTTCGTCGCCACCCGCATGCAAGTCGCCCTCTCCATCGCCGCCCGCTCGTGACTCCTCCTCCTACCATTCCGGTGACACCTACTGCCACTCCGGTGCCGCGTCTCCCTGGTTTGCTCGACTTCTTCTTCCTCCTAGCCCCTCGTCCTCCTGCTTCTAGGTTTCATCGTTTGCTTCCTCACAGATCTGGTGCTCCTAGATCATTTTGAGGAAGCAGAAGGGGTTCTTGTTCGTGAGATTTCGCGGAGGCACGCGAGGTGGAAGAGGAAGGAACCACCGACCATCATAGGTTCAATCCCCGAAGCATTGTGGTTCACTGTACTCCTCTCGCAACAATTCAATAACCGTTGTGTGCTAGCCACCATCACCTGCCAACTCAGGTTTGTCTCCTACTACTTTTGTTACTCCTCAAGTTGCTTAGGGTTTTGTTGTTGGTCTTGTTCTCCTAGATCTGTTGCTCCCAGATCTCCCAAAGTTCAGCAATAGAGGCTTTCTTTTTATTCACTACCACATAGATTTCCCAATATTGGAATGGTTAAACTAGAGTTTCCAATCTCAATTGTAGTTTATCAGTAATCAGATGTTAGTTTGTTCCTTTGTATAGATTGTGGCAGTTTCATCTTTTTTAAAGAATAAAGGATTCATATGCGTTGTATGTCTTAGTGTTACCACTTGGTGACTGCATGTGAAGATGCTAATCGAAGAAAATATCTTCGACATTGTTTTAGAAAACTCAGCAATATTGCCAAATTTGGTGCAAACGTGACCTTGTTTAACCTGGTTGCATCTTTCATAGTTTCTCTATGAATATCACATAGCTCTTAACTTTGCTGCCCTCCTAGATTTGATTAGAGTATTGTGACCACAAACTTGTGTTGTTAAAACTATTTTTATCAGGACACCACCCTACTACCATGGTCATACATTTATGTTTTTTTAATCATCAAATATAGCATATCATTGGGTTTAGTATAACTCTAATTGATTAATATCGAGAACCATTTTCATTTCTTTGGTGCTTGGCCACTTCTTCACTACTTTCAGGCCGCAAAGGAAGCTGGTGCTCTACAGGCTACCAAAAGTAAACTAGAGAAGGAAATTGATGAGCTTACTTGGTGACTACAACTAGAGAAACGCATCAGGGTAAATTAGCACACTAACCATGGCCATAGTTTAATAAAATGTTCTTTATGTATGGTGCAAGTGCCAAGAGGAGTAACATAGTCTTCGCTACCTTTTGGGACTAACTAAACTATCTGTTGACATAGAATTATCATTTCAATTTTGCACTATCTCTAGGACATGCCTTCCCTGACATAGAATCATCATTTTTAAAACTCCATAAGCAAGAAAAATGTCTGTGGAAAGAAGCCACGAAAACTTTCATTTAGCTGTCACTGAAATTTTCAGTTCAGGTGTATAGTTTGATTTAGCTTTGTCATGCCTTCGGCCTTCAGGCAATGCAGCATGATTGGATAAATCCTCCCTGACTGACAATATCGCGTTGTGATCGAGAAGTGGATGGAAGGATCTGCAAGAGTAGATACTAAGCTATTTGATGTGTATCTTTTATGAACTGCACAGTTGTGTGATTTGTCAGTTGCATAACAAATGGAAGATCCATAATTTTATCCACTATGGATATTCAGTTACCTACCTGAATGTCTGTGATTCAATATTTTAGCTCTATTTGATTTGAGTAATAGTTATGACAAAACCACTAGCTGGCACAGAGTTCATATTAGTTGTTAGTGTTATCATACAATGTCATTCTAAATCATCTATTCAGAGTTTAGGTCATCTACAACGACACAAACCTGTATTCCAAAGACATCGTTGACATTGTGGTGCATACAATGTGGCTGAGGTTGTGAGTTTTGCAGGAGTTTTAGGTGTTGATAATTTGGTGTTGGTGCCCTAAAGTTTGAGCTTTCCCTTTCTTTCTCTCTTGGTAAAGTCAGTGTTGTTTAGATCTATTGTAGATGCAGGAGTCAGAAAATCCCTAGCTGTTGGTTTTTCTGAACTGTTGATTATTTGGGGGGTTCTATTGTAGTTGATTTCAGCTGGTAACCCATGCTTCATTTGTCTAGCTAAATTAATGTAGATTTCAAAATTTTGTATAGTTTCATGTGCAGAGAACTAGCTTTGGGGTCCTAGCACAAAAGGGGATTTCAGCTACTGCTCCGTGCTTTAGTCTGTCAAGTTGTTAATGCAAAGTCGTACAGTTTGGCTTTTTCATAAATTTAGTGATTGTAGTTAGAATTTAGCTGTTCGACCTGGAAAGGTCGGATCTAAGTGGTTGTTGGAGGTAACAATTGGTTCTCTTGTTGACCCTGGCTGCTGCTTATTTCATTGATTGCTCGCTTAATTAATGCTTCCTCATAAAGCTGTGCTCTTTGCTTTTAGTTATTGTGCTTTAGGGTGCAATCTGGCCGTAGGTGTGAGATCTTCCAAAGCTCTGCTTCTGGAGTTGTCGATTTGTTGGGTTTTAGTTGGTCTCAGTTTCTTATCTTTGTTTTTTGGTTGGTTAACTAGTTAGCTCATCTCTAATGTGGTGTGATTTCTGTGAATTTAGCGCTTTTGTGAGAAAGGTGCTTTCGGGGTAATGAGATATATTGTTGGGTTCTAGTTGATTTCAGATTTGTTTTTAGTTGATAGGGCATTGTGTTTTTTTGAAGTGCTTTGCTCTCTAGGCAACCATGTTAACACTTGAAGAGCATTTTTTATGTTTACAGTTTGACTTTTGGATTGCTTGATGGTGCTTGGTTGGTAGGTGACAGGTGGACTATGGAATAAGTTTACAGGATATTTGTTGGTTCTTGTATGGTTTGTAGAAACATTTGGTTGGCTTCTTGACTTTGTTAGGATGGAATTGTTCTTAGTGTATCTTGACTTTGTTAGGATGGAATTGTTCTTAGTGTATATAGTATATAGTATATGAAGTTAGCATCTTGTATGAGAATTGTTTAACAATACGCTAGTTCACAATATGTTACATTTGTATGTATTAGCAAATGGGCACTAGAAAGGAGCTCATTAGGAGATTTATGCTTGAGGAGGAAGAGGACGACGATGAGTTGTTTCTTGAGTTGGTTCCTACTTTGCTTTTGTGCCTTTATGATGAAAAAATATCAGTCCACACATCATTACTTACTGGTGCAAAAAAAGTTAAGGAGATCTTAGAAGGCAATGAGAGTTGGTGTATGGTTGAGTTCCGGATGGAGCCAGAGATATTCAGGGCTACATCAAATTTTCTTAGAGTGGAGGGTTTGTTACATGACACAAGGGGAGTTACTGTTGAGGAGTAGCTAGGGATGTTTATGTACATGATCTCTCACAATTCTAGCAACCAAAAGCTTCAAAAAGCATTCCAACATAGTGCCGAAATAGTTCATAGGAAAATAAAGGAAGTCTTTGAGATAATTCCTGCACTAACTCGTAGATTTGTCAAGCTCCCAAGTTCGAATCAAACTCATGTGAAGATTATATCAGATCCACGATTTTGGCCTTATTTTCAGGTAAACTCATACACAGTAGACACCTAACTTTTCCCAAGATTTTCATATATTAAGTTCCTACATTTATGTGCAGAACTGCATTGGTGCTATTGATGAGACACATATTCCCATCATTATTGTTGAAGAGAAAACAACTCCTTATAGAAATAGGAAAGGAACATTGTCACAAAATGTGATTCTAGCTTGTGACTTTGACTTGAACTTCACATTTATTTCATGTGGATGGGAAGGGTCAGCATCAGATGTAGGAGTCCTTCGATCTGCTCTTAGCAAGGGGTTTCGTGTTCCGGAGGGTAAATTCTATCTTGTGGATGGTGGGTACACAAACACGCCTTCTATTCTTGCCCCATATCGAGGAGTCAAATACCATATTGGTGAATTTAGGAGACGTCGCTCAGCTCGAAGATATGATTATGCAGACTACAAAGAATTGTTCAACCATCGCCATGCTCTCCTTCGCAACCACATTGAAAGGGAAATTGGTGTTTTGAATAAGCGATTTCCAATCCTGAAAGTTGGCACATTTCATCCCATTAAAACTAAGATTAAGATCCCAGCTATAGCTGTTGCGTTTCATAACATTATTAGAGGTCAGAAAGGTCAAGATGGGTGGTTGGATCACCAACCTGCCTATATTCAATCAGATGATTATGTCGATGTACCGGAGGGTGACAATAATTACCAAAATAACATTGAGTCAAACGATGGAAGTACTCTTAGAGATCAAATTGCAATGCAAATGTGGGATGACTATAGTCGTTAATTGGACATGACTTGTCATAAAGTGTTATAGGTATTTTGTGTCATAAAGTAGATCATCTATTTCTCTTAAACTTGTGGTTGCAAGATGTGGCATTGCTTGAAGCTTATAAATGTATTTTATTTTCAGATCTATGACTTGTTTTCATATTGAGTCATTTTTTTATGCGAGTTATTTACTTCATTATGTGGTTGCTTCTCTGAAATCTATTGCTGCATTCTTGTAACATTTCAATATGTTGTAGTTAGTGTAGCCATGTCTAAAGAAGGATCAAGAGCCTCTTGGAACTTCTCATATGAAAAGGCTCTTGCTGATATATTACATGACCACAACAATCCAAAGTTCAGAGGTCAAAATGGATGGGTATCTGAAGGCTGGAGAAGCATAGTTAGTAAGTTCAATGAAAAGTTTCCAACTGTCCACTTTACAAAGCAACAGATCCAAGAGAAGGAGAAGGAACTAAAAGGGAATTACAAAGCAATACGAGATGCATGAAAACAAAGTGGTGTGGGTTGAAATGATTCTTTATGCATGATTGTTGCTGAACCAAGTATTTGGGATAAAATTATTCATGTAAAAGACCATTTTCTCCCGTTAACTAATAGTATTTTTTGTGCTGCATTTTGATACTAATTGTATTCTTTTCTTGCATTCAATAGGACCATCCAAAGGTGAAAATGTTCCGCAATAAACCATTCCTTCTCTTCAACAACCTAGCAGCATTATATGAAGGTGATTCTGCAATTGATTCTTTAAATGTATCAATGCTGTTATTATTCTTTGGTGAGTAGATGTTGGCTCTGTGTTCTGTGTTAATACACTGATTTTGGTCATTACTTATGTAACATCCCAAAAATTGAAGTTTTGGAATGTTAGAAATCAAAGATGAACCATTTGCATCTCTTGAATTAATTCCAGCTTAATTTGAATTTTCTGTTAATGGAAGGATTTAATTTGACTAAACTATTCATCAAATAAAATAATTTCAGTTTTAGTTGGGTTCCATGTGCTCCAAGGAATTTTTCTGTATTGTTGGAGATTTTTATGAATTTATTTTCTATTTATTTGAATTTATTTGCATTTATTTGAAATTCTGGATTTATCTTAAATCAGAAAATGTTTTTAATTTTCAAAAACCCATCTGGGCCAAATCCTCTCCGGCCCGTTTCGCCAGCCGCCTCGGCCCGACTCGACTGCCCCGCCCGGCCCCCCACAAGACAGCCCGCCCTTGCCACTACCGCGCCGTGTCGGCCGTTCGATGCGCGCCGCGTGTCCGGTCCGGATCGCTCCGCGTCACCCGCGTTTGCGCCGCCGCCGCCAAACCCTAGCCGAGTCCGTGTCGGCGCCGTTCTTGGAGTTCGTGCTGCGCACGCCTCCCGAGCCCTATTTAAGCGCCGCAAAACCGCCTCCCGAGGATCCCCTCTCCGCGCCGCCCCTGCTGCCCTCTTTCTCGCCGCCCGAGACCTCGTCCTTCGCCCGCACGACCTCGCCGGAGTCCGCCGCCTCATCCGAAGCCTTCCGCCGTCTTTTTCTTCGCCGCCGGTGCTCCTCCGCCGTCGCCGTTGGTCTCCCCGAGTTCCCCACGTCGCCCCCTCCCCGCTCCACCTTGCCCCGCGCCCGATCCGGTCACCTTTCGCCGCGGGCCTCGTCTTCTTCCTCACGTCCGGTGAGCTTGCACCTCCGCCGCTCGTCGTCGTTCCTCGTCGCAAGTTCTGGCCGTCCGATCTTCTACGGATGCTCTGGATCGCGCCACGTCGTCGCTGCTGTGCCCTCGTTTTCTACCGTCGGATCCGACCGTGCCACCGATGTGCGACGCGTGTGCGCCACATCCGAGCCACGTGTGCGCTGAGTCAGCGCCGCGTCAGCCGTTCTGCCGCGTCAGCGATGACGTCACGGGTGCGCCGGGTGCACGGTGAACCGGCGCAATGCCGTGGACCCAGTCCACCGTGAACCCGCTGACGTCAGCGATTGCGCAATAAATCGCTTTTTCAATACAAAAATAATTCCAGAAATTCTGATTTCCCGATTTTCTGTATTTTCTCTGAATTTAATTTTTCCGAAGCCCGTTCTCGCTCATACGAACTCCGATTGAGGCGATTCAAGTTTCTAAATTTTTCTAAAATCAAGACCTATCTTCCAGAGCCAGTTATTTTCAGTTTTGAGCTTGTTTGAGTCTCTGTTTTGTATTTATTTGGTTTCGTTGCTTTCTTTTCCGGTAGACGCTAATTCCGAGGGAGCGAACGAAGATTTCGAAGACCAAGATTCAGCACTAGATCAGCAAGGCAAGTCGTAACCTTTGATCATACTGATCCTATGTTTGCAAAGTAATTTATTTTTTTTTACACTTGCATGCTATTTACGTATCAATGTTTATTTAATGGGAGTAGATGTATGCCTAGTTGACATTATGCCACCTTGATTCGTTGTATGCCATGTATCCATTGTTAAACCTAGGTTGGGACATTACTAGTTGGACATAATCATTATACCAACATTGGGTTATCGTAGCTATGCTTAGACATGCTTACGTATACGTTGGGATTCATGTCACATGTTGAATAATGTTAATCTTGACTTAATGAGATATTGAATCGTGGCGGTAGCCACTTTGTTGTAAAACTTGTTGTACCATGGCGGGGTTTGCCATTGGTCTTGGTTGAGCAATTGTTTTCCTCGGGCAAGTGATCGTGAAGTAAAGGGGGTGCTTTCTAGCACATTGGGATGTGGATGTCTTGCCTGAGACAATTTAAGGACTTAATCTTGTGCGCCATTGAACTGGGTCTAACCGTACTACCACATGTCTGGAATGGGATAGACCTAGCTGATTAATTTGCAATGTCTAGCCTTGAGTACTGCCAGTTGGTGGTGTGGGTTCCGGGATGGACAGGTAGATTCGCAAGGCGCAAGAGGGGGCCCTAATGGGCGAAACCTTAGCGGGTAGTACCGAGTTTAGACAGTGCATTGTAAAGGCTTTGTCATGATATCTCTGCGACACACCGAAGGAAGTGTGTTAAGATCGATTGCACAAAGAGATGTTCATGTCTTGTGGGTAAAGTTGTACAACCTCTGCAGAGTGTAAAACTATTCGAATAGCCGCGTCCGCGGTCATGGACAAAGCCCGGGAATTTCACACGGGGTATAGAGTGTTTCATAAAATGTGGAATGTGGAATTGTTGGGATGTGAACGGGGAGTTCACTGTTGTTTTGTTGTCTATCATTGATCTATCAGTTATTTATTTATCTTTTCATAAATATGCTTTCAATCTATTTATTGTATTTCAATTCAAGTTATTGCTTTCTGCAAAAGAACTATATAGCCATCCTTGTCAAGCCGTGCATAAATATATTGCATCAATTCCCTACGACTTCTTTGAGTACCTTTGTACTCACGGCTTTATGCCCTTGTTGATCGATTCTTGAAGGAGATAATGAATATCATGAGGAGGAATTCTATGAAGACTACGTGGATTAGGAAGGCGTTCCCCAGACGATTGCCTGTGGCATGTCGAATGGTTCAATTTATCTTTTCCGCTGCAATAGTATTTGTTTCTTAAGCCCTTAAGGCATAATGGTGTAAACATTGACCATAAGGTCGTTTGCTTTACTTAATAATAATTTGCTTCTTCCTAGTTAATTCGTTGTATGGAATGGTATTTCATCTATGTTTCCACTGTGTGCACTAGCGTGATCCTGGACTAGTGCAGTATACACAGAGGGTTTCGGATTTGCAAATTCGGGTCCCGACAACTTAGTGCAACACTGATTTTGGTCAGTACTTAGTGTTAAACTGTTAATACTTAGTGTTAATACACTGATGAGTGATAACCAGCGCAGCTTGACTTCAAGTGGGTTGATCTGACAACAAGAGATGGTGGGGCTAGGTTATATGATTGATCAAAGGCGAATCTGAGCCCTCTGGATGCAATTATACTGCTCCCCTCTATGTATTACATTGTTTTCCTTCTGTGTTTTTCTATTTGGAGCTATTGCATTTTTATATTCAAAGTGATTTGCATGTTTCTGTTATGGAGTAATTAGTAAAAGCATATTCAAATTCATGCTATGATGGCCCATTTTTCATGTTTCTGTTTTCTCCTTGTTACTGTTCATTTGTTGGTATTGCAGTATAGCAGCCATTTCTGGTGTTTTTAGGAATGATATGCAAACAAAATACATTGTTTTGCCTTTTGATCTTTCTTTTTTGTTCTATCCTTTTCTTGAATGACTATGTTAGGCATGTAGTGAGCAATGGCTTGAATATGGCAGTTTGTCATGTATTCTTTTGTGCTTGTAATGCATTGTCTCCATAAAATTGCAATGCAAATTCTTATTGCTCTTTCTGAATGTTCATTAAAATTTTGTATCAATAGGAAGTACAGCCACCGAAGATTTAAATTTTGTATCAATTGAGCAAATGGGGTCTTCAACTGATGAAGTTATCCCCGATGACAATGATGCCCATGATGTTGGATTAAATCCTTTTGCTACAAATATGGAGGGGCAAGAGACATCTAGTGCCCACATGGAAGCCAATGAAATGGAAGATGCTGCTTCTGTTTCTTCTACACCAAAAGGAAATGGTAATGGGAAAAAGCGCAAGCAAAGTCAGATTGCTGGGGTTCTTGAGAGCTACCTAGAATTCAAGAAGCAATAAATCAAGAAATTTTCTAAAGAACTAAATGAAACAAGATCTAGTCAGAGTGACGAGTTTTCTATTGGGAAGTGTGTGGCTGCTCTAGAATCAATTGAAGACCTAATGGATATGGAGAAGGTAAAGGCAATGCGACTCTTCAAATGTGAGTTGAATAGAGAAATTTTTATCAACACTAAAAACCCAAGTGTTCGATTGCTTTGGATTAAGAGCGAAATCTCTCCATAAGTAAGTTATGAATTTAATTCTTGAAATTTCTTCTTTCAACTATATTCAATTCAAATGCTGTTAATTGCCTAATCTCCTTCAGTCCTTCACTTGATTGTTTCCTTTTATAGATTGGGTTGAGGAGGTTCATGTCATCCTGATGGTTATTTATTTGCTAAGGTGAGGTCTTCTTCCTTCATTCTAGATCTCGCGGCATCAACAGTGGAGACATTAAACAGTCTAAATGCCTCTTCAACATGCTCTAGTGTAGCCACAGTTGTCCTAAGAATAATTCATATGGCAGTCAGGGATGTCATGGAACTTGCAAATTAGAACCACCGGGAATGACAAGTAAATATATAAAATTATAATGATATACAAATATACCGCTAGTTAAGCTACATGTAAATCAATGTTTGCAGAACATTTAGTATGTGATCAACTAGTACTTACAATCTCATCTTTGCAAGAGATTCACTCAAACATATGATGTGGCTTGCTATTTGTTGTATTTTGAAGTTAACTTAGTCTCTGCAGCATAAAAGTATGCCGAAGAAAGCATTTTTCTTCATACCTTATCTTGATCATACATTCTGATATCTTTAACGATGAAGATTAGATCAAAACGAGAAAGGATGGTTGTCTGCAGATCAATGTTATCTTGTGCAGTTTGATGAACAGCAAAAGATAATGTATCATGTTCTATATACAGGACTGGAATAAATGTACTTTTTGAACAACTTACATGTTCTATATGTAGGACTGGAATAGATAGTACATGTGTTAACTTCAGACTGATAGGCTCTATCTGCTTAAAATTATACACTAACAACTTTCATCCAATTGAAAAGACGTCTTTCTCTCAATTCATCATGTTGATTTTTTTCTTGTTTCTTTGCATTTTTTTAATGTTAGGGAATTTTACCCCTATGGCTTCCAAATGGTGATAGGGAATAAATTTCCCTTAGGGGAATTTGCCATAGGGATTGAGGGGGATTCAATATGCCTTCAAAATCCCCTCTAGAGAAAATTTTCCCTGGGTTTCTTTTCCCTAGCATCCAAACAAGCCCTTAGTTGCTTGATTTACCTTAGTAGGTTCAAGTGACATTCTTAGACTTATAACTCTTTGAAATCAATATTTCATAGATAGGCGTTGTTCTTGGTGATCTTCCAAGGAGGAGCTAATGGAAAGCATCAGGAAGGTTTTAATGGAGCCCACCTATCTGGAGTGGAGAAGGGCTATCACGAGTAGAATTCTTGGATCGTTGCACGAATTCAAGTAGGAGCCATATTCTTGCAAGAGTGCTCTAATGATTATTAGTGTAGATAGTCGAATATCTGATACCTTGATAATGGTTGTCTCTATATATTTATGTTTCTGCATTATATTCTTGCCTTTATATTCCTAGATCACTAGATTTGTTTAGGTTTAGTCTTGAGTTATAGAACTTCACTACACTTTGTGCAGGAGTTGTTTGATTCCACTGGTGAGTCTTAGTCGTCTAGGTTGGGTTAGAAAATATGTTTTCATTTACTTAATTATGAAAACTTGTTTTTGGCCAAAAATTCAAAAAGATTGGCAATTCACCTGTCCCCTCTCATGCATTCGATCCACCACTATTACAGAAAGGTCTATATTATATTAGACGCCTCATCATAGACGATTTTGAAAAACTAACTGTGTTAAAGCTAATCACAGATGGTTTTGCTAGCGCGACTGTCTATGTTACTAGATATACTAAGAACTGTCTGTGATAAGCCGACATCACAGGACGAATCGTATGTGATATGACTTTATATCACAGACGGTTTTCTGAAAAGAACTGTCTGCGACACTTCACGGATATTTTTTCACCAAATCGTCTGTGATATTTCTTGTCAATGTATATATATTACAGAGCCCTGACCCAGTAACGGATTTTTAGTGTTTCCAGATCTATCTTTGAGTTGGGGGCGGCTTTGAGGCGATTTTGTGAAAGAAGACCATTGATTTGGAAGAGTGATTATAGATCCATTTGTTTATTGGTGATCTAAGATTAGTAATTGGTTCTAACTGCATTATATTCAGCATCTAGCTTGGTAAAGAGAGAATTAAAGATGGTTTATGTAACATCCTAATTTTTGGATTTAATATGGATTTTATGAATTTATTGGATTTTTTGGAATTTAATTGGATTTATTAATTATTATTGAATATGGCCTATTGTGAAAATTATTTAAATAATGAGAAAGTTTAAATAAATTTTTATCAAAATTATTTTATTTGAGTTTCAAATGTCTCAAAATATTTTTCACAATTTTTCTAGGATTTTTCTGATATTTTACATCCTTATCTGAATTATTCTATTTATCAGAATTATTTTAAATTAGAAAACCCAAGTTTTTCAGATAAATTGTGTTGGGCCGGAGCCCATAGGCCTTAGCCTATTTAGGCCAGTTTGGCCTACCTTCTAGAAACCTTGGATCAGTCGCCGTTGGATTTGAATCGGATGATTGGATGTGATCGTGGAAACCCTAACGTATCTGGTCGTTGGATTCCGCGAACGGTTCGGATTGGAATGCTTCACAAGGAATCAAGAGTGTCTGTGGAGTCACATAGAGGGACAGGATTGTGCCGCATCTTCGCCAATATGTTCGAGCCTGATTCCACCATCGTCGTCTTATTCGCCTCGGTTTTTGCCTTATGCACAGATGCTGAGGGCCTTTATAAGCCTAAGGACCCCTGTGCCGTGATCTCCATCTCAAGCCACACCCGTAGCCCTAGCTAACGTCACCCGTGACACGTTCGTTAAGGAGATCAAGCTCGCCTAGTAGATCGGTGCGCCACCGCGATTTTCATAATTTTTCACCGTCATCAAGCCATCTCCGTCGCCTTGAAGACCAGATCTGGGATCCCCGTAATGAGACGCCTCAGACTCACCAGTTAACGTCGTCGAGGAAGCACCAAAACGCCGTTGAGTGGTCGTCGTCTTCAAGTCCGGTGAGTTGCGCTGCCACGTCGCCATCATCGTGTTTCGAAGCACTGTGGTTGTCCGATTTGCAATGAATGGCCATGATCGCGTCGCGTAACTACCACCCGGGACTGTCGCGTGTCCGAATCGTCACACCGTCCTGCGGTCCATCCTGACCGTTAGATCTTGCATGGGGACGGTTGCGATTTTGCCAAGTGTCAGCCATCGAGAGCCTCTGCGTGGGCGATGCTACATCCAATCGTTTGCCGTGACATGTCGGGCATGCTGTGCAAACATCCGTGTACCGAGTCCACTGTGCACCGTGTCTACTCCGTGGACCAAGTCCATGCACCGGAGACACACTTCGGATTGTGATTGGTCCGTTCAGGTGCTGACATCATAAAAGGATTTTCCAGTATAGATTTAAATCAGAAAATCGATTATTTAATATTTTCTAATTTTTCTATTTATTCAAATATTTTGAGAGCCATTCTTTCTCATATGAGCTCCGTTGAGGCGATTCAAATTTCTAAAAGTTTGTAAAATTGAGATCTATTTAATGGTGAATTTTATTTGATTTTTAGAGTTTGTTTGTTCTCTGTTTTGGTGTTCTCTCTCGTTACGCGTAGACGTTGAAATGCTCGAAGCGTCCGAGGAGGAATCGTTGACTCAATACTAAGGTCTAGAGAAAGAGCAAGACTTTTTTCAAGGCAAGTTGTGCTTTGATCATGTTGAACCTAGTTTTACAAAATTGCTTTATTGATTCAAATTATTGCATGTTATTTCATGTGTACAATTTCTTTCAAATAGTTTGGAATCTAGTTAATCTACCCAATTGAATTATACCCTACTTTGTCATTTGTATGCCATGATTAATTGTCATCTTAAGATGGTTCATTACTAGTTTGTTAATATTAAAAATTAACATGGGTTGGTTAGACCGTGTTTAGTATGCTTAGGCATGCCACGTATAACTCATGACTTTGGAATATCAACTTAATCTTGATTAATGGAATATGGAACATGTTTATGAATTGGTGTGTCAGGTGTTGTCACACAATGATATTGGGTTGTACTGACGGGGTTGTCGTGCAACGATGTTGACTTGTTCATGGAACGTGGTGCTTGGTAATCAACTGGGGTGGTAATCAGTTAGATTAGGGCAAATGGCAAGGAGCAGTGTGCCAAAGTGGGCCAAAAGGGTAGAGGGTTTGTGGAAGTCTTGTCTCGGTCATCTTAAGTACTTTTAACCTTGCAAGGCTTTGAACTGAGTCAATCATGCAACCACATGTTTGGAATAGGACGGACATAGCTGATTAATTTGCGATGTCTTAGCTTTGGTACTACTAGTGGTGGTGTGAGTCCCAGGTATACGGGTCAACTCACATGGCGCAAGAGGGGGGCCTTGTTGTTGTGGTGTAACCCTTCAGTGTTGAAACCTTAGCGGATAGTATTGGGTTAAGCCAGAACATTATAAAGGCTTAGTCATGATCTCTCTATGGCACACCAAAGGAAGTGTGCTAATATTGATTGCACAAAGAGATGATCATGTCATGTGGGTAAAGCGCATAACCTCTGCAGAGTGTAAAATCTATTCGGATAGCCGTGCTCGCGGTATTGAGTAATGCTCGGGGATTACAGTCAAGGGTTAGATTTTATAAACTGGAAACTTGGATGGAAAGGCAGGATGCCATTAGAAGGTTTGGAACATGATTTAGAGTTGGATGCCATGTTTACTTGAGAAATATATGCAAATTATTATTGTTATTTGTTTTATAGTCTTTTCAATCTACTTATTGTATTCAGTTATAAATTCTGCTTTACTGCAAAATAACCATGTTAGCCATTCCATTGGAATAAGCCTTACATATAGTTGTGTTAGAATTGCATTCTGTGCACAACTTATTGAGTGCTTTAAGTACTCACACTTGCCAACAACAAACCACAAATTGAGGACTCTACACCAGCTTTGGAGGAGACGAAGGTTAAGGTGCGAGCCTTGTCAATTGCCTATGGTATACTGAGGGGTCATCTACGTTTTTCATTCCGCTGCAGTTTAATTTTGTTAATGATCTTAGTTTAGCCATGCATGGCATATTCATGTAAGTTGACCATAAGGTCAGTCAACAGGTTATAATTAATAAATGAAGTCTTTTATTATGTTTCCACTATGTATGATTGTGATACTCATCTATGTTGAGCCTGTGTACACTAGAGTGATCCTGGACTAGTGCGGTTTACACAGAGGGTTCAGATTTGCATATTCGGGTCCCGATAGTTTAGATCTAGCTTGGTGTAGATCCATCTATTCTTTGTGATCTAATGTAGTAATTGGTTATAATTGCATTATATTCAAGATGTAGCTAGCTTGGTAAAGAGATAATTGAATATGCTTGGTTCAGATCTAGCTAGCAAGCTTGGTATAGAGAGAAGATTATTTAGATCTAGCATGGTTTAGGATTTCGGGTAGGGTTTAGCTAGTTAATTTACGCTCCAATTTAAGAATGTGTGCATGTGCACTTCTAGTCTACTTCAATTTAATTAATTTTTGCAAGCTACTTTATATCATACATAGTCTACTTCAATATTTAACACCAATTGTTCTATGCATAGCCTAGATGGACCAAAGCTGAATGTACGCTGAGAATCATGCGAGTGCCGAGTACATTAATGGTGTATCTACTTTTAGAAGAGCTACCGAGGAGGATATGTTTAATAAGGGGGTGGAAATTATGCTTGTCCATGCATTGACTGCGAGAATCTAAGAATGTTTCAAAACTCAGCGCAGATCGAAGCACACTTGATTCTAAGGGGGTTTCAAAAGGGGGTATACATGTTGGACCAATCACGGTGAAGAGCAGAATATATAGGAAGGTAGTATTAACATCGTTGACGAAGTCAATGATCTGCAGGATGATATCGATTGTGCTTTCGTTGAGGATAGGTTGCACGATTACAATCTGGATCGGATGCTGCGCGACGTAGAAGGGAACCATGATGAGAGAGAGTATGGTAAATTCCAGGGTTTGATGGAGAACTCAGAGAAATCTTTGTTCCCAGGTGCAAGTCAAAATACACAAGGTTGTCATTCATGCTTGAACTGCTGAAATTGAAGGCAAGCAACGGTTGGTTCGACAAAAGTTTCACAGTACTATTAGGTCTCTTAACGGACATTCTTTCGAAGGGAAACGAGTTGCCCAAAACCACTTACAAAGCCACGAAGGTTCTTTGTCCCTTGGAAATAGAAGTAGAAAGAATACATGCATGTCAAAACGACTGTATCCTCTACCGTAAAGAGTATGAAAACTTGCATGTATGTCCGGTGTGCAACACATCTCGTACAAACGTAAGAATCAATCAGATGATGACGACGAGGGTATCGAGGTGAAGAAAGGACCTCCTACTAAGGTGGCGTGGTATCTACCTATAATTCCCCATCTAAAGCGTTTATTTGCGAACCCAAAGAAGGTAGCAGTCGAAGGAGTGTACGAATGATGGAATGCTAAGACACCCTGCTGATCTCGTATAGTGGAGAAACATCAACAGGAGGTTTGAAGAATTCGGTGTGGAACCGAGGAATATAAGGTTTGAATTAAGTATGGATGGAATGAATCCTTTTGGTAACATGGGAAGCCAACATAGCACTTGGCCCGTGAACTGTCTATGACAGGTGTTTCATAATCACTGACACATCACTACAAGAATCAGGGAAAAATTCGTGGGCCAAAAACCCACGAATTTAAGCTAAAACCCACGAATTTAACTTAAATTCATGAGCAAACCGTCGAATTTAGTTTACGAATTTAACTCGACGAAATTAATTAATTAAATTCGTGGGTACCCACGAATTTAAGTTAAATTCGTGGGTTTCTACTAAGCCCACGAATTTAATTGGGTTTCTGAGTTAAATTCGTGGGTTTATTAAACCCACGAATTTAATCTGTTTAAATTCGTGGGTTTATTAAACCCACGAATTTAACTGTCATTTTTACAAAAAAAATGTATATTATCCAAATGTATGTATTTATATATATATATGTATCGCACTCAATACATATATGTATATATATCCAAATGTATGTATTTTTATATATATATGTATCGCACTCAATACATATAACAACTAAAGAAGAAAAGAAAAGGCAAAAAGAAAAATGAAACTAAAAATTGCTAAGCGAAGAATAAATAAGATCATCTATTTTGTTCAAATCGATCGTAAAGCAGAAACACAAAGACAAACTCCACAATGAAGTTGAAGTGAGCGAATAATTAACAAGCGAGACACCAAACCTATTACGATACTAAAATCTGAAACCAACCTTTTAACTCTTCAAAACCGCTTAAAACTAAGTCTCAAAATGTACAAAATTTCGGCATGACCTCTCTTGTAAATAGGACATCCACTCGTGAGACAAAAATACATTTGCAGTTATAATATATATCAATCTCTCAAACCAGAAGGAGACATTCTAGCAGATCCTTAGATAATCCAATCACACATCCAACGGTAATTTGTAAACTACGCAATGACGTACAACACATTACAACCACAATAGATACAATCCACAGTCCATTAAAATAAGTCGATCACAACGTATCCATCACAACAAGTTATAAAGTACAACAGTTATACACCAATCGAGCTCACAATGAAATTCATGCCTCGGGGTTGTTGGAGTTGGGGCGCTACCACCACCGTCGGCTTTGTTGAAGATGTCTTCTATGATGTAAATCGTTAGAACGCGTCTTTGGGGCGTGACCTAGAAACCCGCAAGTTCAAGATTAACTTAGGTTGTGCTACAAGTAACATTATCTTTGATTCACATGAATGTCAATATGAGAATATCAATAGTACTATTCAACCAAGACACAATATGAGAATATCAATATGACAGTCAAGCTAAACAAGAATAGATACTATATATAAGAACTACACGTCACGAGCTAGTCAAGATATCTTGCAATAATCATATGAACATCAATCTCATATTCAATGAAGTATCAAAGTAATACTCTCTAGTATTAACATAAGGCCAAGATTACAACTAAAATTATTTAATTCAACTTCCAAAGACCCCAATTGCATCACTGAGTATTCAAAAGATAACAAACAGTGAAAATAGTTCAAAGAAGCAATAAGAGTTTTGGTAGTCATTTTAAGAGTTCAATATACAAAGTACAAATATAAAGCATTCTACAAGGATAAACAATCAGATTGTACATGGGCAAACAACATTCTACAAGGATGCCATATAAAGCATTTAAAACATAAGTTCACAATTGAACAAGTTGTCTTAAGATAACTTTTCAATTCCAAGAAGTCAGCACAATATAAGGTTCGAAATCAAAAAGTTATTGACAGAAAGAAAAAATCAAATAGCACGTAATGGGTTCATAATTTGGTAAACCATCACTTATCTACAGGAGCACAGCAATGAACTTTCATAAGCACACAAGTTAACCTTTCCAAGTATGAACATTGAGATGATTTGTGCAAGGTTTAAGAAAGAGTTGCCTAAATATCCTAAAATCGACTCAGTTGTGCATTTCAACAAAAATTATCACTTTTGCAACAGATTACTAAGATTGATATATACTAAAAGAATGAACTAGATTTCCTACGGAAGTATATGTCCATCCGCTGCACACGTAATCTCATATTCAATGAAGCATATGTAATCTCATATTCAAAGAATGAACTAAAGTTCCTACGGAAGCATATGTTCCTAAATTTGAGCAAGAGAAAAGAAGGGATGGGGCAGGTAGCTCACCAAGTCATACATCAAACTCCACAACAAAGTTCAAGCTAACGAAAAATTAACAAACGAGACACCAAACCTACTACCTCTACTAAAAGACCGAAACCAACCTTTCAACTCTTTCAAACCGGCTTAAAACTAAGTCATTGAAATGTACAAAATTTCAGCATGACCTCTCTAGTAAATAGGACATCCACTCAGCAGACAAAGAAACATTTACAGTTATAATATATATACCAATCTCTCAAACCAGAAGGAGACATTCTAGCAGATCCTTAGATAATCAACCACACATCCAAAACGGCAATTTGTACAAGAATTGACAAACTTAGCTCGTGTCGCAAACTTATAATATTTTCGACATCCATACATGTGGTGTCGTGCGAGGTGGCTGCAGGCCCACAGAGTTGAAGTACATAGGCATTCCTTGGCTTGGCATAGGTAGTGGGTACATGTAGAACGGGTTTGGAGGTGGGAGCCCTGTAAGGCATAGACAGTACATCATGCCACATATAAATCATTCATTCAAATTTTAAATAACGAATTGAACCGATCCGTCTTTACTGTGGTGCCTCTCCTGTAGAAGGTGGTGCATCGTGGATTGAACATGTAGAAAGGAGGAGGAGGTGGGAGCTCTGTGGATCATAGTTTGTGATATGAAGTACACATAATAGAGTTTTTGAAAATAAAGAATGCATGAGAATATCATATAACCCGAGGTGCATCTCCTAGGGGTGGTGCTCGCATCCCGATAGGGTTTATGAAGGGCCGGGGAGGCTGAGCACCTGTGATGCTTCTCCTTGTGGTGGTGGCTGCATTTGCGGAGAAAACATGTAGAAGGGAGGTGGTGGGAGCCCTATGACATAATAGTCCAGTTTGTGAATTCGTGATTTACGAGCTAAGTGAATTAAAGAGTAATGAACTCAAGTATCTTTACTGCATGAACAGAGGGCGAAACACTCGCACGTTAGGTCCAAGAGATTGTGACGATTCTTTGCATATAGATTGTTTGTTAGATTTTAATCACAAATGTAAACTTGAGCGTTTTGTTCAAAGTTGAGATTGTACTGCAGATACATTTTCATGTATTACGAGTCTTCTCGGCTTCTGCGAGCTTCCTCTCGTGCTTGACGAGACTCTTCTCGCTTGAGCGAGCCTCCTCGCGCTTCACGAGCCTCCTCGTGCGCTTGTGCTTCTGTGCGGACCTCGACGGCGAGCACTCCCTGAGGAAACCGATCCTCGTGGAGGACGATCGCATTCCACAACTCCATCCCCATGGCCCACCTACAAGCGATATATCTTGAAATGTGACCATGCAATTTTTTCCCTTAGTAGGCGAAAACAAATAAAATCAGTTTATTAACGAACCTCCCATGCTTTAGGCCCCTCCGGCGTGGTACAACGCTTCCACATCGACCGGTGCGGCCCTCCAATCAACCTCCGGCCCATGACGTTGTGTCATTTGTTCCGCATATGACGCCTACAAAACAGCATTTTGGTGCTCCTGGATGTAAATTTGCACAAAACATATTGTGTCATTTATACTTACCATCCTCTCACTAGCCCCGTCGTCGCACAACACATCCGGGTTCTGTGGATCCTCGCCTTGGTGCCCCCGGATGTAAACTTCCACAAAAGTGGGAGTACTCCCACTTCAGCCTCCTCGATGCAAAGTTATAAACATAGTGACAAATTCACTAACAATTATAATACCGATACTTACCATGCGTTGCTCTAGGCCAATGTGTCCGTCTGCGCCGTACTTGTGCTTCCCCAATCTACTTCTTCTGTTCCCTCGATTTCTATTTGATTTTTCTTGAAAATCCTCCGACCCCCAGTACCGGCACATCCACCTCCAAGCCTCCATGTCCTTCATTATCCAATCGACCGAGCTCTGGAGATACTCTTGTTCTGTCAGGTGTATCCTCCTCGCCTCTGGTCCTCTTCTCATGTTCACCTTCTTCACCCTCTTGTAAAAATTGATGACAGCTTGAATGCGTGCATTGCTGAATGAATCTCCGACAACCTTTTGTGCCACCCTGTTGAAGACGCTTTTGGCCTTCTTCAAAGCGTTGTAATCGTCTTCGTTCTCAAGGCGGAACCTCTCCTGCATATAATCACACACTGTCAAATTGTACTTACATTTAAAGCAAAACTCAAATAGAGTAAATACATAACGCAAACTCACCCGAAGCTTGCCCCTGCTGCGCTACGACATGTTTGGTTGTCTTCGCATCCTTCCACGTTCTCCTTCAACGCCCGGTGCTTCCGATTGTGGGCGCGAATCTTTCCCTTTGACTCAACCATGCCGGGGTAGTAGTACCGCCAAGGGCTCCCAAAGACGGCGTTAACCTTTGTAATGTGGCCCGTCCAGTCCAACCCGGCTCTTTCGGTGCCTACAACAAAATACAAGACAAAGATGCATCAAAACAATAAGTTGTCACCTAGCTAATGCTAAAAGAGAAGATATAAGCATTACTGCTCCGTGTACCTCTATCAACCTCCTATCGGCCGGGTTGCATCTCGAGATAACCGAGACGGTTTTCTGAAACCTCAAATGCAAATAATTAGTTCATAGACATTACAATGTAAATATGGAGATTAAATGATAATCCAATACTACACATATACGATGGTACCGAAGAAGACCCGCCCTCTTCAAGCGGCTCTAAGGTCGCATCAACTCTGCATCTGCATTGCCTCGGCCTCGGCGTCTGCATCTATCTGCCCCACCGCCACCACCCCCAACGACCTCCTCGTCGTCCGCCTCGCCCATGTCGTCATGCTCACATCCCAACTGCCCCTCCTCGCAACCCCTACCTGCCCCTCGTCCTCCTGTGGCTGCTCCCGCGCCTGTTCTCGTGCCTGCTCATCGAAGCACCTCTGGAGCTGCTCCTGCCGCTGTCTAATCTGCGCCGGCCCAGCAAATATGGCGCTGCCGGCCGTCGAGTCCTGACCATCAGAACCCTTGCTCCTCGACCTTCTGGAGGACGACTGCCGAACTTGCCTTTAAGCTTGTCAACCTGATGCCTGAACATACTCATACATTCAAATTTGACAAGAGTTAGTATCTGAGTTTACAAATAATTTTCAATAACTTGCAAAAAGAATGAGACAACTATAACATGTAAAAATGAAGGAGACAACAATGACTTGTAGAAATGAGCGAGGCAACAATAATCTTACAAAATATACATATCAAAAGTCGTCGGCGTCGGAATCGCCTGCGACTCGTATTTCATTGAGGCGTGCTTGAAGGCGTGTAATCCTTCTCGACTTACGAGGCGTTTCCGTGACGGGCGGGTTCATCATTATTACGTCTCGTGGCATCGGTAGGTAATTGATCGAGTCCTGCCCGTCGGAGACAAGGAAAGAATCCCCTATAGCTTCTTCTTGATATACATCACCCACATCATCTCTCGTTACTTGCCACATACGAAACATCCCGGGAGGGTATACTTTAGGGTTAACTTTAAATACAACCCACCAAGCCTTCAAGCTACGGTGAGGATAGCTCGGTAGTACACTGCTCAACCCGATGTGCAAGCACGATGTTATTGATATGGCCTGAAGCATGACGTGCTTCACCTCCACCATCCCAAAGTCATCGACACGTGTGCCGTTGTGTGGATCGAACCAATGGCAATCAAAAACACGACCTTGGATCTTTGCCACCCCAAAGGTATACTCAATTATGTTTTGTACAACACCGTAGTAGTCTAATATATCGCATTTGGAATCGGATGACGTTGTGACTACTCCGCTGTTTGAAGTGGCCGCAAGTGGACGGCTAGCTTCTAATTTCACTGTTCGAAAATGGAACCCGTTCACATCACGCGACTATAGCTCCTTGCCGTCACATCACCATGTGAGAGTGTCGGAGATCCTCATGGACGGAGGCATCACGCATACACTATATAGCAACATTCATCACTGTTAGTCTAATATTAAGTTACTACAACAATTCATTTTAGAAAAATGAATAAATAGTCAAATTACATCTTGTGGAACCATTGCACGAAGCTTGGGCTGCCTTTCAACCCATCACGACGTAGGTTATCCAATTGCTTAGTTGTGGGTTGTCGAGTTGACTTCAATTTTCTTTGTCAAATACTCTGCGTCATTTATTCTTGGGTTAAAAGGACACTACATGAAATGTTGAAAACATAATTGAGAAAGTCACTTACTCAAAATATTTTTCAACTTCTACCATGTTAGTGAACATGTAAAGCATGGCCATGTTCCACTCCTAATACTCAACATGGTGTGCGTTATACGACCCAACGAGTTGACCCTTGCATTGAAAAAGCTTAAGTTCGCTCAGCGGTTCTTCTTCAGCGACACGGTATCGATTCTTACGGACATTCACGTTGTGCTTGCGTGCGAAATACTTTGTTGAGAAGTTTGTGATCTCTTTACTTGCATAAGCCTCTGCGATACACCCTCTACCCTTGCCTTGTTGCGCTTTGTAGCTCTAAGCTTTTCAACTCCTTTCGACTATACATCCATCTGAACTGCGTAGGACCTCCAACCTTCGCTTCTCAAGGTAGATGCACCAGCAGGTGTTGCATCACATTCATAAAACCAGGTGGGAAAGTTTTTTCCAACTTGCATACAAGCAATGGAATTCCCTTCTCTAACCGCATCAACGTCTTAGAGATTTCCTTACATATCCGCCTATAGAAATGGCGAGCTCGGCCAACATCCTCCACAACTCATTATCAAAATAGCCACGAAACATTACCGGAACAAGTCTTTCCATGATAATATGGTAATCATGACTCTTTAGCCCGTTTAGCTTACCGGTGCTGACATTCACAGCCCGTTTTATGTTAGATGCATAGCGGTCAGGAAACTTTAGAGTTTTCAACCACCTCAAAATATGTTTACGGTCTTACGGCTTCACGATTATGGAGCTCGTGGCCGGCTCTCATTCCCATTTAAACCAACTTTAACCTCGAGCCACGACCTAGCACAATGATCACCCATGTCTTTCCTAGCACTCACGTTATCCTTTGTTTTGTCGGTTACATCAAACACCATGCTTATGATGCTTTCTGCCACATTGCGCTCTTGGTGCATCAAATCTATGTTATGCGGCAGAATCAAAGCTTTCGCGTAAGGTAGCTCCCAAAGAAAAGAAATATGAGTCGGTTGTTCTCCTTTCCATAGCAGTGAAACCCACTTAGTAGATCGTACAAGCCGACTATGCCACTCAGCTATCTCCTCTCCGTGAGTCGCCCGCGACCCTTTTAACTTTCGTCCTTTTGAAATGCTTTGGCGTCGTTCCTAAAAGGGTGCCTCGCGAAAGCCATCGTCGATGGCAATCGAAGAATGTGATCTTTTTGCGTGCGTGAGCTGAATGCATCAGTCGACCATACAAATTGGACAACACAGCGACCATGAACACACGGTAGGCCCAAATGCCATATGCCAACAAATCATGGACCGACCACGGTATGCGGCTCGTAAGGTAAACTCTCGCCACCAACGCTGTCGTATGCCTTTTCCCCTCGCCACAACTTCTTCAGCTCATCAATTAAGGGCCGCATGAACACATTGAGATCCTTCCCTAGATGCTTAGGGCCTGGAATGACAAGAGCAAGTAATATGAATCCCTCTTTCAAGCAAATCTCAGGTGGAAGATTGTATGGCATGATGAAGACCGGCCAACAAGAGTAGGGGCTAGCGCTTGTGCTGAAAGGTGTGAAACCGTCCGTGGACAAACCAAGACGGACACTCCTAGGGTCGCTTGCAAATGCAAGATCAAATCAGTCCAATGCCTGCCATGCCTCGCCATCAGATGGATGGACCATCATATCCGGGTCTTGGTCCTCACGTTTACCTTCTTTGTGCCACCGCATATGTTTATTGTTTCTTTTGACATGTCTGACCGTTTAAGCCTATCCGTGATCGGCATGTACGAAGCTGTTTACTCGCGACCTTTGTAGTCGCGATACCCTTCCTCATCTACCACCTCAATGAATCGCACTTACGCAATGCATACAACGGGTATCGTTGTCATAATCCTTCGAACGACATGCAATTATTCTCGCACACATCAATCTTACGGTAATTCATCCGAGGCCGGCCATCAACTTTTCGATTGGTACAAATCCTTTGGCATCTTGTGGTTAGGCGGAAGGACATCATTCATTAGTTCAAGCAAAGCGTTGAAGCATTTGTTCGAAAAGTTGAACTTGACTTCATCGACATAAGCCGTGTAACGCCGCGGGGCGGTCACATTGGTCAAGTCATGCAACTTCGTCGAGGCGTCAAGTAGCCTATAGAATTCCTTAACCTCCTCGGTGTGACCCCTCCGGAGTTAAATTCAGTCCCCCTGCCAAGATCATCAAGCATGTCTTCCATCCGGTCGTGATCCTCCACATGGTCCAGCATCTCTTCTGTCTCGATAGCCTGCCCTGCGGCCTCTCTATGACGGTGCCACACCAAATAGTTAGGCATGAACCCATTTTTGCAAATGTGATCTTGCACTATATCCTTCTGTAGTAGTATTTGTTATTCTCGCAGAGGTACACGGGCAATACACATATTGACTCCTCCGGTGAATGCTTGCTTCAAGAAAGCATCCGTGATCTGGCCCCATTCCCTTGAGTGCCCCCCATCACTCCTCCATCCGTCATACATCGCCCTTCGATCGTCACCATTATCAAAGCTAAACAAATGAAACAATATCAACGTACGACCGTGGCTTAGGTGACAAAGACAACCCTATTAGGAAAGATTTGGCCTAAACCCACCCAAGAATGGAGGCTATTGCATGCGACTGTGACGTGCGTATTTAACCGAACGAAATTTGGCGGCATAACCCATTGTTCTCCAAGCGCACGCGCTGATCTTTGGTGCGTCGGAGAACAACAGGTTATGTGGCGAAATCACGTTCGGATCGCTCGCACGCCACAGCCCTATGCAACAACCAACATTCTCGGGCTGTCCAAAATCTGTTGGACAATCCGAATCGCGCACCTCACAAGAAAATGTGAGATGCACCGTTCCCGAACAGGTGACGCCTATGCTCTCTCTTGTTCGACACAAAACCTAAACTCTAACGTTATATACAACGGCAATGAGAAAATAAAAATATATATATCATATCGTGAATATAAAATGAGATGAAATAACTTTAAACGAATATAAAAGAGGCGAAATATACCTTCTCCAACGCGGTGGGGCGTCGCGGAGGGTCCGGGAGGGCGGGTGGCACCAGCGACGGCCCGGCGGCACCGGGCGTCGGATGGCGATGGCGGTGGCGCGGCAAGTGGCGGGCGGCGAAGCGGGGTAAGGCGCGCCGGCCGGGCGAGCGGCGACGTCTCGGGCGAGCGAGCGGGCGGTGGCACGGCAGAGGGCGGCGGGGCGGCGAGGCCTGGCAGCGGGCGGCGGCAGCGGGTGGCGGCCGGAGGGCGCAGCAGCGGCGGCCGGCCGGCGGCGCGGGGCCGGCGGCGGCGCGCGGCTGGGGCCTGTGGCGGCGGCGGCCGGGCGGAGTCGCGGGCGGGCGCAGCCAGGCGAGGCGGCCGAGGCGGCGTCATGGCGCGGCGGCAGGCGACCGTCGGAAGCGAGTCGTGGCGGGGAGCGCGCAGGCGGCCGGCCGGGCGGAGTCGCGGCGGGGAGCACGACAGGCGGCGGCCGGCGGCGGCGCGCGGCCGGCACAGCGGCAGGCGACCGGCCGGGCGGCGCGTCATGGCGGGAGGGCAGCAGCGCAGGCGACCGGCCGGGCGGCGTCAGCGGAGGGAGGGCAGCGTGGCGAGGCCGCCGGGCAGCGAGCGGGCGGCGGCCGAGGCGCAGTGGCGGACAGGCGAAGTGCGTTGCGGGCGGGCCGGCCGGGCGGGTCTCGAAGCGCGGGCGGCGCGGCGGA
Organism: Otatea glauca; assembly: GCA_036346275.1. Lineage (NCBI taxonomy): Eukaryota > Viridiplantae > Streptophyta > Magnoliopsida > Poales > Poaceae > Otatea > Otatea glauca. The sequence goes on from CM070711.1 coordinate 51,437,660, forward strand.
GGGCGGCGGCGGTGGCTCGCGGCGGCCGAGCGGGCGGCGCAGCGATAGGCGCAGCGAAGCGCAGCGGGCAGTGCAGCAGCGGGCGGCGCGGCGGCCGACGTGCGAAGCGGCGCAGGCGCGCAGCGAGGGAAGCGGGCGCGGCAATGCGTGGGGCGAGGCGAGGCGTTGGGTGGGCGTGTGCGGGTAGGGTTTTTTTCCCCAGTTAAATTCGTGGGTATGCCCGGGCCCACGAATTTACAATTTTAAATTCGTGAGTTTTTTTTGGCCCACGAATTTAAATATTTAAATTCGTGGGTAATTTTTGGCCCACGAATTGAAATGTTTAAATTCGTGGGTTTCATTTTGGCCCACGAATTTAAATGTTTAAATTCGTGGGTTTCATTTTAGCCCACGAATTTAATTAAAAACGTGTGTTTTATTCAAACCAACGTATTTAAATAAATAAATTCTTGAGTTTTTTTTTTGGGCCCACGAATTTAAAAAACCCACGAATTTTTCCTTGATTCTTGTAGTGCATGCTTACAGATAGTTCAGAAAACCGTCTGTGACAACATTTTTGAACCGTCTGTGATGGATTTTTTTAGTAGTGCACTTTAAATAGGCGATTGAAAAAAAGAGTTGAATTCCATAATTTTATCTTATCTTCTTCTAATTTTTTTCTTTGTTGTTCCTCTTATTGTAAAACACAGAACTAGAACATGAAATTTGGTTAACTTGTAAAACTGAAAGGACCGGAGATGTTGCCTAGAGGGGGTGTGAATAGGTGAATTAAAAAAACTGCAGCTAAATAAAATCTCCCGAGGGTCCTAACACAGAGTATCCGGGGTATTCAATCCGTATACTCCGGATAGTCCGGACTGTCCGGGTAATGGGGTCCGAATACTCCGGATTGGGGACTTCGAAAGGAGATTTTAAATCTTTGCAATTTTCCAACAAACTAAATGAACACAAATGACCTAAATACTTTCAAGTACGTCAAAAGGATGCAGATCTAGAACCAAACCCAGCGATGGAATAGATCGGGTCTTCCAAAGGTCTATCACAACAAACCCTAGCAAAAGCAAAACGAAGAACACGAAGACAAAGATTTTTACCTGAAGTTCGGATTCTTGAAGGGAATCCTACGTCTCCGTTGAGGAGGCACAAAGCCCGGGTCCCTCTTGACCACTATCCTCCCGGTGTTGCACAAAGCACTCGTCGGTCTTCACGTCTTGCCTCTTTCCTTTCGGAGGCGAGACTTGCCTTCACAAACTTCCGGGGCTCACCACAACGAGTATTGGAGGCTCCCGGTGACTCCTTGCCGTCTAGGAGTCCTTCAAACTCCAAGGGTAACAAACACGTCGCAAAATCAACTTGGAGGATGAATCTTGTGCTCAAGAATGGAAGAAGCAAGCTCAAGTCACTCAAATCCACTCCTTTCTCCCGAAAGAATCAAATCTATCAAATGCTTCAAATAGAGAAGGGAGATTAGGCCTCAAGAGAGTGAGAGTGAATGTTTTTGAATGAACAAGTGCAATAATAGAGCTCTCTCCTGTTAGATGAAGAGTGATGGCTTAAATTGGGGCTCCAAAATCCAACCGTTAGGGGTGAGCTGCGCACAACCCGGAGTATCCGGATGTATAACCCGGAGACTCTGGATTGGCAACACCAAGGCATACCGAAGGGGTCAATCCGGAGACTCCGGATGAAAACCCCGGATAAATTCAATCCGGAGTGTCCGGACCAGAGACCAAATACTCCGGACTGCCTGAGGGCAGCGCCCGAAGGGGTCAACCCGGAGAGTCCGGATTGATTATCCGGATACTCCGGATTGACCTGCTCGGCCAGAAGAGAGAATTTCAAAAGAAGATGAAATGATTGAAGTTCTTTTACTATGCAATTTCCATCCTTTGAGCACAAGTATATCCTAGAAGCGATTTCCCGTCGTATCCCCCTTTATAGTACGGCTATCCTTAGACTCAATAAAATAGAAAGATTACAACAGGAGTCTTGATGCCGTCTTGACAAAATTTAAATATGGTGGGGATCTGCAAACGCTTTCTCATGCGGATATATTCTTTATCTCTGCACAAATTCTCATTTGACCATTAGTATTTTTAATTGTGTTGCCATCTATCACCAAAACTTCTTAAGGGGCCTAAATGCACTTTCAATCTCCCCCTTTTTGGTGTATTGATGACAACACAATTTAACAGCTTTAAATGAAAAGACAAAGATTTGAAAAACTCCCCCTAAATCCTTACATACTGCAAGGATGAAAAATAAAGATACATAGATATGGAAGAGTATATAAAAGATATTATTCAAAGATAAATAGCGATAATGTGACCAAGATGAACAAGCATTAAACACTCCACATACAACTACTAAGTTTCACAGGATAGTTAAAAAGCAATTAAACAAGCAATTTATAAGGTACATAGGCACACACAGTCAACAAGATAAAGAACCCCAACCCCGCGATGCTAAGCTAAACTAAACACTCCCCCTTTGGCATCAAGACACCGAAAAGGGAAGCGCTCTAGAAAGAGGATCACTCGTTGTCGCCGGAAGGTAGATAAGCTTCTTCCTCGCTGGCATCGCTGCTACCACTGCCACTGGCTTGAGTCGCTGAGGATTGAAGTCCAAAAAGGCGACGAGTGGCAGAGTCTGCAGAAGGTCCACCAGAAGACTCCTCTGACTCACTAGCAGGAATGTCCTCACCTTGCTGACGGCGATAGGCCCTGAACTCGCGGCGATGCTCACGAATCTCCCGCCGTGTCTCCTTGACTTGAGAGGACACATCTTGGCACATGCAGAAGATACGCTTGAGCATCCTTTTAATGGTATCTCTGCTGGAGGAGGAAGAACCTGGAGCTGCCGAGGGGGCTGTAGAAGGAACCGAAGAGGTGGCCTGAGACTGATGACCTCTGGTCTGCCTGCTAACTGGGGCACTCGGAGCTGTGGTGGCTGTGGAAGCTGACGGGGCTCGGACTTTGTAGGATTGGTGCTCCACATCCTTCACAAAATCTAAGCCGGAGACATGATCCACTAAAGCCATGATAAAAGGAGCATACCCGCAGCTGCTGACATTGCTCAAAGAGTTATGGCGAATGGCCTCCCACAGAAAATCCACAATATCAAAGTTATGAGTGCACTCCACCAAGTGAAACAGTAGATTTCGGCCATAAGAGTTAATAGAGGATGCATCACCTTCCTTGGGCCAAAGTGTGACTCTGAGCATTCTGAGGAGAACTGCCTACACATCCTTCAACCCTTTGATCGTTCCAACCACAAAGCGCTGCGAAGAGTCATATAAAGATTCAAGCTAATCAGGAGATAGTGCCTTCTTGTCATGAAGCTTGGCATCTCCATCAACTGTCCTTAGGTGCAGTACCGGAGCAAAGGTTCTCTTAGTGGCCACATACCACACTTCATCGGTCATCCACCATATAGCATCTTCTTTCTTGTCAAAAAACAAGGTGGAATAGAATTGCATGATCACTTCATCGTTCCAAGAGTAGCGAAAGCTCATGATATTCTTCACCTGATGGCGCTCGCAGATCTGAATAACTTCATCAAAGATAGGATTGTGAAGATCTGCCATGTAGCTCCAGTCGATGGTCTTCATCTTGACAACAGAATGCTCCAAAGGAAATAGCACTGACTCATAGAAGTCCGACTGAAACTTGTTCCAAAAACGTTTGTCGACGTACTCGTCTTGATGAAATTCCAGTGGGTCCTTGTTTCTATTTTCAACAATAGCCTTTCCCTTGCCACGTCCAACACGATAGTCTATCATGTGCAGGCGACTCATTTGACCTGGATACCTCCAAACAGGTCTGCTCTTCTCAAGAGGACCAATCAGAGTACGAGTCGATTGATGCAGCTTCTTCTTCTCCTCACGAAGCCTTGCGTGAGCGTCAGCAGGATGCTCGTCTGGATTTACTTGAGGTGCTGGGTCTTGAGTAGATGGAGCAGAAGCTGGACCAGTCGGTCGGTTGAGCTGGCCCTGGCTGATCTTCCTCACTGCCTGTCTAGGCTTCTTTGAAGCAGAACCTGACAAGGAGGAGGAACCGGGAAGATCTCCGCCAGAAGGGCGCTTGCCAGCGCCAGAACCTCCTTGAGAAGATGCCATCTATGAGGAATCAAAGAATAGGATGAACAAAAGCTTGCTAGAAGGAATAGATGACAATTTAAGTATTGGGACCGAAATGCACAACCCGGAGACTCCGGTGTTTTTGATCCGGAGTGTCCGGATAATCCGGATAAATCATCTGGATACTCCGGGTTATTCAGTTTCATCCCCAAAACCTAAAATGCAGATCTATCTAAATCACAACAAGCCCATCCTAGGGAATGATCTACATGGTAAAAGGGCTCTACCAAAGCGACCTATTTCAAGGCATTTCCAAGGCAAGAGAGATCGGGAAGAGGATAAAATCACTCACCACGAAGAAGAAACCTTGAAGGATGAGGATTGCGAGAGAGGAACTTTTCCCGAGTCTTGGAGAGCAATGCGGGGACTCCGGAGGGTGAGGAACACGCCGGAGAGTGGAGAGGAACCGGTAGCGACGACTAGGGCTCAAAAAGAAACGGCAAAGATGAAGAGAAAAGAGAGGAGATAGAGAGAAAATAAGCCCTCCTCGAGCCCTTTAAAGGAGACAACCGCCTCAACCCGGAGACTCCGGACTTTCAGTCCGGATACTCCGGACAATCTGGAGAGTCCGGATGAAAACACCGGAGTGTTCGGATTGACCCTTTCGGGAACAACACAGGATTTGCAAGGAATGAACTTTAGATGGCTTGCAGCAAGAGAGGAGAAGATCACAAAAGCCTATTCACTTTGTGACTAGCGAACATCCAAGCAATCAAGCTATAGTCACATAGTGAAAGGCTAGATCCGAAGATCAAAGATTTCAATAAACACAAATGAATCAACGAAATAGATCAAATAACTTTTTCAAAGGATTTTGGCAATCATCAATCGATTTCGTGCATATTTCAAGCAAAGTTACGAGAGTCTAGAATGTTTAGCCTACTCCTCAAATCACAAAATCTCTTTTCATCAAGTGGCTTGGTGAAAATATCGGCTAATTGATCATTTGTGCTCACATGATGAATATCGATGTCACCTTTGGTGGAATGGTCTCTCAAGAAGTGGTGGCGAATATCAATATGCTTTGTGCGGGAGTGTTGGACAGGATTGTTGGCTATCTTTATGGCGCTCTCATTATCACACAAGAGTGGTACATTGTTATAGGTAACGCCATAATCATTCAGTGTTTGTCTCATCCAAAGCAACTGAGCACAACAACTCCCGGCTGCTATATACTCGGCTTCGGCTGTGGATAGTGCTACGGAATTTTGTTTCTTAGAGGACCAGGAAACAAGAAATCTTCCTAAAAATTGACAAGTCCCCGAAGTGCTCTTTCTATCCACTTTACACCCGGCATAATCCGCATCAGAATAACCAACTAATTCAAAAGAGGATCCTTTTGGATACCAAAGCCCAAAATGAGGAGTGTGCACTAAATATCTCAAGATTCTCTTAACGGCCACCAGGTGGCACTCTTTTGGAGCGGCTTGAAATCGTGCACACATACATACACTAAGCATGATATCGGGCCTAGATGCACAAAGGTAAAGAAGAGAACCGATCATCGAGCATATACCTTTTGGACGACCGGTTTACCTTCTTTGTCGAGGTCTAGATGTCCGTTGGCTTGCATAGGAGTCTTGATTGGCTTGGCGTTTTCCATACCGAACTTTTTCAGCGTGTCTTTGATGTACTTTGTTTGGCATATGAAGGTTCCTTCCTTGAGTTGCTTGACTTGAAAACCGAGGAAGAACTTCAATTCGCCCATCATGGACATCTCGAAACTTTTAGTCATGATTCTGCTAAACTCCTTACATAGTTGTTCATTAGTAGACCCGAAAATAATATCATCCACATAAATTTGACAAACAAATAGATCATTATCAATATGCTTGGTAAAGAGAGTGGGGTCGGCCTTTCCGACTACAAAACCTTGTTCAAGGAGAAGATCTCGAAGACATTCAAACCATGCTTTTGGTGCTTGTTTTAGTCCATAGAGTGCTTTGTGCAGGAAGTAGACATGATCTGGATATTTAGGGTCTTCGAATCCGGGTGGTTGCTCGACATAGACCATCTCGGAGAGTGGACCATTTAGAAAGGCGCTTTTCACGTCCATTTGATATAACTTGAAATCATGGTGAGTAGCAAAAGCAAGTAATATTCTAATAGACTCAAGCCTAGATACGGGAGCATACGTTTCATCGAAGTCCAAACCTTCGATTTGCGTGAAGCCTTGAGCGAACAACCGGGCTTTATTCCTAGTCACCATTCCATGCTCATCTTGCTTGTTCCGAAAGACCCACTTGGTGCCAATCACGTTTTGCTTGGGTCTTTCGACAAGCTTCCATACTTGATTCTGTTCGAAGTTGTTTAGCTCCTCTTGCATAGCCATTACCCAATCCGGATCTTGTAGTGCTTCTTCTACCTTTAGTGGCTCAAGAGAAGAAACAAATGAGTAAAATTCACAAAAATTTGCAACTCGAGATCTAGTGGATACTCCCTTGTTAATATCTCCAAGTATGTTGTCGACTGGATGATCCCGTTGTATGCTTTGATGAACTCTTGGATGAGAGACAATGGCATTGGTTCTTTGGATGGGATCCTCATCGTCTTTATCGGTGATAGAGCCATCTTGGGCTTGCCTTGAGGATGAGGGAGCATCATCCAGAGGATCCAACGTTGCATTCGGACTCTTTGCACTAGTCCGGATATTCAAGGTTGAAGGACCATGTGGAGGTCCATCCATGTTTGTGATGAGTATTTGACTTTATTTGAGCAAGGTGTGCTCAAGTTTGAGTTTGATTTGGATTGTTTTTCGAGCTAGAGCAATTTGAGTGACTGGTTGGAGACCAGTTGTCCGACCCCGAGTGGTCGGGTCGTCCGACCTGAGTGGTGGGGCTTTGGTGTGTTGCGGACGGTCGTCCGAGGCCGAGTGGTCGGGTCGTCCGACCAGAGAGGTCAGGCTGTGGCTGGTCGGAGACCGATCGTCGACCCAGTGGTGGTCTCTCTCGCTGGTCGGAGACCAGTCGTCGGACCTCGAGTGGTCAGAATGGAGACTAGTGGTCAGACCTCGAGTGGTCGGGATTGAGACCAGTGGTCAGACCATGGTAGGTCGGGATGGAGACCAGTGGTCAGACCATGGTTGGTCGGGATGGAGACCAGTGGTCAGACCACGTGTGATCGGGGTTTTTGCTGGTCAGCATAGTGTATATCTTTCTGTTGAGATGGATATGTGTTGTTGGACATTGCTATGTGATGTGGTTTCCTTGTCTATGATGGTTGCAGGACTTTGGAGCTAGGTCATGGTGAGGCAAAGGGGATCAGGACTAGGCTGGGAGAGCTGAGGTCCGGATGATCAAGGTGTCGCCAAAGATGGTGAGGCGGGAGTAGCCGCAAGCCGAGAAGACAAAGGAATGGATGAGATGCTAACTTGGAGCTGCTCACGATCTAGGAGGACCGTTGGATCGCGATCGGGAAGATAGAGTAGCGGGTCAAGTTAGTGTGAGTTGAAAAGCGTGCAAAACCCGTTGTGTTGTTGGGTTTCGAGTGAGCCCATGCATAGCTTTGTGAGTGGGTAAATTCTCAGCCCTTGATAGAGTGCTCTAGGGTTTAGAGGCTCATCCAAGGGTGGTAGGTGTTCAAGCCTGCTATGAATAGACGGGGAGAGGGTGTCTCCTTGGGGGTGGCGGTGAGGAAAGTCTACGTGAGTAGTTGAGAGTTGTTGAGAGTGACTGTGTAAGGATCAAATCCTGGCTCTTGGATGTTGGCTTAGGATTGAAGCAGGACATCCAAAGGTGGGAATTGATCCCAGGTCACTATAAATAGAGGGGTAGGGGCAGCCTCCCCTCTTTGAAGGTTCTGAGGTTTTTGCTGCTCATTTGAGCTTTGTCCACTTTGTTGTGAGGCTTTGTAAACCTCCCTTCCAGAAATGAAATGTTCTTCATTTATATTCTTGTTTCATTTCTCTTACGTATTTACATTCGCACTTGAATTCATTATCTAAATTCCGCATTTACTTACTTGCAATTTACTTTACGTAATTTGGATTTGCCTCATCTCCTTCTACATGCTATTGAGTCTTTGTTGAAATTCATGATTGATGAACTCTTCTCTGGACTTGGTGCTTTCGATCATCTAGGCAATCCTTGCATTCTTGTTGCAAGTTAGTAAATCTGTGTTCTTAAAGTCGTAAGCGTGTGACTTGCGATCTTTAGTCTTGATTGGCTTCGTTCTTGTTGCCAAGGATGAAAGATTCTTTGGATGAATCTTCTATAGATCATATCCCAATCATCTAGGCAATCTACAACCTCTTCTATTCAGTTTTGCAAGAAACCAATTTCTGTGCCTAGTTTTCAGATAGTGTTTCTATTTGTTTGAAGGGTTGTTTCTTCGTGTACTTACTTGCTATGATTTGTGGAGAGTCATCCAAGGATTTTCGACCATCAACTCGCTTTTGACAAGTTAGGGTGAAGTCTGTGTTCGTGACTCTGTTTTTGGTGTTGCATTTGTTAAACTGAAAAGGACGGAACCTTGGTATTAATTCCTTCGATTGTTGATTGAAATAGGTTCCTGACATCCTTTGGGAGGTGCACACCAATTTTCACTGTTTTTGGATCAGCCGATCAAAAGTTACATCGATTTCTGTTTTTCAGATCGTGCTGATTTTACTGTTCACCCGAACACTATTCACCCGAGTACTGCTCATCCGACCTCCGCAGGTCGGGGGTACTGTTCATCCGAACACTATTCATTCCGAGTACTGTTCATCCGACCACTTCAGGTCGGGAGTACTGTTAATCCAACCACTTCAGGTCGGGAGTACTGTTCATCCGACCAGTGCTGATCGGGGGTACTGTTCACCCGAACACTATTCATTCCGAGTACTGTTCATCCGACCTCTGTAGGTCGGGGGTACTGTTCATCCAACCAGAAATACCCGACCAATGCAGTTTCTTTCTGGTTTTTTGGTGGTTTGAATTTTAGGGGGAGAGTTTATTCGAAAATTTTATTTGGCTCCTATTCACCCCCCTCTAGTCGCCTTTTTCGATCTTTCAAAGGTCTCATCCCGGACAATTTGAGTCAGAGCGCTCGGAATTTCTTCTTGCTCAAGAGGTTTCACTTCCCCAATTGCCAATTTCTTGATTGCTTCGCATGGAGGTTCTTCCCTGTCAAACACAGCACGATCAACTTGTTCTACTTGAGAACAGTTAGTTTCATCAAAAGTTACATCACGCGAGATCTCAACTACACCGGTATTGTTGTTGAAAACTCGGTATGCATAAGCATTTGACCCATAAGCGAGCAAGAAACCCTCATCTACTTTAGGAGCAAATTTAGGTGATCTAGCTTTCTTGTTGAGGATATAGCATTTGCTTCCAAAGACTCGGAAATAGGATACATTTGGATTCTTTCCGGTGAGTAGTTCGTACGCCGTCTTCTTCAAAATCTTGTGGAGGTAAAGACGATTGGTACTATGGCATGCAGTGTTGATGGCCTCCGCCCAGAAAATGTCGGAGACCTTGTATTCATCAAGCATTGTGCGCGCCATCTCGATGAGAGTTCGATTCTTCCTCTCGGCCACCCCATTTTGTTGAGGGGAGTAGGGGGCCGAGAATTCATGCTTGATACCCTCGTCATCAAGATATTCCTCCACACCGGTATTCTTGAATTCGGTGCCATTATTACTTCGAATTCTTTTGATCTTCACTTCGAACTCATTTTGTGCCCTTCTCATAAATTTCCTTAGAGTTCCTTGGGCTTCACCTTTGTCATGCAAGAAAAACACCCAAGTGAAACGTGAAAAATCATCAACAATAACAAGACCATACTTGTTCCCTCCGATGCTTATGTATGTTACTGGGCCAAATAGATCCATATGGAGCATCTCTAGAGGTCTTGAGGTAGTCATCACATTCTTGGCAGGGTGAGAGGCATCAACTTGCTTTCCGGCTTGACAAGCGCTACACACCCTATCTTTTTCAAAGACCACATTTGTTAGTCCAAGGATGTGATTGCCTTTCATGAGTTTGTGAAGGTTCCTCATTCCAACATGAGCAAGTCGGCAATGCCATAACCAACCCATGCTAGATTTAGCCATTAAGCATGTTTCAAGATTAATTCTATCTGTAGTAAAATCTACGAGATAGAGATTTCCCTTTAAACGAACCTTAACGGCTATTGAGCCATCAACCCTCTTGATGACATCCACACCCTCATCACTAAACACACAATTGTAGCCCGCTTCACATAATTGAGCAACAGACAACAAATTGTAGCTTAATGATTCAACAAGCAAAACATTGTTTAAATGAAAATCATTTGTGATATTAATCTTACCTAAACGTACCACTTCGCCTTTTCCGTTGTCCCCAAATATGATGCTTTCACTATTTGTTCCATTTGTATCCAAGTGTGCAAACATCGCCTTTTCTCCGGTCATGTGGTGCGTACATCCGCTATCCAATATCCAACTTGATCCACCGGAGATATAGGCCTACAAAAACAAATTTAGATTTTTCCTTTTGGTACCCAAACTTGTTTAGGTCCGCACGTTAGTGACAAGAGATTTCGAACCCAAATAGATCGCACATGAGAAGCATAGTTGGGTTTAGCCCAATATGATAAGCAACTACACGGCCAAGGTTAGTTCTTTTAAGCATATAAGAAGCAAAGAAGGTAGTATGAGCCTTGTACTTGGTATTTCCTTCGTCTTTAACAAAATGAATAGGCTTGTTCAACGGGGCAATCACGATGTGATTCTTTTTACCCTTGGGTGGAATATATCCAAGCCCATGCTTCATAGGATTACCTTGACGCTTACCAAGAAACTCCTCTAATCCTTTGCTAGCCTTATAGGACTTTTGAAGTCCATCTTCAAGCATTCCCTTGAGCTTTTCATTTTCATGAGCCAACACTTGCAAGGTCTCAAGGTTAGTGGCACAAGCATCAATGTTAACATTATAGCATCTAGCACATCTATTGCTAGTAGATGGATATGAGAAATTGGAGTTACCCATCAAAGAGTTAGAGGTGACATTCAAGTGATCAACAAGCTTCACTTCAAGAGCCTTGCAAGCATCCTTTGCTTTGGCAAGTTCCTCTACGAGTGAAGCGTTGGTGATCACAAGACTAGCTAACTCGGATTTGGTCATTTTTGAGCCTTTGACCAACTCCTCATTCTTTCTCCTTTCATTACTTAGGCTCTTCTCTAGCTCAAGATTTTTTTCTTTTTCAAGAATGAGCAAATCCTCTTGAGCTTCGAGAGTAGCCTCCTTTTGCTCAATGGTTTCCTCCAACTTCTCAATATCTTTTAAAAGTAAATTTAATTTTTGAGCATCAAAATCTTTCATGGACTTAAATGCACTTTCATCGTCACTAGCGTCATCGCTATCATCTAGGCATGAGTCGACAATGGAGGGAGATGTTGTTTTGATTAATACCTTGCGCCCCTTGGCCATGAGGCACATTGGAGCGTCTTCATCGTCATCGCTCAAGTTGTCGAAGAGGCCCTTCGTCATTGTCGAGGTGGAAGACTTGGCGATGGCGACGGAGGCAACTCCTCCTCCTTCGTCGGAATCGGAGCTTGAGTCGGAGTCGGAGTTTGAATCCCACTCCTCTCCAATGTGAGCTTGTCCCTTGTGCTTGAAGTGTTTGAACTTCTTGCTCCTTTCCTTGTCCTTACCCCGGTATTTATCCTTCTTGTATGGCTTGTCTTCTTTCTTTTCTCTTTGTGGGCATTCGGCGATGAAGTGACCAGCCTCTCCACACTCATAGCACTTTCTTGTTGAGTGTCTTCCTCTTGATTTGTTCCATTGATTTTTGGAGTGGCTCCCTGGCTTATAGCCCTTTTTCTTGAGGAATTTGTTGAATCTCCTTACGAGCAAGGCCATATCATCAATGGTTAAGGGGCCACTCTCCTCATCATCATCACTTGTACTTTCCTCGGCTTCCTGCGCAATCATCACCGCTTTCAAGGCGATCCCTTTCTTCTTTCCTGACTTGAGCTCTTCTACCACCTCCGCTTCCTTGATCATCATCTCATCCATCATTAGCCTCCCAATAACATCATGGGGAGTGAGAGTGTCGAAGTTCGGTCGATCCCTAATGAGTTGCAATAAATTGCGGTTGGTGGGGGTGATCACTCGAAGAATGATTTTGACAACCGCTTTGTCGGTGATCTCGGTACTTCCAAGACCCTTAGCTTGATTCACCAACACCATCAAGCGGTCGAACATCCTTGTATAAGACTCTCCTTCTTCTAGAGTGAATCTGCTTAGCTCACCAATAATGAGCTCAATCTTGGACTCACGGACACTTGATATCCCTTCATGAGTAACCATGAGTCTTTCCTAAATTGCTTTGGCATCTTCAAGTCCATCGACTCAGTTAAACTCGGAATCACTTAAAGCATTGAACAAGGCATTGACGGCCAAGTCATTGAAATGTTGAGCTTTCTTCTCTTCGGGAGTAAGCTTGCTTGGATCCATAGCTTTGAAACCTGTTTCTACAATCTCCCAAATACACGGGTGAAGTGATCTCAAGTACATCTTCATTTTATGTTTCCATGCGGCATAGCGGGTACCATCAAAATGAGGTGCTCTACCGGATGACACGGAAACATAAGATGAAGAGCTTGAGACTTCAAGAGGAGGATAATCATATGGAATTTCAAGCGGTTAAGCCAAATTATGGAGATTTCGTCATTCTTTTCTATTAGCGACATCTTGATTCTTTTCTATTATGGAGATTTGGCTCTGATACCAATTGAAAGGACCAGATATGTTGCCTAGAGGGGGGGTGAATAGGCGAATTTAAAAAACTGCAGCTAAATAAAATCTCCCGAGGGTCCTAACCCGGAGTATCCGGGGTATTCAATCCGGATACTCCGGATAGTCCGGACTGTCCGGGTAATGGGGTCCGAATACTCCGGACTGGAGACTTCGAAAGGAGATTTTAAATCTTTGCAATTTTCCAACAAACTAAATGAACACAAATGACCTAAATAGTTTCAGGTACCTCCAAAGGATGTAGATCTAGAACCAAACCCAGCGATGGAATAGATCGGGTCTTCCAAAGGTCTATCACAACAAACCCTAGCAAAAGCAAAACGAAGAACACGAAGACAAAGATTTTTACCCGAAGTTCGGATTCTTGAAGGGAATCCTACGTCTCCATTGAGGAGGCACAAAGCCCGGGTCCCTCTTGACCACTATCCTCCCGGTGTTGCAAAAAGCACTCGTCGATCTTCACTTCTTGCCTCTTTCCTTTCGGAGGCGAGACTTGCCTTCACAAACTTCCGGGGCTCACCACAACGAGTATTGGAGGCTCCCGGTGACTCCTTGCCGTCTAGGAGTCCTTCAAACTCCAAGGGTAACAAACACGTCGCAAAATCAACTTGGAGGATGAATCTTGTGCTCAAGAATGGAAGAAGCAAGCTCAAGTCACTCAAATCCACTCCTTTCTCCCGAAAGAATCAAATCTATCAAATGCTTCAAATAGAGAAGGGAGATTAGGGCTCAAGAGAGTGAGAGTGGATGTTTTTGAATGAACAAGTGCAATAATGGAGCTCTCTCCTGTTAGATGAAGAGTGATGGCTTAAATAGGGGCTCCAAAATCTAACCGTTAGGGGTGAGCTACGCACAACCCGGAGTATCCGGATGTATAACCCGGAGACTCCGGATTGGCAACACCAGGGCGTACCGAAGGGGTCAATCCGGAGACTCCGGATGAAAACCCCGGATAAATTCAATCCGGAGTGTCCGGACCAGAGACCAGATACTCCGGACTGCCTGAGGGCAGTGCCCAAAGGGGTCAACCCGGAGAGTCCGGATTGATTATCCGGATACTCGGGATTGACCTGCTCGGCCAGAAGAGAGGATTTCAAAAGAAGATGAAATGATTGAAGTTCTTTTACTATGCAATTTCCATCCTTTGAGCATAAATATATCCTAGAAGCGATTTCCCGTCGTATCCCCCTTTATAGTACGGCTATCCTTAGACTCAATAAAATAGAAAGATTACAACAGGATTCTTGATGCTGTCTTGACAAAATTTAAATATGGTGGGGATCTCCAAACGCTTTCTCATGAGGATATATTCTTTATCTCTGCACAAATTCTCATTTGACTATTAGTATTTTTAATTGTGTTGCCATCTATCACCAAAACTTCTTAAGGGGCTTAGATGCACTTTCAAAAACATATTAAATACTGTTGTGGGAGGGTCCCACGCTACCTTGAGCCGAAAATAATTTTAGCATGGCAAGGCATGCCAAAGTGTGCCACGACAGCTTTGACAATGCGTGACACATCGGGGGATCCACCTCGGACGAGATCCAAGGTAACCACGCGTTGTGGCCCAGTTGACACCCTAGTAGAAGGAAGGCCAACAACGTTACAACTCTTGGATGTGACGGGACTAAATTGACATGATTGACAAAAGTACCCGTTGGTGCAAGTTAAGATCAGAGGGCAATCATGTAACTTTAGGTGTTCCCTCCTCCCACTCTATAAATAGGACTACTAGTAAATCGAGAGGAAGAGACCACTTGTAACACTCACCACCCATATGCAAGACACTCGTATGATCCCTTGTGGGCGATTCTCATTGAGTCTCCCCATTACATCCTCAATGGTTGACACATCCTACTAGGGGTGCCTACAAGTTTACTATTTCATCTTGTATCGACAACAAATATTATCTACTACTTTTCCAAATTTTTTATGGGTTTTGACACTATTTTACATAGAACTGGATTTTGCATAGTTCGATGAGAGAAGAGATGTTACCAAAATTTAGTCGTTAATTTTTCCACCCAAGTTTTGACCAAAAGCTTGGTAATAATCTTACCAATGGGCATTATCATGCCAAAATTTAGTATCAAACCAAGTGAATTCCTAAATACAAGGCTATTACCAAATTTTAGTAAGATTCTCTTTAGCATCTATTATATATTAAAAGCTTGTAGCATATCTTTTAGAGTTGCCGAGGAAAAGGAGAAATAAGCTAGAAATTCTCACAAAAAAACATCTAGCACTTAATTTGGTGGACCCTAACTAAGTTGAACTATAACACCCATTAGATGTTATTATTTAAAGAAAAACATCAAACTATCTATCTAGCGGTTCCATGTTATAACGGTTTAGATTAAAAGAAAGAGTTCACACCCAGTACAATAAAAAAACAAAATTTTGGAATAAAAATAAAAATTATTAGCCATTTGATTTTCATACAAACTCCGAATTAAAACCCCAGATCGTTAAAATTTGGAATAAAAATTAGATAAAAAATAGCAGTTGGATTTTTATATGAATTATAACCTAAAACTAAAATTAAAAATTAAATAAAAATAACAATAAAATCAATAGCTTAGGTTAGAAAAAAGAGTCTATACCAAGTATAATAAAAAATAATAGAAATTTAGAATAAAAAAAGAGGAAATCAATAATTTTAATAGGCTAGAAATTCTCACAAAAAAACAAAACATCTATCTTTAATAGTAGCCATCAGATGTTATTACTTAAACAAGAATATTTAACTACTATCTAGCAGATCCGAGTTATAACGATTTAGGTTAAAAGAAATAGTTTATGCCAACTACAATAAAAAATAACATAAATTTAGAATAAAAACTGAAACAATTAGAACTCCAAATTAAAACATGTATATGGCTAAAATTCAGAAAAAAAATTAGTAGATGGATTTGAATATGAATTCTAACCTAAAACTATTATTCAAAAATAAATAAAATAAATAAAAATATAATTAACAACTTAGACTAGAAAAAATAGTCTATACCCAACACAATGAAAACTATAGTAAATTTGGAGTAAAAAATAAGATGAAATTAGTCATTTAACTTTCATATGAACTCCAAATTAAAACATGTATATAGCTAAAATTTGGAATAAAACTTAAGAATTGGAGTTGTATACGAATTCTAACCTAAAATTGATATATGAAATAAAATAAAAAATAACAATAAAAATTAATATAAACTTGGAAAAAAAAATTAGCCATTTGATTTTCGTACGAACACCAAATTAAAATCTAAAATTCAAAATTAAATAAAAATAAGAGAAAAATAAAAATTAAGGAAATTAAGGATTGTTTTTTAATTCCATACTAAGTGAAAATATAATATTTGGCTTTTTTCATAATTAAAATTTTAGAAATATGCTAATTGATAAATAAAATAAGGTAAGGAATTTGATTTGTATGTATATATATATATATTTATTTATTAGCTATTCTATAATAAAAGTCAATGACATGTTTTTTTACGGTCGCTAAGAAAATATGGACTATGCTAAAAATTCTCAAAAAAAGAAAACATTATGACTCTTTTTTTTTGGTGGAACCCCACGGAGTGAAGGGATTAATTAAGACAGTGTGATACATCAACATGTGTACATTTTGCTATGTCGGTATAAGCGATAAACACCGAAAGAAAGAGACAAGCATTGTAATAATGAAATTAAGAGATGATATAAATGAAAAATGTTATGTTATGGTTTGTTTACTGTTTTGCTATATAAGTATTTGGGGAAGAAAGTTTGGATCACATGTGACAAGTATTGGGAAACAGAGTAAATATATTCTCTCATATAATATATAATGTTAAAATATCACAAATGGAGTTCTGCAACAATCTATTTTTCTAAAAGGCAAAATAACGTATGTATTGCTAAGTCATTTAAATATGTTTTAAGGATGATACATGCGTAAGTACGCTGACTACCTTGCTAGTTCAACCAAACAACATACCAACTGAATTACTGCAATTAGCTTTCACCAAAAGAATGAACCTCGGTCAACTACAAGATTGGGCATGTATCTCTGAAAGGTCATGTGGAGATTTGTCCAGTTTGTGATGAGTTATTGATTGTATTTGAGCATGTGGTGCTCAAAGTTGAGTTTGATTTGGATTTTATTTTGAATTTAAAGCAATTTGAGGTGTTGTCAGTGTTGGGCAGCACTACTGGCCTTGTAGTGGCGGTAGTGCTGCCCTGACAGCACTACCGGCCTGGGATGACGGTAGTGCCAGCCCTGCTGAGCTACCGGCCTGGGTGCAGTAGTCTTTTTACATAGAGGTGTTCCTTTGGGTTTTTGCACAGCGGCACTAACGGCGTGCTAGGAGCGGAAGTATTGGGGAACGGTATTACCAGCCCAAAGATGTAGTAGTTATTTTCTAGAGAGGGTACTCTCGGGGTTCAGATGAAGCGGTACTACCGCCAACCTGAAGCGGTAGTACTAATCTGTGGTACCACGGCCCCGGGAGGTAGTAGTGCCAACTTTATCGCAATTTGAGCTTAATGTTTTCATTATGTCTTGATTAATGTATATCTTTGTGAATAGTGCTATGTGATGTGTTTCTTATCCGTGTGGTTGCAGAACTATGGGGCTAGATCATGGTGAGACGAAGGCGAGATCGGGCTAGACTAGGAGAGCCGAGGTCCGAACGATCAAGGGACTTTAAAATTACCGAGGCTAGGAAGTAGTTACAAGCCGGAAGACAAGGAACCAGATCATAAAGTAATACCGAGGCTAGGAAGTGCTTTGTAGTCTCCTTGAGAGTGAAAATCACGAAATAAATAAAGCATGTGTCGAGAACATGATTTGCAACTGCAAATTATTCTACTATTAATATTAATACATCGCTTATTTCAGTTCAGAGGTGTTTTGATGCTTCACCCGCTTGGAATCGCAGAAAATTTAAAGCACAAATAAAGAGTGAATTCTAGATTTATACAAATCCAATAGGAGGGTGGTGCAAATCATGCGCACTATTCGTTTCGCAAGAATATTTTGGGTTGCTAGGCTCGAGTAGAATATCTTCGCACGAACGATTTGGCCGGACAATCATGCCCTGTACACTCATGAAGTCTTCCATTCGAGCACACGATATGTCCCAAGTCAAATTGGATACTCCTTACCACAAAATTCCGTTGTATCATCCGAGACTAGATCGAAATTTAAGGAATAAATATCACCATCGGAGCTCAATCAAACAAAAAAATCAAAAAGGGCAAATTCGATGGCGACACAACATGGGCCTAAGACCCAATGCATTTTTGCAGATTGAAACAAAAGGGCCCGTCCCAATCGCCTCAACATTTTGGAGTCCATGAATCCTTTAACCTTTTCAACCGTCAACGTTGTGTGATAGGATCGAGTTGCGAGTCTCGAAACTAGCGAAGCTGCCAGATCCTTCCCGATTTGTGATTCCCGCAGTGTGTTTTCTTCTCGCAGTTCCATATGTTCGCCTCCTCAACCTCGAAGTATACGAGACTCAAGGACCGAACGGCGCTCACAAATCCATTCGGACTAGCCAAGGACAAGGAATTGCATGCATGTTTTGATGAGGCACAGGTGTGGGGTCGAAGCGTCAGAGGCGATTGCGCATACCCTCTTGATGTCATGAGAAGAATGCGGTGATGGCTGGTTGGAATCATGCATCCGTTCGTCGAGGTTTGGGCTCTTTGTGCAGGGGACTCGTGTCCACTTCGGTGAAGGTTAAATGCACCGTGAAATGCTAAACTTTGCAATCGTCTTCGCATATGAAGGCCGTATCCGAGCAGCTATTCTAATGCATTGTCGCTATTGATTATTCGGTGGTGCTCGCTATTTCCATTGCGTTTGTCACGTATGAGGTTTATGATCGGTTCTGCGATGTGGTTGTCTGCCGATATTTATCTATATTTTCTACTCGAATGTCGACACCTTGTGCCCGTGTAATACGTGTCGCTTTCAACCCGCAAATATCGTAATGTTTGCTTTTGCTTGGGAAGGAAAAACTTAGCGTTAGATATGTAACGGTAGCTGCCATCAACATGTACTGATCTGAGCATGTTTCTCTCCCTAAGCATCCATAAGATCACTTCGACTTGGTATAGCAAAGAACTCGGTCAATCGAACCTGAAACCGTTCAATTCTCGAGGGAATTTTAGGCTTAAATTGCTGAAAATAGCCATTCCAACCTGCTCTTATACCAAGTAAACAAATATATCTAGGTACCAATAAAAAGGAAAACAAGAGTTGCGTTCACGAAGCGTGCAAAAATGACACCTTACACGGGTGCTGCAAGCAAGCGAAAAAACGTCTTCATCAAGGCATTCTACCGCATACGAACTCCCACAAGCTGCAAGCCACTGCGTCTCTAACTCCCCAATGGTAGCTACCACTTGCCTCCTAGTCCGAGGTGTGCCCGGACGTCCGCGGGACTACTGGTGGCCGTCGGTCTTCACGCTGAGCGTTCGTCTCGAGCTGCGGAGTCCTCGCCGTGCTCACCGGTTCGCCTTCACTCGAGCCCTGCGAAGAAATTCTCACAAAAACAAAACATCTATCTTTAATAGTAGCCATCAGATGTTATTACTTAAACAAGAATATTTAACTACTATCTAGCAGATCCGAGTTATAACGATTTAGGTTAAAAGAAATAGTTTATGCCAACTACAATAAAAAATAACATAAATTTAGAGTAAAAACTCAAACAATTAGAACTCCAAATTAAAACATGTATATGGCTAAAATTCAGAAAAAAAATTAGTAGATGGATTTGAATATGAATTCTAACCTAAAACTATTATTCAAAAATAAATAAAATAAATAAAAATATAATTAACAACTTAGACTAGAAAAAATAGTCTATACCCAGCACAATGAAAACTATAGTAAATTTGGAGTAAAAAATAAAATGAAATTATTCATTTAACTTTCATATGAACTCCAAATTAAAACATGTATATAGCTAAAATTTGGAATAAAACTTAAGAATTGGAGTTGTATACGAATTCTAACCTAAAATTGATATATGAAATAAAATAAAAAATAACAATAAAAATTAATATAAACTTGGAACAAAAAATAAAATAAAATTAGCCATTTGATTTTCGTACGAACACCAAATTAAAACCTAAAATTCAAAATTAAATAAAAATAAGAGAAAAATAAAAATTAAGGAAATTAAGGATTGTTTTTTAATTCCATACTAAGTGAAAATATAATATTTGGCTTTTTTTCATAATTAAAATTTTAGAAATATGCTAATTGATAAATAAAATAAGGTAAGGAATTTGATTTGTATGTATATATATATATATTTATTTATTAGCTATTCTATAATAAAAGTCAATGACATGTTTTTTTACGGTCGCTAAGAAAATATGGACTATGCTAAAATTCTCAAAAAAGAAAACATTATGACTCTTTTTTTGGTGGAACCACTGAGTGAAGGGATTAATTAAGACAGTGTGATACATCAACATGTGTACATTTTGCTATGTCGGTATAAGCGATAAACACCGAAAGAAAGAGACAAGCATTGTAATAACGAAATTAAGAGATGATATAAATGAAAAATGTTATGTTATGGTCATTTCTTGTTTTGCTATATAAGTATTTGGGAAGAAAGTTTGGATCACATGTGACAAGTATTGGGAAACAGAGGAAATATATTCTCTCATATAATATATAATGTTAAAATATCACAAATGGAGTTCTGCCACAATCTATTTTTCTAAAAGGCAAAATAACGTATGTATTGCTAAGTCATTTAAATATGTTTTAAGGATGATACATGCGTAAGTACGTTGACTACCTTGCTAGTTCAACCAAACAACATACCAACTGAATTACTGCAATTAGCTTTCACCAAAAGAATGAACCTCGGTCAACTACAAGATTGGGCATGTATCTCTGAAAGGTCATGTGGAGATTTGTCCAGTTTGTGATGAGTTATTGACTGTATTTGAGCATGTGGTGCTCAAAGTTGAGTTTGATTTGGATTTTATTTTGATTTTTTAAGCAATTTGAGGTGTTGTCAGTGTTGGGCAGCACTACTGGCCTTGTAGTGGCGGTAGTGCTGCCCTGACAGCACTACCGGCCTGGGATGACGGTAGTGCCAGCCCTGCTGAGCTACCGGCCTGGGTGCAGTAGTCTTTTTACATAGAGGTGTTCCTTTGGGTTTTTGCACAGCGGCACTAACGGCGTGCTAGGAGCGGAAGTATTGGGGAACGGTATTACCAGCCCAAAGATGTAGTAGTTATTTTCTAGAGAGGGTACTCTCGGGGGTTCCAGGGCGAGCGGTACTACCGGCCAACTGGAAGCGGTAGTACTAATCCTGTGGTACTACTGGCCCCAGGAGGTAGTAGTGCCAACTTTACTGCGAATTTGAGCTTAATGTTTTCATTATGTCTTGATTAATGTATATCTTTGTGAATAGTGCTATGTGATGTGTTTCTTATCTGTGTGGTTGCAGAACTATGGGGCTAGATCATGGTGAGACGAAGGCGAGATCGGGGCTAGACTAGGAGAGCTGAGGTCCAGAACGATCAAGGGACGCCAGAAAATTACTGAGGCTAGGAAGTAGTTACAAGCCGGGAAGACAAGGAACCAGATCATAAAGTAATACTGAGGCTAGGAAGTGCTTTGTAGTCTCCTTGAGAGTGAAAATCACGAAATAAATAAAGCATGTGTCGAGAACATGATTTGCAACGCAAATTATTCTACTATTAATATTAATACATCAGTTATTTCATTCAGAGGTGTTTTGATGCTTCACCCGCTTGGAACTGCAGAAAATTTAAAGCACAAATAAAGAGTGAATTCTAGATTTATACAAATCCAATAGGAGGGTGGTGCAAATCATGCGCACTATTCGCTTCGCAAGAATATTTTGGGTTGCTAGGCTCGAGTAGAATATCTTCGCACGAACGATTTCGCCGGGACAATCATGCCTCGTACACTCATGAAGTCTTCCATTCGAGCACACGATATGTCCCAAGTCAAATTGGATACTCCTTACCACAAAATTCCGTTGTATCATCCGAGACTAGATCGAAATTTAAGGAATAAATATCACCATCGGAGCTCAATCAAACAAAAAAATCAAAAAGGGCAAATTCGATGGCGACACAACATGGGCCTAAGACCCAATTGCTTTTTGCAGGATTGAAACAAAAGGGCCCGTCCCAATCGCCTCAACATTTTGGAGTCCATGAATCCTTTAACCTTTTCAACCGCCAACGTTGTGTGATAGGATCGAGTTGCGGTCTCTCAAACTAGCGGCTTTGTATCCTTCCTTCCCGATTTGTGATTCCTGCAGTGTGTTTTCTTCTCGCAGTTCCATATGTTCGCCTCCTCAACCTCAAGTATACGAGACTCAAGGACCGAACGGCGCTCACAAATCCATTCGGACTAGCCAAGGACAAGGAATTGCATGCATATTTTCGTAGGCACAGGTGTGGTGGAAGCTGCCAGAGGTGATTGTCGCATACCCTCTTGATGTCATGAGAAGAATGCGGTGATGGCTGGTTGGAATCATGCATCCGTTCGTCGAGGTTTGGGCTCTTTGTACGGGGACTCGTGTCCACTTGATGAAGGTTAAATGCACGGTGAAATGCTAAACTTCGCAGCGTCTTCGTACATGAAGGCCGTATCGAGCAGCTATTCTAATGCATTGTCGCTATTGATTATTGGTGGTGCTGCTATTTCCATTGCGTTTGTCACGTATGAGGTTTATGATCGGTTCTGCGATGTGGTTGCTGCTGATATTTATCTATATTTTCTACTCGAATGTCGACACCTTGTGCACGGTGTAATACGGTGTCGCTTTCAACCCGCAAATATCGTAATGTTTGCTTTTGCTTGGGAAGGAAAAACTTAGCAGGAAGTACAGAACGGTAGCTGCCATCAACATGTACGATCTGAGCATGTTTCTCTCCTAAGCATCCATAAGATCACTTCGACTTGGTATAGCAAAGAACTCGGTCAATCGAACTCAAACCGTTCAATTCTCGAGGGAATTTTAGGCTTAAATTGCTGAAAATAGCCATTCCAACCTGCTCTTATACCAAGTAAACAAATATATCTAGGTACCAATAAAAAGGAAAACAAGAGTTGCGTTCACGAAGCGTGCAAAAATGACACCTTACACGGGTGCTGCAAGCAAGCGAAAAAACGTCTTCATCAAGGCATTCTACCGCATACGAACTCCCACAAGCTGCAAGCCACTGCGTCTCTAACTCCCCAATGGTAGCTACCACTTGCCTCCTAGTCCGAGGTGTGCCCGGACGTCCGCGGGACTACAGGTGGCCGTCGGTCTTCACGCTGAGCGTTCGTCTCGGAGCCTGCGGAGTCCTCGCCGTGCTCACCAGTTTCGCCTTCAGCTCAGGCCCTGCGAAGAAATTCTCACAAAAAAACAAAACATCTATCTTTAATAGTAGCCATCAGATGTTATTACTTAAACAAGAATATTTAACTACTATCTAGCAGATCCGAGTTATAACGATTTAGGTTAAAAGAAATAGTTTATGCCAACTACAATAAAAAATAACATAAATTTAGAGTAAAAACTGAAACAATTAGAACTCCAAATTAAAACATGTATATGGCTAAAATTCAGAAAAAAAATTAGTAGATGGATTTGAATATGAATTCTAACCTAAAACTATTATTCAAAAATAAATAAAATAAATAAAAATATAATTAACAACTTAGACTAGAAAAAATAGTCTATACCCAGCACAATGAAAACTATAGTAAATTTGGAGTAAAAAATAAAATGAAATTATTCATTTAACTTTCATATGAACTCCAAATTAAAACATGTATATAGCTAAAATTTGGAATAAAACTTAAGAATTGGAGTTGTATACGAATTCTAACCTAAAATTGATATATGAAATAAAATAAAAATAACAATAAAAATTAATATAAACTTGGAACAAAAATAAAATAAAATTAGCCATTTGATTTTAAATACGAACACCAAATTAAAACCTAAAATTCAAAATTAAATAAAAATAAGAGAAAAATAAAAATTAAGGAAATTAAGGATTGTTTTTTAATTCCATACTAAGTGAAAATATAATATTTGGCTTTTTTTCATAATTAAAATTTTAGAAATATGCTAATTGATAAATAAAATAAGGTAAGGAATTTGATTTGTATGTATATATATATATATTTATTTATTAGCTATTCTATAATAAAAGTCAATGACATGTTTTTTTACGGTCGCTAAGAAAATATGGACTATGCTAAAAATTCTCAAAAAAAAGAAAACATTATGACTCTTTTTTTTTGGTGGAACCCCACGGAGTGAAGGGATTAATTAAGACAGTGTGATACATCAACATGTGTACATTTTGCTATGTCGGTATAAGCGATAAACACCGAAAGAAAGAGACAAGCATTGTAATAACGAAATTAAGAGATGATATAAATGAAAAATGTTATGTTATGGTCTGTTTACTGTTTTGCTATATAAGTATTTGGGGAAGAAAGTTTGGATCACATGTGACAAGTATTGGGAAACAGAGGAAATATATTCTCTCATATAATATATAATGTTAAAATATCACAAATGGAGTTCTGCCACAATCTATTTTTCTAAAAGGCAAAATAACGTATGTATTGCTAAGTCATTTAAATATGTTTTAAGGATGATACATGCGTAAGTACGCTGACTACCTTGCTAGTTCAACCAAACAACATACCAACTGAATTACTGCAATTAGCTTTCACCAAAAGAATGAACCTCGGTCAACTACAAGATTGGGCATGTATCTCCGAAAGGTCATGTGGAGATTTGTCCAGTTTGTGATGAGTTATTGACTGTATTTGAGCATGTGGTGCTCAAAGTTGAGTTTGATTTGGATTTTATTTTGAATTTAAAGCAATTTGAGGTGTTGTCAGTGTTGGGCAAAGACTCATCGGCCTTGTAGTGGCGGTAGTGCTGCCCTGACAGCACTACCGGCCTGGGATGACGGTAGTGCCAGCCCTGCTGAGCTACCGGCCTGGGTGCAGTAGTCTTTTTACATAGAGGTGTTCCTTTGGGTTTTTGCACAGCGGCACTAACGGCGTGCTAGGAGCGGAAGTATTGGGGAACGGTATTACCAGCCCAAAGATGTAGTAGTTATTTTCTAGAGAGGGTACTCTCGGGGGTTCCAGGGCGAGCGGTACTACCGGCCAACTGGAAGCGGTAGTACTAATCCTGTGGTACTACTGGCCCCAGGAGGTAGTAGTGCCAACTTTACTGCGAATTTGAGCTTAATGTTTTCATTATGTCTTGATTAATGTATATCTTTGTGAATAGTGCTATGTGATGTGTTTCTTATCTGTGTGGTTGCAGAACTATGGGGCTAGATCATGGTGAGACGAAGGCGAGATCGGGGCTAGACTAGGAGAGCTGAGGTCCAGAACGATCAAGGGACGCCAGAAAATTACTGAGGCTAGGAAGTAGTTACAAGCCGGGAAGACAAGGAACCAGATCATAAAGTAATACTGAGGCTAGGAAGTGCTTTGTAGTCTCCTTGAGAGTGAAAATCACAGAAATAAATAAAGCATGTGTCGAGAACATGATTTGCAACTGCAAATTATTCTACTATTAATATTAATACATCAGTTATTTCAGTTCAGGAGGTGTTTTGATGCTTCACCCGTTTGGAACTGCAGAAAATTTAAAGCACAAATAAAGAGTGAATTCTAGATTTATACAAATCCAATAGGAGGGGTGGTGCAAATCATGCGCACTATTCGTTTCTGCAAGAATATTTTGGGTTGCTAGGCTCGAGTAGAATATCTTCGCACGAACGATTTCGGCCGGGACAATCATGCCCTGTACACTCATGAAGTCTTCCATTCGAGCACACAGATATGTCCCAAGTCAAATTGGATACTCCTTACCACAAAATTCCGTTGTATCATCCGAGACTAGATCGAAATTTAAGGAATAAATATCACCATCGGGAGCTCAATCAAACAAAAAAAAATCAAAAAAGGGCAAATTCGATGGCAGACACAACATGGGCCTAAGACCCAATTCTGTTTTTGCAGGATTGAAACAAAAGGGCCCGTCCCAATCGCCTCAACATTTTGGAGTCCATGAATCCTTTAACCTTTTCAACCGTCAACGTTGTGTGATAGGATCGAGTTGCAGGTCTCTGAAACTAGCGAAGCTGCTGTATCCTTCCTGATTTGTGATTCCTGCAGGTGTGTTTTCTTCTCGCAGGTTCCATATGTTCGCCTCCTCAACCTCGAAGTATACGAGACTCTGAAGGACTGAACGGCGCTCACAAATCCATTCGGACTAGCCAAGGACAAGGAATTGCATGCATGTTTTCAGTAGGCCTGGGTGTGGGGCTGGAACTGCTGTAGGCCAGATTGCTGCATACCCTCTTGATGTCATGAGAAGAATGCAGCTGATGGCTGGTTGGAATCATGCATCTGTTCGTCGAGGTTTGGGCTCTTTGTACAGGGGACTCGTGTCCACTTCAGTGAAGGTTAAATGCACCAGTGAAATGCTAAACTTCTGCAGTCGTCTTCGTACATGAAGGCCGTATCCAGAGCAGCTATTCTAATGCATTGTCGCTATTGATTATTCAGGTGGTGCCTGCTATTTCCATTGCGTTTGTCACGTATGAGGTTTATGATCGGTTCTGCGATGTGGTTGCTGCTGATATTTATCTATATTTTCTACTCCAGAATGTCAGACACCTTGTGCCTGGTGTAATACGGTGTCGCTTTCAACCTGCAAATATCGTAATGTTTGCTTTTGCTTGGGAAGGAAAAACTTAGCAGCAGAAGTACAGAACGGTAGCTGCCATCAACATGTACAGTACAGAGCATGTTTCTCTCCCTAAGCATCCATAAGATCACTTCGACTTGGTATAGCAAAGAACTCGGTCAATCGAACCTGAAACCGTTCAATTCTCGAGGGAATTTTAGGCTTAAATTGCTGAAAATAGCCATTCCAACCTGCTCTTATACCAAGTAAACAAATATATCTAGGTACCAATAAAAAGGAAAACAAGAGTTGCGTTCACGAAGCGTGCAAAAATGACACCTTACACGGGTGCTGCGTTCCCCAAGCATGCAGCGCCAAGCAAGCGAAAAAACGTCTTCATCAAGGCATTCTACCGCATACGAACTCCCACAAGCTGCAAGCCACTGCGTCTCTAGCTCCCCAATGGTAGCTACCACTTGCCTCCTAGTCCGAGGTGTGCCCGGACGTCCGCGGGACTACAGGTGGCCGTCGGTCTTCACGCTGAGCGTTCGTCTCGGCGCCTGCGGAGTCCTCGCCGTGCTCACCGGTTTCGCCTTCAGCTCAGGCCCTGCGAAGAAATGTACCCAAATGTTCCTATCGTTAGGATGTGATGATGCGATTAAAGATGATTCAGGAAGTGACGCTTTCTGCTACGAAGATAGCAACTCCAATCATAACAGAAGACGGTGCACGACTTCTACGTTTAAGCTACAATTATTATTTTTAATTGCGTCAATCGGGTTTTAAACTTAAGGTCTCTTGACTCTGATACCATATTAAATTACATTCACCAGCCAGTTCACCCAAAAGCTTAACCGTAGACAATTCACTTATACTTCAACACTTCCACTTGCATATACCAGCCAGTTCACCCAAAAGTTTAAGCTGATGAGGAAAGATGAAAGATTCGCTTATACTTTAACAACTACAACATCTATTTGGAATTTCCATAGGGAACAATATAATTCTCATGGGATTCCAACGAAATTGATTCGTTCCAAACTGAACTTCCTTGAACGTAGAAATGCTATAATCTACAGCAGATGTGCTGCTGCTAAGTTGTAAATTTGTGGTTCTTGAAATACACAAAAGAAAAGGGTTTGTCCGTACAACATGTGATTATTTTTTCTCTTTAAAACAGACAATTTTTTTAACTATGGGATAGAGAACCAATAACTCAGGTCAACCCATCAAATCAAAAACACTCCTCATCCCATCCACAACTCTAACCTAACCCATCCCTCTCTCTCAGACCCAGCCGCCGCCGCCCACACCCTCCCATGGGTGCCTATGCTCCGACGCCGATGAGGGCTGCCAGCTACCACTATTGCTCACTACCGGTCCTCCACCTACCCGGCCTCCTCTAAATCTAGGTTTCAGTGAGATCAAACCCCTAACCTAGTGAACTCTAGGCCTAACCAGCGAAACACCGGCTTCGCTTCCACCGCTAGAAAGAAAGAACCTATCGGTCAGAGCATGAATCTCTAGGCAAAATCGTAAGGTTATAAATTCTACTATTTTTCCACAAAAAGTTTTTTTAGAAAATCCGAAAAAAAGAATGCCATAGCTACCTGCTGCTTGCCTGCACGCCTTGTCATTCGCCCTCTTGGCCGACGGCGGCTTCTTGCCGTCGCTGCTATCCGGCAGCGACCTCACGGTGCCGTTCGACATGGAGGACGCGTCGCCCAGCGAAATTGCCCCGAACCCGTTCTCGTCGCCGTACAGCGAGTTCCCCTCGCTGCCCGAGTCCGAGGCCTTGTCCCTGGTGTGCACGGTGGTCTTCTCCCTCTCCACAACCCTGTACGCGAACATCTGGAACGGCACGTCAGAGACGCGAGCCCCCTCGCCTCGCTGCCACACCGGGAGCCTCCTCAGCAGCTGCGTCTCGATGTCGAGGTAGTCGACGGGCGGCATGGGCGCGTCGGCCTGGCCCTGCTGGTCCGGGTTCATGACCAGGAACCGCTTCACGTACCGGAGGACGCGGCAGACGGAGGAGAATGCTGGCCGCTGCGCCGGGTCGGGGTGCCAGCACCGCTTCGTGAGGGCGGTGAGGTACTTGGGCGCCTGGAAAGGGAATAGCGGCCGCTCGCCGGCGCGGATGTTCTTGCTCGTCTTATCGCCCTGCAGGTGGTTGTCCTCGAACGGGACCTTGCCAGTCAGCAGCTCAAAGCAGATCATCGAGAAGCTGTACACGTCGGCCTTCTCCGTGAACCTGGCCGCCGCCGCTTCCGCGACGCTGCCCTCCGGCTTGAGCACCTCCGGCGCGTACCAGATGCAGGTGTTGTCGTTGCCGTTTGCATTGGCAATGGCATTGCCATTAGCAGACGCTTTTGCGCTGGCTGTAATGCCCCATTGCTGCCCGAACCCCGCGACCTTGACGTGCACGTAGCCGCCGTCTGGTTGCCGCGGCTTGACGAGCACATTAGACGGGTTCAGCTCGCCGTGGTATATCTTCTTGGCGTGCAGGTATTCCATCCCGCGCGCGATCTGCAGCATAATGTCGACGGCGACGACGAGCGGGAACGGTACCCGCCGCCGCGGGCAGCTCACCTCCTTGACGTAGCTCCCCAGGTCCTTAGCCATGAGCTGGTCCATGAGGACGAAGTGCTCCTTCCTCTCCTCGTCATGGAAGCAGTACGTGGCGTGCGCAACGTTCGGGTGCGCCACCGACGACAGGAGCGCGACCTCGGCGCCGACCGCCTCGGCGTCCCCGATGAAATGCTTCACCGCGAAGCTTTCCCCCATCCATTGCACCTCCTTGAGGCCGCCGCCGAGCCGCCTCCGGACGCTGTAGTCGCCGCCAAGCAGAATGGACGCCGGGTGCAGCCTCCCCCTCGGTGCGGCAAGGAGCTCGGCGAGCCGGTGCTCGTTCCTAGTCAGGGGCTTCGGCGCCGCCGAGCCCTTCATGTCGTCGAGCAGTTGCGACAGCACCCACCTGTCCTCCTTCCACGCCACGTCCATCCGAGCAACGAGTTTTTGGGAGACCAAATATAGCTTGCCGAGCGCGTGCTGGAACAGCTTGGGCTCGAGCATGTCCCCGTCGTACTTCTTGGCGAGCACCAGCCGCCTCCTGGCGAGCTCGTCCGCGTCGGAGCCGGCGATCTCCCCTGCGGTCTCGATGGCCTCGAGCACGACGGCGACGCACCATAGAACGTTATGGAGGTGGTGCTCGACGCACTCTGTGCCGTGTGCCATGGCCGCGGCGCGCGCCCACCAGCTGCCGCGCGGGTCGAGGCACTGCCGGACGTAGCCCTCGACGTCGCGAAAGGCGCGATGTTGCTCGCGGAGAGGGGCCTCGAGGGCGCGCCACTTGGTGCCGCGCTCGTCGAAGCAGAGATGGGCGCGCACCTCGCCGGCGACCGTGTCCAGCGCGTGCGCGCAGGTGTCGGCCAGGAGGCGGCACTGGCGCGGGTTGATGCGGAGGTCGGGCTCGAACGCCATGAGCGCGTTGATGCTGCCCATCGCCTCGCCAAGCTGCCGGAGCTGCTCCATCCCGATCGGCGATCAGCCTCGCCGACTACAAGAAGAGGATCGATCGAGTGTCCGCGCGCTTCTTGGTTGCTTCTTCTTGCTCTGCTTCTTGAGATGTCACGACCTCAGCCTCTGTCGATGCAAGGATAAACAAGAAGCTAATGTGAAACGTGTGCATTTTTCTTGGGGATTTGCATCGAGATCTCATCGAATCACCGTTGTTTGACGCATGTGGTAAAAGATACGGATAGTAAATGCAGGAAACTGATTTGGCTGTTTTTGATGATTATACAGTTGTTTCCTCTCTCTCGCTCTGTTTCTTTCCTCTTTGTTTCCCTCTGTCCTTTGGGGATTATTGGGTGTGAACCGAAAAGCGTCCGAATCAAAAGAACAAAATTTTGTCAAAACGGTAGTACTAGTGATCAAGAACAACAGTCAGTTGTTTCACCTGTATGGATGAATTAACTCGGAGAATAGAACACATGATTTAGCACCAAATTAATAGGCGAAATCAAGTTGTGCCTGGTCTAAGAACCTACGTAAACTCATGAAACAGATAGTGATGGAGAGAAACGATGAGAGAAGGAAAGAAAGGCACACGTGAAGAACGAAGGAGAAAGAAAACTTACGAGCTTCTTGGAGTGCAGAAAGAAGGATTAATTGCTGCACCAGGGGAGAACAGCAGCAGGTAAGCTTTGGAAGAAGACAGATTTATTGCTTCAAGAAGCGGTCAGAAAGGAAGTATCTGCAAAAGATGCAGATTTTGACGTAGAGATCCCGATAAAGAGACATGAACAAGGGAGGAGTCTCCAAAGTGTTTTGAAGGCCTCGACGTTTTCTCTCTTTCTCAAACCTGCCTCAGCTGTTTTCCTTAACTGCAAGGGAGTTATGGGAGCAGCAACGCTTCGTTTCCTGAGTCTAAATGTAACCGCAAAAAGTTTTTTCCTGGTCCGTGTTTAAGCAGTTGCTATAATTCCATTTTTCTTTGGTGAATTAACATTGTTGTAGATTGACTAACTTTGGTCGTTGGATACTGTCAATAGCACGACCCAGCTAAAAAGAAATCCAGCGTTTCGATTTGATTAATCGAACTTATCAGATAGTATCGGTAACCATTTCAGTTACAATCTATCTTTTATGTGTAGGCGAATCCGAATCTATCTCTTACTACCCTCTACTATATATTGGGCACCCGTTTATACACGAGATCAATCTAATAAAAGAGGGAGAACGGAATTTTCTGCCTGCATTGTGTGTGCTCCTATTCTTCTTATTATAATCTCATTGACATGATGTTGATTGATCGTGAGTAAACGACTACGTTTTACAACACGTTATCAGCACGAAACTCTACCGAGGCCGATCGTGATCGTCTACCTGCGTCAATCAACACTGCATCGATTTTCATCCCGCATCACGCGATCATCCTACGCTAAACCCTACGTAAGTTAATCGCATCGATGCAAAATTAATCCAGCAGATTAATATCCCTAACTGCAACTCAATCTAATCACCAAGTAAAGATTCTAGCTTCTGTTCATCAGAACAATGATAATAAAAAAAATTGGTCCCGAAGACCAGCGGCCAAATCTGTGCCGCGCCCGGCGGCCGTGCCGCTTATCCTTCCTCGCGCGCTGGTAGCCGCACCCGGCGGCGACGCTCGCGCCCGCTTCGCCGCTCCCGCGCCCACGAACCACACAGGAGATAGAGGAAGCAAGTGCTTACCTCACGACGGAGTTTTGAGATGAAAGATTTGGGTAAAATTAAATGTTGCTTAAGCCTGCAGCTAGAGCATTTTTTCAAAAGGAATTTTTGTACACCAGTCTTCTATACGAAAAAAGTATTGAAAATATTTAATATGGATAAATCGCATCTATTAACAACTCCATGATCGTAAGGTCCCTTGAAGTGGATAAAGACCCTTTCAGATTAAGGATGGAAAATGAGAAAGTCTTAGGACCTAAAGTCCCATACTGATGTATCTTGCGAATTGCACAAGGTCTGATATTGCATTCACAGTAGATTTGCTAGCAAGACACATTGCAGCTCCAACTAGAAGATATTGGGCTGGTATCAAGAGTTTACTCAGATAACTCCAAGGTACCCAAGATCTTGGATTATTTTTTCAGAAGAACTAAGACTTAACCATGGTGGGATATATGGATGTTGGCTCTGTCTGATCCCCACAGTGTCAAATCTAAGACTGATTTTATATTTCTCTACGGTGTTCACTCAGAGATTATAACTTTATATGAAGCCTCACGTTAATGTGTTTGGTTGAGACGTGTGATTAACCACACCCAGAAGTCATGTGATTTTAACGCTATCGATACCCCCACAATTATCATGAAGATAATGCTGCTTATGTTGCACAAATGCAAATGGGTTATGTTAAAAGCAATATCACGAAGCATATTGCTCCTAAACTTTTATATCCTCACGAACTCCAGAAGATTGTAAGTTGTATTCTTTTTTTCTTAGTGAGTTTTTCTAAAGTTTTCTCACATAAAGGTTTTTAACGAGGCAACTAGTGCAATATAAAATGCGAGTGCAATGTACTCTTTTCTCTATCTCTTTTTTCCCACTGGGTTTTTGAGTGGAGTTTTTGATGAGACATGTGCATTACGCGGTATTCGTCCAAGGGGGAGTTTTATGAGATAATATCCGTAACCGTTTC
The DNA here is from genome assembly GCA_036346275.1 of Otatea glauca. Taxonomy (NCBI): domain Eukaryota; kingdom Viridiplantae; phylum Streptophyta; class Magnoliopsida; order Poales; family Poaceae; genus Otatea; species Otatea glauca. The sequence continues at coordinate 51,470,432 of CM070711.1, forward strand.
GGTTACAATCTATCTCTTATGTGTGGACGAATCCGAATCTATCTTTTGCTACCTTCTACTGTATATTGGGCGTTCCTTTGTACAAGAGATCAATCTAATAAAAGAGAGATAACAGAATTTCCTCCCTATATTATGTGTGCTTCTATTCTTCTTATTATGATCTCGTTAACATGATGTTGATTGATCGTGGGTAAACGACTACATTTTACAACAGAAAAAAAAAAAAACATTTTCGACAGCTCAGATGGAAATCCCCTGCGTGCACGGAGGGCATTGCATTGCACGAGCTTCAAGCCTTCCGATCACGCTGTTCAACTAGTTTTCTCCGCTATCGCGTCACAAATGCAGGCATAACGACGCCGTCGCTTGCTCTCTCGTCACGATGCGTTGTGCGTGTACCTTTCTCGGTGCAATTGCTTCTACCTGGATGCCTTTTGGCAAGAGGAGATTCGCCCCCGAGAGCTGCTAGTGCCTGCTACACAAGGGACTACACGGCACTGACCGTTTCGTCGCACCAGCTACAAGCCATGACGACAGCATGCAATTGAATCGAAGAAGGAAACAAATGCTTCCACACAAAGCACAACCAATCTATCGTCTCACACGACGTATGCTGCTGGATTGCTATTAATAAAATTTAAAAATTCCAGGTTGGAGACACTGTCATGTTAGTTTAGATTTAGACTTTTTAGTTGATAACTTAAAACCAGTTTTTTGCTTAAACAACTTAAGGCTTTATTTAGTATGGTTGTAGCTCTTTTGAAAAATAGCTTTCGCTGAGCTGCATGGCTGAAGAGTTGCATGGCTAAACGGTTGGGCTGAAAGAGGTTTGGTGTTTAATAGTCTTGCTTTTAGGTATGAGGTGCGGGATGGAAATGAGGGTGAGAGAGGAAAAATTTGGGATTTATACTTGGTAGGAGAGGGTAATTTTATTCAACTCTAGTGCCAAAGTTAGAACCTCAATCCACCGAAGCCGTAGAAAGCAACCTTAGACCAGCTTTTGGATTTCATCTTCTTCTAATACAAATGGGCTGCTAACTTTTGGTTTCCGATTGCGAAGAAGCCAGCCGTTCAGAATAGCTTTTAGCTTGCAGAGGGAAGAAGCCAGATCTAAAGTTGTTCCAAACAGGGCCTAAAAGCTATCGGCTTTTATATATGATAGAGATGGATAATTTACCCTAACTTTAGTGTTATTAGTCTAAAATCAACCCTTAATAAGCTAAAAAAGCTCCTCTATGGTGACTTTTGATCTTTAGTTACACAGAGACTTGCGCCTTTTGAAAAAGATCATATAAAAAGTTACCTGTTTATTTAAGCTTTAGCTTATTAACTTTATATCAGTAAAAAAAAGTCCAAATAAACAGAACCAAGACACCTATCTCACAATATTTTTTTGTCCGCCATTTCTTTGCTGCTTCGCCAAGTGCCATGGGCTCGATCGATCGCCTTCTCATCTAGACATCACCAACTTTCCTCTTTTCACGCGGGTCGCGGGAAAGCAAGGGCGCGACTGCCATGCCATCTACGCTGAGGCCGAGCCCCACTTCCACTTCCACTTCCGCGGCACGTCCGTCCGGACGGGGCCGACGAGGTGGGAAGTGGGGGACGGCCGGAGACGCCGAGTTTCCGTTGCTTGCGGATGCGGTGGTTGGTGCGTCCTCGTCCGGTCGGTTACCGGCCCAACCGCGCAAACTGCCTTTTCGTGGGCAACCAAATGCATATATCCACTAGAAAAAGGGCAGCCCGATTTCGTGCGTCTATGTTTTGAGTGTGTTGTTTGCTTTGTTTACTTATGGCTCGGGAATTCTTGAAGTGATTTGACTATTCGACTGAATTTGAAACGGGATACGAATACTCAAATCTGGATTTAGGATCAAATTCGAAGCGATTAATATCTAGTAAATATGAGATGAGATTCAAATGTCGGTTTTGTTTTCTATTTGGATATACACGGTAACTATATTGGCTCAGCCTAAAAAACTTGCCATTGGCTTAGCCCATTCATTTCATGTTTTCCATGCCAGCCCATTCTCCATGGTAGCCTGTTGGCTCAGTCCATTCATTACAAGTGTTCCATGACAGCCCATTCTCCATGGCAGTCCATTGGCCCACCCATTCTCTACTTTGTTTCACGGAAGTGGCATTTAGCCTGGGTAACTTAGAGGTGAAAGCTACTACATATTTTACATGACAGCCTATTTATCTTGACAATTTATTGGTTCTATTGATCCTTCTTTCTATGATATTTATTGGGTTTAGTTGATATATAACTTGTTATTATGGTCATATACTCATATGTTTTGTTTCAACATATATTACTCTATATATGCATGCATTCTTCGTATATCTTTATCCGTTTTCAACCTGAATCCGTCATATATGCATCCCGTGTTTGTATCCCGAATAATCCGAATTCGTATCCGTATCCGGTTTTGAATCAAAAAATATATAAATTAAGATACATGAAAAATAATATCCACCTATATTCGATCCATTTGTACCTCTACTTACGGTGGCTTCTGACCCAGCAGTAGCTCGCTTGTTCTTGGAGCTGCCGTTGGAGACCTGTTGTTATATCCTACTACCAGTACCAATAACCGGTATTCTTCTACCTACCAGGCTACTAATACTATATATGTATCGTTCTTCTTTTATATAAAAAAAAGGTGAACAAGGGGTCGTCAACTCGTCATGCAATTGCATCTTGCAATTTCACGACAAAAGGAAAGGAGTTTTGGAGTCGACGTTCTTCTCTAGTTCCTGTCCGGCATCACACGTGGCTAAGGCGTTCCAGTCTCGTGGCCTTACCTCCTGGTCTCCTGGATAATCTTCGAGCAAGGGGATTTGGGAGTAGGTGGATTGAATGGATTGCTATGGTCTTAGCGAAATGACACTTTTAGTTCCCTACTTTAAAAAAAAATCTAGCCCTCATTAGAACGAAATTGCAAATCTAGCCTCCTCCTCACTACAGAAGGTACCGCCCACGCTCGCCAGTCGTGACAGACCCTCCCGCGCTCCCCTATGGCGGGAGACCAGCTCCCGTGCCACCCGGCCTCGGCAGGTCGCTTCCCGCGCTGCCCAGCCGTGGAATGCCGCTGCTACCGCGCTCCCCGGGCATACCAGACGATAGGCGTTGCCTGCTGTGCCTTCCGTGTTGAGTGAGGGGGCTAGATTTGCAATTCCACTTAGAAGGGAGTTAGTTTTGCAAAAAAAAAAAAGGTAACGGGGGCTAGAAAAGCTATCACTTCAGTCTTAGCCTCCTTGTCATCAAGGGAGCTTTTGAATGGATCCCTAGGTGAAGCCGTACACCACAAAACAGGCCTCCCATAGGGTGATCCGTTGCCACAAGACCTCTTCAATATCACCACTGAAACGCAGCATAGGCTTTTAGATTGCACCTCACACACACGGGATCCTATCTCCTATCCAAGCACGGGGTAGCGGCTGCGTACCTCCCTCTATGCGGATGATGTGGCCATCTTCATCGTCCCACTGAAGAAGGTGTTTGGAGAAGTATGGTATTAGCAATTTTCTTTTTTACTTTAATTCTAAATATAATTAGAAACCAGAGAATGAAAATTCGTAACCAAAGCATAGATATTGAAACATCATATTATCTAATATCAAAACATAAAAATAGCTTATAATCAAGTATCTAAGCATGTATATGACAATGAACAGTTTAAAGGTGGTTGTTCAATAGCTACCAAAGCTCAATTTGATTATAGATTGCTCTCAGATGTCGGGCTGGCTTAATAAAAAGGCCTCCTTGCCACTGAGGACAGGATCATAGACTAATTTGTGACAATCCTTTATATACAGTCTTACCAAATCAGATTTCAAACTTGTCAAATCAATTTAAATCAGAATCAAGAGGATGATGTAACAGCTCAAGGTAACAGCATGATGAAAATTTGGGAAAATAGTTTGTCTAGGCTGGCTTGGCCAGATGGGCTTTGCTAGCCCAGTAAACCTCTTTTTTAAAAAATTTGGGGAAAAACCCAATTTTCCACAATAATCCCCACATTTTGCCTCAAATTTCGACGATAGTCAAAAGATTCTGAAATGCCCTTCTTGATATACTATTTCCTTTCGTTTGCCACCCTATTTAAGACATAATTAGCTATAAGAACTACTTCACCCCACCATGAGTCTGACATATCTGAACTTTGTAACATGGTGTTAACCAAATCACAACGAGTTTGGTTCTTTCGTTTGACTACTCCATTAGATTGAGGTGAGTATGGTGGAATAATTTCATGAATTATTCCACTTTCTTCACAGTATTAGGAGAATTCCTTGGAGATATATTCTCCCTATCGATCCAATCTTAGTCGTTTAATTGTCCTTTTCTAGTTGATTTCCAATTCGGCCTTATAGATTTTAAAATGTTCTAGTACCTCATCTTTCAATCTAAGCAAGTATATAAAACTAAACTTAGTCGAATCATTTATGAGAGTTAAGAAATATCTTTTGCCACCTTTAGTTAATATGCCATTCATCTCATAAAGATCAGAATGGACAAGCTCGAGTGGTGAGGTGTTTCTCCCTTCAACAGTATGAAACGGTTTTTGGGGTTGCTTAGCTTGCACACACACCTCACACTTCGAGCCTTTCTCATGGTTATAACTAGGAATTATGTTTATTTTGCTTAACCGCATAATGGCCTCAAAATTCACATGACATAAACAAGAATGCCAAATACCGTGCACTTTATTACACATAACATTGTAAATAGAAATGTTATTAAGATCCTAGAGAGAAAGGCAGAATATTCCGCTACTTTCATAACCCTTCCCTACAAAGGTTTTGAATTTGGTCAACACGACCTTATTTGATTTGAAAACTAATCTAAGACCCTATCGACAAAGCATGGATCCACTGAGGAGGTTCTAACTCACAGCTAGCACAAACAGCACGTCTCGAAGAAACAACGTCTTGCCTAGAGTAAGTTCAAGCAAACTTGACCAATTCCTCGTTCTGCTGCTAATGCATCGTTGCTCATCAAAACAGATCCACCTTCTTGGCCTTGAAATGAGGAGAATAGAGTACGATCAGCGCATATGTGGAGTGTAGCACCAGTATCAATCCACAAATCAATTGACGGATTGGCCATAAAGGCTTTAGGTACATACCTGTCTGTACTAGCTGAAGCCAGTGCGACGTTCGCCTCGATCTTATGGCCGCTCTGCTGACTTGATGGTCCCTTGCCCTTACGATCACGGCATCTACGAGTAGTATGCCTAGAAACTCCGTAAACGTAGCAGACAATTTCCTCCTTCATTTGCTTTGGTTTGGTCTAGGAGTTATTGATCTTCTTCTTCACCCCACTACTTGCAGTCTTTGTTTCAACATGATGAGCCTAAATCTGAGACTAGGGAATCTTATCACTAGCACATGCCCGCTCTTCGACATTGATAGCGGTCGACAGCTCAGAGAATGTCGGTCACTCCTTTATATATCTTCGAGTAGTCATAAAGTCACACCAAGAAGGCAGTAACTTAGCTAGTATCCAATTTAATTGACAGCTCTTTGGCAGAATGCAGTTGTATTGAGTTAGGTCCCTTAGAAAGAGCTAAAGCTCATGTAGTTGATCCAATACAGACCTACCTTCTATCATCTTATAATTAAGATAGATCTCAACTGTAAATGACTCATTCTCGTTGTCTCCTTTGGAGAACTTTTGTTCCAGTTCATCCCAAAGTGCCTTAGCAGAGTTGTAGTGTGAGTAGATATCAAAAAGCCTATTGGATATGACGGCCAACAGTCTAGCTAATGCTAAATGATTTGCATCCTCCCAACGCTTATGTGCCTCTTCTTCTAAAGGAAGATCTGAGGGATTGGAAATGACTCAAAACAATTTCAGGTCTACCAACCAAAGTCTAGTTTTAGCCTACCAGCGTTTAAAGCTTGCACCGTAAAAAATCTCAGGCTTAACGACATCAGAATGAGAAGCCATTAAATATTATTTTTTGGATTGTTTGAAGAAATGCGGTATTAGCAATTTTCTTTTTACATTAATTCCAAATATAATTAGAAGGAAATTTTATTAGTGCCACTGAAAAAATGCCCAATTTCGCTTCTGCCACTACTCTTTTTCTCGTTTCATTTTTGCCACTAGTCTTTGCTCTTCTTCCTCCTTTTGCCATTTCCATTAGTTGACTGTGAGTTGACCGTTAGTCGGAATTGATCCTTCTGTTTTTGATTTTTTTAAAGATAACAAATTAAGTTCAATTCTTTTGGAAATTTTTATATATGATCCTAGACTGCTAAATATGGTACCATTAAATTTTTCGAGCATGATCAAGCTTATACATTTTAATATAAATGAAGATATTTGGCTCTAGCTCCAGATTTTAATAAAAATGTACAATTTTAATCATGCTCTGAAAATTTTATGGTACCATCTTTAGCAGTTTAGGATCATACAAAAAAAATTCAAAAAGAATTGAACTTCATTTGTTATATTTAAAAAATAAAAAATAGAAGGAACAATTCCGACTGACAGTCAACTCATAGTCAACTAACGGAAATAGCAAAAGGATGATGAAGTGAAAACAGCAGTGCAAAAAATAAGACGACGAAAAGACTAGTGGTAGAACCAAAATTGCACACTTTTTCGACGGCACCAACAAAATTTTCCCTAATTAGAAACTAGAGAATGACAAAGTCATAACAAAAGCATAGATACTGAAACATGATATTATCTAATATCAAAGCATAAAAATAGCTCATAATCAAGTATCTAAGCATGTATATGACAAAGAAAATTTTAAAGGTGGCTATCAAATAGCTACCAAAACTCAATTTGATTATAGACTGCTTTCAAATGTCGGGCTACCAGAATAAAAATGTCTCCTCGCCACTAGGGATAGGATCATATACTAATTTGGGATAATCTTTTCTATATAGTCTGATCAAATCAGATTTCAAACTTATCAAATCAATTTAAATCAGAATCAAGAGGATGATGTAACAGTTTAGGAATATAAGCTAAAGCTTACAGAACATATATATAGCCAACTGAAGGTAACAGCATGGTGAAAATATGATGTAAACAGAGATTAAAGCATATATACCGAACTGGATAGAGTATCAATATGAACTGAAATGATTATCTGAACAAGTATCAAAATTAGTAAACTGACTATGTTGTCACAAATAGTCTCATTTAGGCCCAATCTTCATCGAGCAATAGACACCCTAATCATGCAAGGTCCCCAAGACAATCAATTATCTAGCTCCTTTGCACAATGTACAGAACAAAATGACAGAAGATTGAGTATACTCATAATGCACTCACTGGCTGTCAGTGTTGAAGGCTAGGCTCGTCAAAGACGATGTCCTAGAAAAATAATATAATTGCTACAATGCCATAGACTTACCAGCGAATGTTTCGGAGATACAAAGCAGCAAACCATCGAGTGAGGCAAATCACCAAGTAGTCCTGAGATGCAACCGAAACTGCACAGAACTACTGAACCAACTTCTGGCCGAGAAGATGATCTCATCAACAAAACAACAAGCCACGAAGCTCTTGCTTCACATCAAAGGCACCACACAACCGAGCAAAATCCACCACAGAGCCGGGTAAACCAACCAAGTTATGCAAGGTTGGCTCACAAGCCCGACAATAGAGAGCACCTCACGCACCTCATCTTCCACGACAAACCTCAAGCCATCGGTCAAGGTCACCTCCTTCACTCACCTAGGGTTACTCGCGAAAGCAGCATCCACAAGGTGGAATGAGGACAATCGGTGCTGAGGGCCAACAGAGGATGTCGGGAAAGCAAGAACCTTGCTGGAGCTCAGCCGAAAAGGTGTGGATTATAAGTTGGCCAAAAAGGGGAAAAGCTCATTGATTTTTTTCACCATGAATCAAAGAGGAACATACTAGGGATTTAAAGGAGTACAGGAGGAGGAGATGGAGCAACGACAGCTAATAACGCCACCAACCAACACCGCACATGGAGGAGCCGATCCACAGGACGCAGTCACCGTCGCGGCCATCATCACCTCCCCTTGACGCAGTCTAGGCTAGGGCACTGATCAGGGTGCTTTAGCCTCAGCCGCTTGGGCCGGCTAAGCTGGCTCGACCAGATGAGCTTTGTCGGCCCAATATGCTTCTTCCTTTTTCTGAAATTTGGGGGAAAACCCAATTTCCCATAACAGGAGGAACTTGTCGCCTTAGTGCAGACACTAAGCCGGTTTGGCCAGGTCACAAGACTAAATATGAATTTGCAAAAAAGCTCAGTTGTGCCAATTCGGTGTGAGGGAATTGACCTAGATGAGGTTTTTGTAAGTCTACCTACATAGCATACCAAATTCCCAATGAAATACCTGTTGGAAAATTAACAAGGCATAACATTAATTTAATTCTATAGTTACGCAATAAAAACATGAAGTTAAATATTGCGTCTACAATATGATTACTAGCGTCCAACAGATATTCAAAGAATACAAAACATGCTAGTAAGGAAGACACTGCTCTCCTTCACGCCTGTTGCACGATGGGCGAATGGGCGGAATGGCTCTAGTGGTAGCAAGCACAGAGGAAGCAGAGAGTGCTGGAGAAGAACGAGATTGGTTTTCTGTCTTTCTTCTTCACGTTCAGGGACGTTTCCCTTAAGAAAGCATGTACAACCAAAACCACCTCGCGATAACACAGTTCAAACTGCCACAATTCTAGGAACCGCTCCCTAGAATCTCGCATCGCAGGAGAATGGACTAACCGCATGAGAACGTGGGTCTCATTGAGTCTGCAGTGGCACATCGGTAGTCGAGGTTTAAGGTGATGTGGCATAGTCGGTACACATCGCAAAAGGTTAAATATACTTAGCATGTCTCGATCGCAAGTCACAAGTTACGCGATAAGCACACGAAATATGTGATACGCCCACGCGTGCATCTGTACATAGCCAACCATGTGTACCTCTAGCCTTGCCACCAACTCATACTAGAGTCTATACAAGAGCTCCCCTTATAAGTTGGTTTTCCTCCACCTAGCTAAGCAATATTAGACTAAAGTCCCTTACTCTCAAATCAACACCTCTTTAACTTCTTCCATTGAATTAATTCCAACAATACCTAGGAATGACGCTATCCATCAAGAAGCTTAGGAGGGTGCATTTCCAACTCCGATTGACAAGATTGGAAGTCGTTCGGCGAGGTGGCGGGGTGTCGATGGGTGGACGCTTGACGCTTCTAAAGGCAGTCCTCAGTTCCATCCCAACTTACATTCTTTCGGCAATCAACATTTTGAAAGCGGTGCTCCAATGACATCCGTGATGGCATAAACCCAGCCATAATCAATGAATATGTTGAACATGGAGTAAGCTCTCCACAATAGTGCTTCACGTAGACCGAGAGGACTTAGTCACTTGGCATTTCTCCCCGAATCAATAGTATTCTGCGATCTCCGCCTACAAACTTCAATGCCATGGATAGGGGTGGGTATTTGTTTTTTTTCAGGTTTTTTGGTTCGGTTTATTTAGGTTAAAAATATCTTGGTTTTGGGAAACTAGCTACCAAAATTTTGATTCAAATTAGAAAATCAAACCGAATTAGTCGAACAAATTCGGTTCGTTTATTTCAGTTTTTTGGTAAACCAAAATTCTTGTTCACTAACCACCATGGTGAACCCTAACGTGCAATGAGCATGTCGCTGGTCGCCCAGTCTACCGACAACCATGGCGCCGGCCATGGGTGGCACTGTCGGCAACGGAGGGGATGTGCCTGACCAACCCTAGCCCCAACAAGAGGCTATGCAATCCTACTAATCCCTGCACACTTCCCTCCCCTCCCCTCCCAAATCTCCACCCCTCGAATGGCTTCTCCTCCCCACCCCATCCTCATGAGTCACAACCACAAAAAAACCAAGGGGAAAGAAAGGGAAGGGGAAGGGAAAGGGCACCTTTGACTCCATCAATTTGGCTCGGTCACACTATGGTGACATCTACCACGCTGTGGTCGCGGGCCCTTCCACCGATCTCCCCTCCGCCACTCTACAGTCAATCTCCCCTTTGACGCGTTGCGGTCTCCCCTTCGTCGATCTCCCCTCCGCCACACTGCGGTCGTGGATCGCCGTGGCCCTGGCCATGGTGACCACATCCGGCCACAGCAGCACAGTCGTCAGTCGATCGAGATTTGGGGATTAGGGTTATCCAGGGAAGGGGAATGGCCGAAGCCAAATCGCGCGGAATGGCGAATGGGGATGGGCCTGTGGGCTACGGCTGTGGGTGGGGGAATCGGAATGGGGATAGGGCCTGTAGGTGGCCGAAGCCAAATCGTGTGGAATGGCGAATGGGGATGGGCCTATGGGCTACGGCTGTGGGTGGGGGAATCAGAATGGGGATAGGTCCTGTAGGTGGTCTAAGCCAAATCGTGTATTCGCGTGTAACTTTCCCAAGTAAATTCGATGCACAGTAGAATCGGTTTTCGAAGCTAGAAACTGAAAACTGAACAAAGACGAAATAAAAAATGAACCAAAAATCGGAAACCAAAAACCGAAAAAACCAAAATATTCGGTTAAATCGGTTCGGTTTTTTAGTTTAGGTTTAAAAACGCCCACCCCTAGCCATGGTAGAGCACTGAAACCCTTCAAAACAATCATCTAGAAAGCATGGCCACCATCCAAACGGAAGTTCTTTGCTTGGTTGGCCCTCCAAGGGAAATTCCTCACCGCCGATAATCTCCTGACAAAATCATGGCCAAACAACTACTTCAACCCCCTTTGTTACATGAACCTCGAGACACCCTGTCACCAACTACTTCACTGCAACTACAGCCATCATACGTGGGTAGGGGTGGTCGACTGCTTGCAGATTGATACAATGCAGCCATCGATGTGGATACAAGAAAACCTTCTACCTTGGTGGATGGAAATTTGGCTATCTTGGTGGATGGAAGTTTGGGGCACTTGTCTGGCAATTGCAAGGACGGGACTCAGCTTCACCTTCATGGCAACCATTTGGGGACTGGTGGAAAGAATGAAACAACAAGATCTTCTGGAATTATTAAAGATCGGCTTTGGCTCTTCTAAGAGACATCAAAGATGAAATCCAATCATGGGAAAATGAAAGTGCAAAACAATTAAAGCAATTAATTACTCGCTAGCTTTTCCTTAGGGCGGGCTCTTTAGCCCTTGTACAGTTCTTCTGTCTTTTTTTTTGGAAAATTTGATATGTGCCACCGCTTAATGACTATTTTAGAAATATATCACTCCTCATTTGCTTCTTCGAAACTTTTCACTTCCATCTAAGATTATATTGATATATGACATTATAGAGGATTACATGCCATTTTTCCCTAATATGCCCAACGTTTTCCCCAATATTTTCATATGTACCAAAATATCCTCGTCTTTAGCTTCATCGACCAGAATTGACTCAACTCAATCATACCATATGGCATGACTCGACCAGATCAGAATGCAACCAATTCTCCTATTTGTTCTCATGGAAATGTAGCCCGTATACGGTGGCCACTGTACCTTTTTATAAGAAACAGTGCTTCTCTCATCTCCTTTTTTTTCTTTCTTAGCCACAGAGAGAGAAGGAAGGCAACCCTTATTAAAAAAACATTCAGCTCTAGGCCTAGTGCTACTCACAGTAGATTCAACCATCTGTCTAAATCAGAAAGAGTACGCTATAAGAGCAGCTTTCCCTGTTCTGACCGATGCATCCAGAGGCCCCCTCTAAGATTGACTGAGTTAACCGTAGGTAAGAAAGATTCTCACTCTTGGCTTATCATGTTCCATCAATAGCACCTAACCTTTGTTGATTTTGGTGGACCGTGCTCCACCCCGATGAACTCATGCGGTTCTGACGTGCCCAAAGGGCAAAAGGTGAATCCGTTCAAGGTTGTAAGACCAATACCAATAGAAGGTTGATGGCCCGCCTCACCTAGAATAGGACTAAGTCATTTTTCAAGTGTCATGGCTAGCCTGTCACGTGCAGGGGAGCATTCATGGGGCACGATTACCATATGGTTGTACTACATATTCTCGTTGAACCGTGAATTGCATGATCTCAAGTTGCACGGAGTAGGGTGTCGGAAACGGGATTGCACATACTAAGAGCTAGTGGAACTAAAGGGGTCAAAGTCGTGGAGCTCGTATGTAAGAATGGCGAATGAGAAAGAATGGACATTAGTGTTGTTGGCGCAAGCATTTTAGAAAGTCTATACCGGCTATGCGACGCAGGAGGAGGTTGTTGGTGATGAACCGGAGGAAGTTGGGGAGAGCAGCCGAACTAGAGAATGCTTAGTGAGGCGGGATGTTAATTTGGGTCAGGAGGGAGTGCAAGGTGAGAAAGTTGATATTCCAATGCCAAAGGTGCAGGAACCAATGGGTGTGGCAGACGAGGGAGAATATATTCAATTGTTGGTGCAAGTGATGGAGGCAGAGAGCCAGGACTACGAGGCTTTAAGTAATGACGAAGATGATGAAGAGCCTTTCCCTGCGAAGTGGGATGAGTGTCAGTTCGATAGGCTGCTGGTCAACCAGGGCGAATACTTCACATGGGAGTACGATCGGAATGAGGTGAGGCAATGTGCGATTTACAAGAATAAGTGTGAGGTTCAGGAAACAGTGATAGCATGGGCAGTGTCGCTACGTAGAACTTTTAAGGTTGCGAAGTCAGATCAATGGGTGTATGATGTCAAATGCCAGATAGAGGGTTTCCCATGGAGAGTCCATGCATACCAGCTTAAGTGGGATACCATTTAAAAGTGTTCTATAGTTGTCCCACACACATACGTGCTGATGGAGTCTACGCAATCGCATACAAACATATCTTCAGGCTTTGTTGCGAATGCAATGTTCGGAGAGATTGTGGGCAATCTAGATTTAGAGTCACATACTATCATACTTGCAATAAAGCAGAGGTTCCAGTACACCATAAGCTATGCCAAGGCATGGAGAGCGAAGCAAAAGGCATTGGAAGCAAGGTTTGGTACTTCTGAAGACTCCTATCAGAACTTGCCAGGTATGCTTGAGGTGATCAAGGAAAGGAATACTGAAATTTATGTCGATATTTGTGAGCAGTCTTCGCAGTGCTTCCCTGAGAAGATGGTACTCAAGCGGGTATTCTTTGCTTTCGGTGCATATATCAACGCGTTCAGACATTGCCGTCCGTTGTTATTTGTGGACAGGACATTTCTGATTGGGAAGTACAAAGGCCAGATATTAACTGCCATAGGAGTAGATGGCAATAATCAGGTTCTTCCCGTAGCGCTCACATTCGTGGAGGGTGAGAACACAGATAGTTGGCTCTGGTTTCTAAGAAACATGAAAGACGACGTCGTGGATCAGTGGCCTGGAGTGTGTGTCATACACGATCGGTATCCCAGGCTGTTGAAGGCGATCGTGCAGTTGTAGCAAGGTGCTGATGAGACACATCTATGGCCTAATTTGCGAAGTAGATGGTGCAAGCGGCACATGGGTGCTAACTTCTACAAGTAGTTCAGGAACAAGGAGCTTACGAAACTTTTCAAGAGGCTGTGCAACGAGAACCAGCAGAGAAAGTTGATGAACTGTGGACGAAGTTGGACGAGCTGACATCAAGGCATATAACGGAGGCAACGAAGAGGGCAATGCTTGGAAAGGAGGCCCCAGTAGCGCTCAAAGAGTTACCCACGGACCCTCCGCACCTGGTTCGGAGGAACGAAAGGGCCATGAAATGTTTCTCCTAATGGATAGAGCATGAGCCTAGGGAGAAATGGGCTCTGCTTTATGACACCGATGATGCCAGGTATGGAGTCATGATGACAAACCTGGCTGAGGTTTATAATTGGGTCATACGGGTTTTGAGACCCCTTCCCCTGGTTGCTATAGTGGAGGTTGTTCTTCGTAGCATCACGAAGTACTTTGTGGATCACCATGCTAGGGCGTTCGCCCACATGAATGATCCTGCTGTGAAATACTCTGAGATGATTTCGACATACATGGAGGAGAAAATCAAGAAGGGGGAGATGCATAGAGCATTGAAGATGGGCACGAGAGAAAGTCGGTCGTGAGACGAACCAACGAAAAGTTGCTCATGAATGCATCCTACTGAGGCAAACATGTGTCTTCACCTACAACAAGCCTCATCTGTTACACCGACCATGCACACACATCATGGCTACCTACTCAACAATCCGTATAGATCCAGGTATATTCATGTCACAATTCTTCAATAAGAAAGAGGTGACGACAACTTAGAGCGTAGAAATTTACAATTTTCGAGTGGTGGGTTTGTTCACAGAGCATTAGAATTGGGAGGACACACAGTGGGTTTCGGATGTCAATGGGTTGAAGGGCGTAGGGCGGCGGCAGACAAGGCGTATAAGGAACGATATGGACGCTGCAGAAAGTAGGTGTCGTGTAAAGAAATATTCAGTTTGCAAGGAGACGGGGCACACTTTCAAGTATTGCCCAATGGATCAGAGGCCATGAAATTGTTGTATGGACTTTGCATATAAAATTATTGTACTTAATTCGTATGTCAATTTAGTGTATCGAATTCATATGTCTAATGAATGTATGGACTTTGTATGTGTAATTATTGCATGCAATTTATGTCTAATTATCGTATTCAAATTTTATGTGTAATTATTGTATTCAAATTCTATTTGTAATTGTTGTATTCAATTTGTATGTATCTTCGAATTCGTACTAACATTGAACTATTCAATTGCAGGTATGGCGGGCGTCGAGCAATATGAGTTGCTTGGCCTAGTGATAGACGCGACTTACTAGAGTTGCTTAGCCACCTTGCTGCCATCGGACGGGGAGCTGGCGTTCGAGCTTAGCTCCCTACGCTTGCGCACCCCCATGAGAGCATGGCAAATCAACCAGCGATGGGTTTCGAGGTTAGTGCATTGTTGTCATAGTTGCGTTACGATGTCTTGTATGTGTGGAGCGATCGTACTTATAATATTTTCCTACAGGCTAAGAGCGGCAGGGTTACTTTCTCTAGCACAGATGGTGGAGGTGACTAGCACCGATGCGCAGGACAGACGTGGTGCCTCTAGGAGGTTCCCTTACGACAGGAGCTTACTGATCACTCTGATAGATCACTAGCCACTGGACCGAGCCAGCCATTGCAGGCCGCCTTCGTTACTCCATCAGCACCGGTATGGCCTGCTAGGACTACTTGTGGATTGCCACCTGACCAGCTGACGTATCCATCCAGACATGAGCAGCGTCGAAGGAAGCCTAGGACCACATGAGGGGTCGCACCGCGCAAAAACCCTAGCTAGTTTTTTTGCTTTCATACCTGATGTACTAATCAGATATGGTATTTTGTTTTATTAATTTATGTACTATTCGGATATGGCTTTTTACTTTGTTAACTTATGTACTATTCATATATGATCTTTTGCTTTATTAACTTATGTATTACGAAATTATCTCCTCCTAGTAACGACAGTTGTAAAATACCAAATGCATCTATCACCTTTCGCAGTCACATGCACTCCTATGTGATTTTTCGTTTTTTATTTAAAAAAATTCATATGCACTCCTGTGTCGCCATTTGGAAATGGTATCTTTCATTTACGTTATTTTCAAACATTACACATGAAATGACTGTGCAACCCTATATGAGCCTCCAGCTTTGTCAGGCCGATTAGACAACTCACGGGCACCAGCTTTGTCAGGCCAATTAGATAACTTACGGGCAGCAACTTTCTCAGATTTGACAACACGTTGCCCCCACTTTCTTAGAGCAAAGTGAAAACACAATTACTTTTTCTTTGTCATCCCAATTTGACAACACACTGCCAGCTACTTTTTCAGACCAAATTGACAATACACAGCCATGTACTTTGTCAGACCGATTTAACAACTCGTGGGCAACAGCTTTCTCAGGCCGCTTGGACAACACGCTGCCACCGAAAAATTACTATAAATACGGAGCCATGCCCAGCATATACATTCCACACTATACCAAGCCAACCCCCACACCGAACACCACATCCCTACCAGCACCATAGCCCTCTTCATCGACGGGTTCACGATGACCGACTACAGAGCGATTCTTCGTAAGAGGAAGTGGCTTGCCAAGAAGGTAAAAAAGCTACCCAGATGTTTCTTGCAAGGATGCACCTGTGCCACAAGAGTTTTCCCACCAAAACTGCGACTGCGGTGCTCCGGTGTGGATAATGCAGTCCAGACATCCCGACACCGTTTGCCAGGCACACTACACGTGCCACTACGAAATCCGCGTAAGTTAATGACATGCATGTACATTCCGTAATGCTTTTTTCAAACTTCTAACTTCGTCGATGCATGACACCAGCAAGACGACAGTTGCTACTTCTTACAATGGATCGATGGCCCGGACAAGTACGATAGGGAGTACTTCGAGCATAAATTGTACCTGCACTACGCAGTTGCGGCCGAGCACTACACCCGGTGAAAACCTTCCCCTAAGACTACGGAAGAGAAAGCAAAACACCCGTCCTACCGCCCTGAATCAGCACACTTCTGGAAGCCCCTGTATGAGCATCATGAACAACAAAAGAAGCTAAAGGAGTAAGCCGACGCGGCTCGCTTCCAAGAGGAGCCGAAGATCGCCCCCAGAAGACTACTATTGGGTCGATGTCTACGGATCTAATTGAAAGAAAGCCATGGCCAACAGCCTCGACAAATCAAAGGGGAAGGTACCGATGGATCCCTCCATATAAGGGCTACGACAATCCAGCATGACTTCTTTATAATTCTAAAAGGCGCACATATATCATAGTTGTACTTCCCGTTCATCGTTCGTCCGTGTCGACATTTGTACTGTAAAAGTACGAAGGCTAACATAGACAATAAACCGAATTGTATGCGCCATGTATGTTTACTTGTTTAGTATGTCATGCATTGCAACGGTTCCATATGTGCCATCTATCTTCTCTTATTTTCTACGACATTAAACGTCAATTCATGTTGCAATATATTCATTCTTACAAAAAAATTCACTATATATATCCACTTGCCTTTATTCCAACGTGAAATGTCCTTTTAGTTCACAACGACTAACATAGTACCATACAATACCAACACATATACCATACAATTATTTCTTATACAAGAATCATGGCAAACTTTAGTTTTTCGTAAAGTCATTCTGTCGTAATACACGGGAACAAAATAATCGCGAGTTCTTACTTTACTAATTGCTATTTCCAAAAAAAAAATGCTTCTGTACAATTTTTTACTTTAAAAAAATAAAATCTACAGAAAACCCCTCCCAACGTTATTTCCAATAAAAAACATATTTGCTCTCTCTCGCCATTTCAGGCCTCTGTCCGTATTTGAAATAATAACAGAGAGCCTGTCATGTACATCTGTCATTTTTTAAATCGGCATATTACTTCTGTAATTTTCCTTTTCGGTATAATATTTTTTAATTCATTTTTTATTTTTAAAAAATTCATATGCACTCCTCTGCAGCCATTTGGAATAGACAGAGAGTCTTTCGCCATTTGAAATACCGACAGTCGCCATTTCAAATACCGACAGAGAAGTAAATTTGTCATTTTCTAAATTAGCATAGTATTTCTGTAATTTTTTATTTTTTAAATATTATTTAAAAAATTCGTAATCGTTGATTGGGCTTACACATATTGGCTCACTTATGGTCTGTTTGGAGGAGCTGTAACTTTTTTAAAAAACTGTTTTTTGGCTTTCTGAGCTGAAAAGCGGATGTAGCTTTTTATAAGGGACCATTTGATAAATAGATAATTTCCCTTAGCAATAAGCTGCAAAAGCAGATTCACCTCAGCTTTCAGTTTTTGGCTTTTGCTAGTTATATATAGTTTCTAACTTATACCAAAAACCATTTAAAAGCTGAGCTGTTTAGAGGAGGCTTGCTAGCTTGTCAAAAGCTAAAGCTGACTTAAAGCTTCCTAAACATGACCTTAGACTGTCCCCCCTCAGCTCACCCTAACCTGAGGAGCGAGGTAGACGCGACCAGGGCGGTGGCGATCTCCAAAGGCTTCCAAGGCAGCGACCTCCTCCACGGCGACCAGAGTGGCGAGGCAAGATGCAGCGATAATCCCCTCTGAACCATGCTCACAACTCTTCCAATAAACATGATCCTGTAGCATCATCTTTTGAGGAGTGTGTTTGAACTGCTCGTGACGCATAGCATTCAACTTTTTGGTTCTCACATGCATCATCATGGTACATCCATATGAAATCAAGATTACAACAAACCAACGTTCATTGCAAGAACTTCAATGCAACACGGGTGTATCCAGATTTCATTATAATCAACTTTTGCAAAATTCCCTCTTTTTCTCCTTCAAACACGAAACGATGGATCAACCCAAGATCAAATTTTGATGGCAAATTTCACAGGCATCCTATCCTACCATGCAAGAACTATGCCTCCAGGAAAATCATCGCTTATCTAGCCTCTAGAGCGTATTTTCTGCAAATCTAACTCCCTCGTGCATGCATTTGCAAATTTAGCTCCCTCCCATACCATGGAAGACGCAGTAGACGACACATGTCCCCTGCCGCGTCCGGGGAGAGCGGAAGCTCCCTGCCACTTACCGGCACCGTGGTAGCGCATGCGAGCGCTGGAGCACACGGGCGTGCCCACAGGTGTACGGAGGCGAGCGTCGCTGTCACGGTTGGGTAGCGTGGAAGCTCTCATACCACGATGGCCAACACTGCTCCCATGCTAGAATGCGTTGCCGCAGCGCCAGCAAGATTCCACGCTCGCCGGACACAGCAGGCGACACATGTCTCCTATTGCTCCTTCCGCGGTAGGGGAGAAAGCCAAATTTGCAAATACGTAGGCGAGTGGCTAGATTTGCAAAAAATAAAGTTCGGGAGGCTAGATAAGGGATGAGTTCTGCATCCAGGTGGAGGCGTTGCTGTAGGCGGGGGTGTTGGGGGCTAGGATTACATGCAACAGCACTGTTGGAGGAGGGGAGAGGGGATCGTAGGCATGGGCGGATGTAGTATAGGGACATGGGTGTACAGATGTACACCTAAATTTTTTAGCAAAAAAACTTAGTATATAGCAAGTATATTAGGTGTATATACTATTAAATGGGCTCAAAAATATGTATTTCAACATTCAGGTTCACTTTAACCTGTCTCACCCACTCCTTCTTCTAATCTTCCTTACACGGCCCAATCGTCAAGGTCCGTCTTCCTCTATTCCTCAAGCCCAACACCCAACTACATCTCTCTTCCTCACACCTCATGCTCTCTCACTCTCTTTATGACTGCGGCACAGGCGACATCCTAACAACGACAGACTAGAGTCATAGGGTAGGCACAAGCTGGCAGGGAGTAGGACATCAGATGAGCGTCAAACAGCCACTGGCATCGACTAACGGGCAAAGGCAGCAGGGTAGGCAGTGCCACAAGGAGTAGTGAACTACAGGGCAACCACAGCCCTTGTAGCTGCAGTGAGCACTAACTCAGGGATGGAGAATGCAACCCCGACAACGGTTGGCAGGTCAGGGCGACGGTGTCCAGCAGGGCAAGGAGCAGTGTGCAGCGTGTTGCATGGCAGCCCTCTGCCACAGTGAGCATCAAGTCAGGGATAGAAGGTGTGGCACTAGCGG
The DNA here is from genome assembly GCA_036346275.1 of Otatea glauca. NCBI lineage: Eukaryota > Viridiplantae > Streptophyta > Magnoliopsida > Poales > Poaceae > Otatea > Otatea glauca. The sequence goes on from CM070711.1 coordinate 51,489,992, forward strand.
AGACCGGTGAGGCAGGAAGCAACACACAAGTGAATTTAATTCTTGGCTTCCAAATCTGAAACCCCTAATTTACAACTCTATCAACATTATGTTAATTTGTAATAGTGAATCATGATTTTTTTTAATGTAGCATGTAGAGCATTCAAAAATAAAGAGGAAGCATGTATACTTGAAATCTCCAATTCACAAATCTCTAAATTATTGTAGGTGTTGTCTCTAATAAGAACAATTTGTACTTTGTATTTTTTACTATTGTGAATCTTTATATTTTACATTGAACAATATTTTTGTAACCCTGAATATCCATTCTAGAAATCCTGGATCCGCCACTGACCGTCGGCGATGTCGGTGTTGGGGGAGCGGACTGCATGAGCAGCGGAAGCCATAGGCGTTGCCAGAGTCCATGCCTAGGCGTTGCCAGAGTCCATGCCCTAGGCGGCGGAGATGTCGAGTGTGCACGTTGTAGGCAGTGGCTGTGTAGGGGTATGGTCTGTAGCAGGGTTAACAATATCGATATCGAAAAAACCGTTCGAAAATCGAAATTCAAAAATTGGCAATATCGAGTTGAAAATTGGTCAAAAACCGAAGAGTTCCGAAATCAAATTTTTTAAACAAAAAATTTTTAAAAAAACAAAAATCGACCGATTTTCAGCGAGGTGAAAACCCGACCAATCGAATTTTTTGGTGACCGATTTTTTGAGCGATTTTCATCAATTTTCGACGGTTTACGTCATATAAATTTTTTCAATTTTTTTTTTGGAATTAGATCGGTTTCTAATGTCGAACCGGCTTGATACGTTCATCGATTTTTGAAACCCTGTTCTGTAGACAGCGGTGGGGGCTGTGGATGGCATCCGGCGCCATAGTTTTGCCAGAGTTGGGGACGGGGACGTAGGCGGTAATGGAGCCCAGAGCAGTCCATGACAGCGGCAATAGAGTAAGAATGACAGCGGCAATAGAGTAAGAAGGGATCGACGGGAGAAGATCTGTGGTCTTGAGTGAAACTGGTGAGGACCTTTCGGTCAAGAAAAAATATGGGGTAAATACATTGGGTGTATAAGGGGTAAATGCCTTTCGAGTTTGGTTCGCGAGAGGTTTGGTTTGAGTTTGGCTCGAGCTCCGAACGAGTTGAACTCGAGCTCGAGCTCGCGAGCTTAACCGAGTCAAACTAGAATAGTTCGCGAGCCTACTCGAGTCTAGACCGAGTTTTTTTAAGTCGAGCTTTCTCGAGCTTCCTCGAGCCGAGCTTACTCGAGCTTGTTATCGAGCTTACTCGAGCTTTTATCGAGCCTACCGAGCTTACTAGAATTACCGAGCTTACTTAAGCTTATCAAGCTTACCGAGTTTATTCAAGCGAGGCTCGAGCCTTACCGAGCTCGAGCTCGGCTCGTTTACAGCCCTAGTCACGAGCGATTGCCTCCTCAGGGTTCACAAAATGACTCGTATCGGTGCAGTTCGACTTCTAAAATCGCTCGGTAAACCGGTCCAATTCAAAAGAAAAATCAAAAAATCGGAAAATTTTGTCCGACGTAAACCAACCGAAAATCGGTGAAAATCGCTTGATTTTCGAAGAAAATAGCTCAAAAAAATCGACCGTAAAAAAAGTTCAACTAGTCCGTTGATTTTCCATGCAAATTGACCAATTTTCCATGAAAACAGTCAATTTTTGAAAGAAAAAAAAACAAAATTCAAAAAAATTGATTTTGAACTACAATTTTCGGCCGATTTTGGACTCGATATTTCCGAATTTGGTACGACTTTTTACGTACAGATTTTGTTAACCCTGTCTCCATGCTTATCCAAATGCCCCTATGTCTCCAAGATCTCTCTCCCTCTCCTTCCTCTTTCTCTCTCTAGGTCAGCAAGATGAAGCTTCATAATGATGCGTTAGACGGATGAGTAGAGGAGCTACGGCAACGGACGTCGAGCGAGGGTCCCGTGGGAGAGCGACCGGTGGTGAGTCGCTGATCTAGCCTTGCCATCGATAGACCTAGGCCTAACGGCGATGAGGCGCTGGGTCAGCCTCGGCCCCTCTAGATCCGGTCCTGTTAGTGACGAGGCCCCCATGGCTAGACGTTTCCTCCTGCGTTAAGCTCTGTCGTTTGGTGTCGTCTGTGCATCTCCTCCTCGAGTTAGCTTGTTGCGTATACTTTCTCGAATTATTGCAACATCCTTTGCCTCTCTTGTTGCTAACGGTGCTTTTATGTTGCAATGTGTTATTTTGAAATTATTATAGATCTGAGAGTGCATCGTTTCGTTGTTGTATCATATTTTGCTTGGTGCAACAGTTGTTTTCAGTTGTTGCAAACAAAAGTTTTCCGAGTAATTTATTTCTATCATTGTACCAAAGCATTTTGTTTGTTAAACCATATGTTGATTTTTGTAGTGTGATCATTTATTTTGCTACGGTGGTTCTAATTTTCCATCTGTTGCAAGATGAGTTTTGTTTCGTTGTGTGCTAGTTAATTTTTGTTGCACACGGTGTTTTAAAATGTTGTGCCATTTTGGAACAGGTAATGTTTGATTGTTGAAGAGGTCACTTCGTGATGAAGAAATAGGGGGGTGGTACCATGGATTGAAATCTCGCCGGTTTCTCGTGAGATCTCGTTTATCAGACATGGACGAGTTTTGATATACTGATCGGAGCGATTTTTTTTTTGAATTGCTACAGTGATTTTGCTATATCTGGACGAGATCTCGCCATATACCACCGAAATCTCGGCCTTTTAATCCAGAATTTGATATTTGATGATCGGATTTGGTCCAATAACCCTTAAGAAAGTCATCTCCTATGAAAATTTGTTGAAAAATAGAATTTTTGAGACATTTTTTAAAAACTGTAGAAACACTGTCGGATTTTTATACAATTGTACATGATTTATCATGATATTAAAAATTTATGGTACCATCCTAAAAAGTGTAGGATCATACATAAAAATTTTAAAAATAATTTAACTTCATTTGTTATCTTTAAAAAATCATAAACAGAATGAACATAATTGGGATAGTAACATTGTTAGAATTTTATAAATTTTCTCAAGTGTGATCATGATCCAAAAATTTTATGAGAGATTAATAATTGCCTCATTAACATTATATAAATTTTTTAAAAAAATTAAACTTTTTTTGTTTGCTCAATCAAATCTATGTATGCATTGAATTTCATTTGTTGTATTTCAAAAATCAAAAACAGAAAGAAGATAAATGGTACAGTGCACTTGTAAGAATTTTATAAATTCACTTGATTTTTCTCATGATTCAAAAATTTTATTAGATCTTAAGAATTTCCTTAGAACCCTTCTGATTTTTTTTAAAAAATTTTAAACCTTTTAATGATACATCAGGGCCATCCACAAAAAATTTTAAAATTTACTAACGTGGTTTGTACTATCTTTCATTTGGTTGAAGTTTGCTAGTAAGCCTTTTATAAGGACAGTAGCACTGTCCGAATTTTTAAAAATTCATGAAGCTTGATCATCATCTGAAAATATTAGTGATGTATCATAACCATTCACAAAAAAATTATAAATTTTCTAAAGTAGTTTGTTTCATTTTTCATTCGCTTCAAACTTGTTGATCAGAGTTTTATCCGGACAGTAGCAATGTTTGAATTTTTAAAAATTTCTCAGATTTGATAATCATCTGAAATTTTTATGAGAATATCACTGATGTGTCATTAACTTCCACAAAAAAATTCAAAAAAATTCGATGTCTTTTGACCCGAATTTTGCGCTGTACAATTTTGGTGAGATCTCGGCCCTACCGATCGAAAAAATACCGGATTTGAAAATCCGTTTTTGCGGTTCATCTGGAATTTATCTGAAATTTCTAAATCTCGTCGAGATTTTATTCTCCGGCCACCTCCAAAATTTCGAGCGAAAATGAGGTTTCAATCTTGGTAGTACAATGTTTTTTTTTTTGTTGCGTCGGGGATGCTGGATGTTGCACGGGCTGACGAGGAGTTGTTTAGTTGCGTCGGAAAGAAGGGGATGGAACGGCTCAAGAATGCTCACCATATGAAGATTTGACAGAGATTAGAGCGTACGACACGTTTCCTACTTTTTTTTTTAAAATATATAATAAATTTGTAATAATGATCCTCTCCTCGATCACAAAATGCATGATAGATAATACGTACAGCAACAAGGCACCGGAGGTTTCTTCCGAGCTCCCTTTCCTCTTTAGGAATGTGCCAATTAATTAATCACTTAATTAATGACTTTACTTAATTAATCAAGGACCCTATCTAACGAGGTGTGTATGCTAGATAGGTCACGCTGCCCGCCGAGTGCTGCTGCACAAACTATATTGGAGTGGTACCGGAGTGCTGCAGCTGACATGTTTACTCTCCCTAGTTTTGAAAAAAAAAACGAAAACTCTCCGCGTTCCCTTTTTTTTAAATAATACTATTTTTATTCTATTTTACAAAAATAATATGCCGAAAAAAAATTACAAAACTACCCACCTGTCGCTATTTCAAAAGGCGACAGAGAGTCTGTCACCATGTCAAATGGCGACAGACAGCCTGTCGTCGTTTTAGATAGGGACAGACTCTCTATCGCCTTTTGAAATGGCGACAAAGAGCAACCGTCACCTCTGTCGCCAATTTAAATAGCGATAGCCTGTATGACGCCATTTGAACTGGCGACAGACTCTCTGTCGCCGTTTGAAATGACGACAGACAGCGCTTATTTATACCCGCGCGCGGCTTGCCCCCCACTCGAGCTAGCACGCGCACAGAAAAAAAACAGAAAAGAAGAAGAGAAGAAGAGAGGAGGAGGAGGAGGAGAAAGGGAAGGAGATCTGCATTTCGTTAGGTACTAATTTTTTTTAAGTATTTAAATGTTAAATATGTAATATAGTAATCAGATTAAATAGAGTAGATGACTTAGTTAGGAATGAGAACCTGATGCAAGTTGTTTAGCTAGTTGACTTAGTTAGGAATTTATGTTTATTTCGGTAAGAATAGATGTTTAGTTAGATGAATTAGTCAGGAATTTATAGTTATGTCGGTATGGACAGATGTTTAGTTATGCGACTTAGTTAGTAATTAATTTTCAATGTAGGGATGACCTAGAGGTAGGGATTAAAATTTAGATTGTAATAATAGTTTTTTGATTAGAGATTCTGGATAAATTTTCGACGAACCGGGAAATGTAGAATCCAAATTCGGTTATTTGTGTACTTAGAATTCGGAGATGTCATGTAGAGTTGGGTGGCTAAAATTGTCAGGACCGAAAAATAACTCAATCTGTAGAGGTTCCTGACACATTAGTTTAGTTATGTTCTCATAGAAATTTGAAAAATGATCACGGAATCTGAAAAATTTGTAAGAATTGAAATATTGCAACTGTACTGATTAAACGCTGGCCGGAAAGTATGGACCGAAAGCAGAATGAATTAAACTACGTTAATAGAATTCAAATTTGTGATCATTATTAGTCGTACAATGTAGCGTTAAATTGTGCAAATGTTAAGAATTCGATGAATTTGCATGACAGGTATGGATGATAGAGTGCAATTTAAAATATATTATGGAGAAGGAGTTCGCATATGGGTGTTGAAGGGTAGATCTAAGTCATTTCGCAAGTGTAGAGGCTAGCACATCGCTGTGAGGAGCGTTCATGGGCTACGGTTATGAGATGGTTGTACCACATGTTCTCTTTAGACCGTGAATTGCATGATCTGAAGTTACATGGAGTAGTTTGCCGAAGAATAGATTGCACGTACTGGGAGTTAATGGAAATGAGAGGGCCGAAATCTTGGAGTTCGTACGTAAGAATTGCAATTGAGAAAGGATGGCCATTAGTGTTATTGGCACAAGCATTTGAGAAAGTCAATACCGGGCATGCGACGCAGCAAGAGGTTGTTGATGAAGAACCAGAGGAAGTTGGGGAGAGCAGTAGAAGTAGAGAAGGCTTAGTAGAGCAGGATGTAGGTTCGGGTCAGTACGAAGTGCAAGGTGAGAGAGCTGATGTTGCAACAGGAGAGGTTCAAGAAGCAATGGGCATGGCAGACGAGGGCGAAAACATTGAGTCAGTGGTCGAAGCGATGGACACAGAGAATGAGGACTATGAGGCTTTAAGTAATGATGAAGCCGCTGAAGATCTATTCCCCGCAGAGTGGGATGAGTATCCGTTCGACAGTGGTGGTGAGCGATGACGAATAGTTCCTTCGATATGATCGAATGAGGTGAGAAAAGATGCAATTTACAAGAATAAGAGTGAGGTTCAAGAAGCAGTAATAACATGGTCAGTGTCGTTGCGCAGAGCCTTCAAGGTTGTAAAGTCCGATCAGCAGGTGTATGTTGTAAGATGCCAGACGGAGGGTTGCCCGTGGCGCGTCCATGCGTACCAGCCTAAATGGGACACCATTTGGAAGTGTTCTATAATCGTTCCACATACATGTGTGTAAGGTCGAAGATGCCGACTAGAGTGGGGTGAATAGGCGGCTTTTAAAAAATCTTTCTCTTTCTAATTTCTACAAAGCACTTCACCCCTAATTACCCTTATGCCAAAACCTTATCAATAATAATGCGGAAGTGATAAACTAAGGTTTTGACAATCAAAGCCTAAAACAACTAGGCTCACTATGTGCACTAACTAATTATGTCTCTAACAATAATTGCAATACTAAAGACAAGCAATCAAACAATTTAATTCTATGAATGTAAATTGCTTGAATATAAATAAAGAGAACAAAGCAAGCACAAGAGACACAATACTTTTTACCGTGGTGATCGGAGACTTGCAGTCTCCCTAGTCCACGTTGAGGTTAGCCCAAGCAATTGGACCGGCTCCACGAATTGAGCACCCACCTCGAATCCACTAGATGTGGTTTTCACGCTTTCGCGTAGGCTCACCCGAACCTTCACAAACTTTGCGGGGCTTCTCACAACCTTGAGAGCTCCCGCGCCGACGGCAGCTCGCCGCCGTCTAGGAGTCGGCAACCTCCAAGAGTAACAAGCCGAATCCTCTCGCTTGAACTTTACCAAGCACAACACATGTGCTTCCGGTGATCACCAAGTGCAACACATGCACAAGGATCCTCCTCAAGTGCAACACATGCACAAGAGACTCTCAATCCTCTCCTAATTGCAACACATGCAATTAGAGGCTCACACTAGCTCAAGAAGCAAATGGGAGAAGGCAACACATGCACACAACTCCTATAAACACCCAAATGCTCTAGCACACAGCCAACTTCATGCCCTTGCCTCCCAAGGCCTCCTTTTATAGCCTCCAAGCTAAAACTAGCCGTTGGGGCGAAATGGGCAAAGATCCAGCAAACCCGGTGCTACCGCCCTACTGGGACCGTAGCACGGCCTCCATCAACGGCTACAAAACTAACCGTTACAGGATTTCCAATAGCACCGGCCAACTGGGAGCGGTGCTACCGCTCGGGCGGTAGCACCGGACTCACGCCGAACACAAAAACACGTTCTCTGGATTTTCACACCGGCGAAGAGCGGTTGCACGGACCTCGGTGCTACCGCCTACCATGGCGGTAGCACGGACCACCAGACAGCCCAAAACACCTCTCTGGAAATTCCACACGGCTAGAGAGCGGTAGCACCGGACCTTCTGCTACACGGCCAAAGCTATGCAGTAGCACGGACCACGGTGCTACCGGCCTTACAGGGGCGGTACGACCGGCCTCAGGGAGAAAACACTGTTTCTCATAAAAACTTTTCTCCAAACCATTCAAGATATATTCTTTGAGCTATGTGAGGATCAACACATGATCACAACACTATGCAAAACACATTTGCACATGTTAATCACATACTCCAAAGAATCGCATTAAGCACAACTTATTTGCAGAACACATATGCAAATAAACCAAGAACTTATGAGATCAATCCTCTTAGCCATGTGATGATCAACACATGATCAAGTCAATTTGCAAAACACATTTGCAAACCCTATTCACATGCTTTTGGATCGGAACCCATAATCTCAAGTTCATTTGCAAAACACATTTGCAAATAACAAATCCAACTAACGAAAACACATTTCGTAAACAACTCAAGATCTATTTGCAAAACGTATTAAGCAAATCAAACTTGAGTCTATGAGATTAATCCCCCTAGCCATGTGAAGGTCAACACAAGACCCAGTCAACTTGCAAACACCCGTTGCAAGCCCTACTCACATGCTCTCGGGATTCCGGACTCATAGACCTCGGTTTATTCGCACAACGAACTTGCAAATACACATTAAACCAATTTTATGCTTGAGCATTGTTCTTTGCAACACATGCAAAAACCTAGCTCCAAGCAATACCAAAACATGAGCTCTTTATTTGCAACACATGCAAATCTCTAGCACCATGCAAGCAACCACAACAAATACAAGTGCATGAGCTCTCTATTTGCAACACATGCAAATCTCTAGCACCATGCAAGCAACCACAACAAATATAAGTGTATGAGTTCTCTATTTGCAACACATGCAAATCTCTAACTCCATGCAACCACTTTAAACCAAATTGCTTGAGCTCTCTCCTTTTGCGACACATGCAAAACTTAGCTCCAAGCAAAAACCAAATCAAATAAGATTCAAATAAGATGCAAGTATGAGCACCCTTATTTGCAACACATGCAAATACTTTGCTCATACAAAATCCAATGCATAAGCTTCACCCATTTGCAACACATGCCAAATGGTTAGCTCCATGCAAACACCAAACAAGAGAGTGAGCTAGAGTGAACCGGATCGAGTTCATCAACACATGATGAAGCTCAAGCTAAAAGACTCAACCCCTCTTAATAGTACGGCAACCTAACAAGCAGCCCGGTCTCACAACCAAACACCGAGACCGGTAAAAGACTAGGAACATATCCTTAGCCCTAGCTAGTTATACCTTTGCCGCACTTGATCCACTTGGAGCTTTTATGATTTCCAATCATCTTCTCTCCAGGATCACATCTTCTTCATCTTGTTCACCAACACATGATGAACCTTCTCTAGCCCTTCTCTTCATTTCGGGATCACCTCTTGAAGCTCATCAACACATGATGACTTCTTCTTCTTCCCGATTCTTTATCATCTTGGACTCAACCTACTTCACAACTCATGGAAGATGTTAGTCCAACAAACACGGTTGTCTCAATCATCACCGCACTCCATTAACACATAATGGATGCCTCTAAGATCGATTGAGCACAACCTAATCAATTGAATGATTAATTGTGTCTTGAGTACTTTGATGTAACTAATGCTTCATTATACTCAAGAACTTTTCGCTTATCTTTAATCAACAAGGAAACACCATCAACACATGATGAAATGTTCTTTGATTGATTGAGAGACAATCGAACTCAATTTGAACTCATTTAAATTGACATGAGCATATAACTACACAAGTCATATATACTCAAAAGATTGTTTCAAGGTCTTGATCCTTTATATTGTATGACAAGAGGACATGGATCAATACAATTGAAACATCAAGTTAAATTATAAACTCCCCCTAGATGTGTGTATTCATGTATATATGAATTAAAAACATAATGCACATATTTGGTCTAAAGCAATGGAAGAGTTCATACTTTAACTTGAATTCTAAGTATGCATTTATATAATAGAATGAATACGAGTGCATACCTTAGGTTTTTCATTTTCCATCCAAGTATGAGACTAATAAGAATAAGACTTAATAAAACATGTTAGTCTCATAATGATTAGATTTGTCATTAAACAATGATTAAACATTAATATTAAACCAATCACCAAAACCAATAGAGCTTGAACTTACAATGTGTACTAACGGCGTCTGCGCAGTCACATCGGAACATATCATCAGGCTTTATTGCCAATGCAATGTACGGAGAGATTGTAGGCAACCTAGATTTAGAGCCACGGGCCATCGTACTCGCAATACAACAGAGGTTCCAGTATACAATAAGCTACGCAAAGGCATGGAGAGCAAAGCAGAAGGCATTGGAAACACGGTTCGGCACGTACGAAAACTCCTACCAGAACTTGCCAGGTTTGCTTCAGGTGATAAAGGACAGAAATCTTGGAACTTATGTGGACATTTGTGAGCATCCTTCGCAGCGCTTCTCTGGGAAGATGGTTTTGAAGCGGGCATTCTTCGCTTTAGGTCCATGCATCAATGCGTTTAGGCATTGTCGTCCTTTGTTATGTGTGGATGGGACATTTTTGGTGGTAAATACAAAGGCGGATATTGACCGCCATAGGAGTGGATGGCAATAATCAAGTTCTCCCGTGGCGCTTCGCATTCGTGGAGGTGAAAACACGATAGGCGGCATTGGTTCCTACGAATGTCAAAGCGGTGTTGTTCATCGGACGGAGTGTGTATCATACGATCGGCATTACAGGCTTTGAGGGCAATTATTGATTGAAGCAAGGTGTGGATGAGACTCATCTATGGCCTGATTTGCGTAGTAGGTGGTGCAAGCGTCATATGGGTGCCAACTTCTACAAGCAGTTCAGGAACAAGGAGCTGACAAAGCTTTTCAAGAGGCTCTGCGACCAGAACCACCAGAGAAAGTTTGATGTACTCTGGAAGAAATTGGACGAGCTGACATCGAGGCACACAGCTGAGGCAACGAAGAGGGCAACCCCAGCCTTAGGGGAGGCCCCAGTCGCGCTGGAGGAGTTACCCACTGACCCTCCCCACCTGGTTCGAAGGAATGGGAGGGCTCTGAAATGCTTCTCCGAATGGATAGAGCATGAGCCTAGGGAGAAATGGGGTCTGCTTTACGACACCGATGGTGCGAGGTATGGTGTCATGACAACAAACCTTGCGAAGGTTTACAACTGGGTGATGCGAGGGTTGAGACCCCTTCCTTGGTTGCTATTGTTGAGGTGTTCTTCGTGGCATCACAAAGTGCCGTTGATCGCCATGCAAAGGCGATCACGCGCATGAACGATCTGCTATGAAGTACTCGGAGATGATTTACGCATACATGGAGGACAAAGGCAAGAAGGGGAGATGCACGCAGAACGAAGATGGGTATGAGGAGCTCCGTTTGAGGTGATGTGCAAGGAGAAAGCCGGTCGTGGGACGAACCGGCGGAAAGTTGCTCACGAATGCATCATACACAAGCAAACTTGTGTCTGCACCTGCAATAAGCCTCGTCTATTACAGGCCATGCTCCCATGTTATGGCTGCCTGCTCGATGATTCATATGGATCCAGGTATATTCATGTCTCAATTCTTTAGTAAGGAAGCTGTGGCTGCAACTTGGAGCGCGGAAATGTACGGTTTCCGAGTGGTGGGTTTATTCACGGAACACAAAAGCTGGAAGGATACACGTTGGGTCCCAGACATGAGCGGTGAAGGGAGTAGGAGAAGGCAATCCAGCGTATAAGGAATGATATGGGCGCTTGCCGAAAGTGGCGCCAGCGTAAAGAAATATTCGCTTGCAAGGAGGCAGGCACTCTATCAAGAGTTGCCGAAGATTGAAGCCGTGAAGTGTTATATGTTCTTTAAATCTTGAACTATGGTTTACTTGATGCACTAAATTTATGACTTGTATCGAATTAAATGCGTGTGGTCAAAATATGTAATATGAATGTTATTGTACTTGATTAAATGAGAGTGTAGTATGTTGTATTCATTTTGTATCTTTTAACGCTTTGCGTGTGCTCTAAATTATATGTGATACTTGTTCCATTCATATTCTATTTGTATTTGTTGTATTTATTTTGCACCTTTTTACACCATATGTAACATAAACATTTTTATTTGCGGGCATGGCGGGCGGACGGTTATGCGAGTTGCTTGACCCGTCGGTCGACGCGACTCACCGGAGCCGTTTAGCGGCGTTGCCCCGCGAGGATGGGAGGCGGCCTTGGAGCTTGGGGTCTGCGCTTACGCACCCCATGAGGGCGTGGCGTCTCGATCGCGATGGATCCCGAGGTTAGTTCAATTTCTTGCGATGTTGTACTCATGTCCCCCGACACCACAATAATACTTCTCACATTCTTTTGCGGGTTGAGGTGGTGGCCTACTACCTATTGCTCGTATGGTCGAGGCGACCGCCGCGGATCTGCAGGATCGGCGGAGTGCCTCTGGCGGTTCCCTTACGACAGAGCTTGCCGTTGCTCTAGTGGGCGGTGGCGGCACCGAGACCCACACCTTTCACTGCCGTGTGGTGAGATGGCGCCAACACTAGAGGGCGTCGATTACCTCCTGGGCCTGCCACGCTTAGGGATGCGGTGGTTCTGCAGACGTCCACCAGTGGCGGCGGATATCCTCGGCCGGTTCGGGGTGCTACCCGACCACGATACATAACTTTCGCGGTTGCGCGCGGTCCGACCGCGGCGGTGGCTTGTGCGCTTCTCGTAAGCGCGATTTTTCCTTGTCGTATCGATTTAACTCACCGTGTGTGATTTTCATTGCATTTAACAACCTAACCATTACTTCTGCGGCCGAGAGGAGGTAGCCGAGTGGGAGCGGTGTCGCCCGGCACTTGGAGGCGTACCTTACGTGGCTCTTGGGTGGGTCTTGTTACGCTCGTCGCGCGGGGACACATCCGCGAGCACATGATCCGGTTTGCGAGGGCGATCGTCGATGCCGACTTGGAGGAGATCCGCGGTGGCTTGGGAACTGCGGTACTTGCCGTGATGTATCGTGCCTTTGTCGGCGACGGTGTCGTCGCGTGTCCGACTCGTCTACTCTCGCGGCTGCCCTTTGCTCTGCGGTTGTGGTCGTTCGAGAGGTTCGGATCGGACAACCAGCGATAGATCTGTCGACTTACGCGCGAGACTTCTGAGGTTCCGGGGCGAGGTTGATCGTCCGACGATGGGGACATTGTGGTGTCGCCGACCGTCGAGATACTTATCGTAGCCGTATGTTGTTTTTAATTCTCCACATGTTGTACTAACGTTCATCGCTGGTGTTTTTTTTGCGGCGCGGTTCACCCGATTCTGACGCCGCCGTACCCTCGATGCGTAGCGATGTTGGACCAGCTCACGAACGACCGCGTCATATGGCGCCCCTACGCTCCTGAGCTTGTCCAGGCACGTGCGCCGCTTGGCAACTGTCATTGCGCATGCCGACGCGCGCGTCTTGGTTGACCAGCGTCACTTGGTGTTCGGCGTGTTCGTCGAGCCGTCGCCCACCGCGTCTTGGCGGTTTGGTCTGGCGGCGTTCCCAGTACCCACAGGCGCCGTCGTTCCAGCAGCTGTGCACTCGTTCGTATTTCTACATTTTTTCCCTTCTGTTAGTACCTACGATCTCGGTGGCTTGCGAATTAATGTTGTGCTTTCTTGTTTTGCAGGTACACACGCAAAGGGCCGTCGACACGCAGTGGGCAACGACGCATGGTACCTCATGCGCAGCAGTGGGCATTGGCTCTTGCGGATGTGATCGACGAGACTGCCCCCTACGACCACGGCACGTACGACGCATATATCGAGTGGTACAGCATGCGCACCCGCGTTCGAGTTGTGCGTGTCGTGGAGTCTCCTCCCAGGCACGATCCGACCACTTCCGACACGTACCCCACCCAGCCAGACTCTGCTTTCCACCGCGCGGTTCGTACTCCTTCCATTTGTCATTCAACGTAACGTCTTGAAAATTATGCCAACTAACTAGCCTCTTTTCGTTTTGCAGAGCGACCTTGCGAGGAGGCACACGCGGCGTCGGCGTTGTCTGACGGTTGGTGCCACCCATACGATAGGAGTCACAGCGAAACGGCCTTCGAGGGGTATTGCGCCATATTCGGACTTAACTTACCGTGTCGTACACGGCGTCGTGTAGGCGGCCCGGGGCGGACGGCGTGGTATGCGATCCCCTCATTCGTCTTACATGACGAGGTCGACACAGCGAGACCCGACCGCCCTCGTCGGACGGCACTGGGGCTCCGGTGATACCGGACCACTGGCGTCTGTCCGATGACCGCAGTACAACAGTGGTCTCTTTTTCATATATTTTGTTGTTCACATAGCGTGTCGTTCTAACTTGAAAAGTTTGTCAGCGGCGCCGATCCCGCCTCGACAGAGTCACGAGCACCTCGAGGACTACGGTACTTTCAAGGACGAGGAGTTCGACTTTCTCCTGGATCCTTACCAGCAGTCCGCGGGTGTGGTACTTGGTTCGTCGCAGCTCGCATCGGCCCCCGGCCCATCTCGGTGACACGGGGCGCTTCGCTACTCCTTGACCCGGTCCGGCCTCCTAGGAGTACTCGTGGACAGGCCCCTGACCAGCTCACATATCCGTCTGGACATGTGCAGCGTCGTAGGAGGCCTGGGACCACACGAGGTGTTGCACCGCGCAGGGGCCCTGAAGGATCGATATGGCCTAGAGGGGGAGTGAATAGGAAATTTTACAGATTCTAGCAAATTTAATCAACTAAACTTATTTTATCGAGAGAAACTTATAGCAAGAATAAAGCGAATTCAAGCAAGTAAAAATAACAGTAAAGCAATAAAAGAAATGATACAGAGAGACAAAGATTTATCCGTGGTTGAGCTGCACTCCTAATCCACGTTGAGGCACTTCTTAGAAGTTCACTTCTCCAAAGCTAGTCGCAGTAGCTTTGGTGTTCACTCAGGTAACTCTTTCACTTCTCCAGTGAGGTGAGTTCCAAACCTCTCACAAACACAGTTGCCTTCCACAATCACCTTTGGACAGGTTTGAAGGACCATGTGGAGGTCCATCCATATTTGTGATGAGTATTTGACTTTATTTGAGCAAGGTGTGCTCAAGTTTGAGTTTGATTTGGATTGATTTTCAAAATGAAGCAATTTGAGTTGTCTCTGCCAGGAGTGGCAGTACCGGTCGTATGGACGCGGTAGTGATGAGTTGGATAGTTTATTGCACATCTTTGTGGGCATTTCTATGTGAGGAGTTTCCTTGTCTTTGATGGTTGCAGGGCGACGATGCTAGGTCATGGTGAGGTGAAGGATGATCGGGACTAGGCGAGGAGCGTCGGAGGTCCAGACGGTTGGGAGATCGCCGGAAGATGATCGGAGACGGAGTCCGGGCAAGTCAAGAAGACAAGGAAAGGAGTTGATGCTAGCTAGATGCCGCGTGGATCAATGAGGGTCGTCGGATTGAGGTCTAGTTGATAGGTTAGCGGGTCTAGGTAGTATGATTTGAAAACCGTGCAAGAAAACCCGGTATGTGTGTGGGTTTTGGGTTAGCCCTTGCATGGCTGTGTGTGTGGGTTAATTCTAGCCCTTAGATGAGTGCTCTAGGGTTGAGGGACTCATCCAAGGGTGGTAGGTGGCCCAAGAGTAGTATAAATAGGGGTGTAGGGGTAGCCTCCTTCCCTTGAAGGTGTTGAGGTTTTTGATGCTCATTTGAGCTTTGCCCACAAGAATGTGAGGCTTTGTAACCTCCCCTTCCAGAAATGAAAGTTTTATCCATCCACCTCCGAATTTATTTTGCGCATTTACATTATGTCTTTACTTTACGCAATTTAAATTCAGCATTTATTTTCCCGCAATTACATTCCCGCAATTTACTTTCAAGTAATTTGGATTTGCCTCCCCTCCTTCTAAATGCTGCTGATCTTGGATGTTTTGAGTGTGTTCATATGGTTTTACATCTCTTTTGCACTCTTGGATTGAGTAGAGAACATCTTTTCTTTCAAGTTCCAACTTTGTTCAGAACTTGTTCTTCGCGCAGCAGTCAGTGTTTGATTTTTTTAAAAATATAGAAAATCCTTTTTGAGTGATTATTCTTGGAGGAGGTGCGGGACTCTGATATACACCTGCATAAAAATTTTGGAGTTCACTTGTTGCACCGTTTGGGCGCCATGAGGTGAAAACCGAGCCCCAAACTTTCTGCTCGAAGTTCTTGAGCATACTGTGTTCTTAGATTTTTCCTGTTTTTTCTGTAATGATTTTTGTGGACAAATTTGGTGGAGTTCTTCATGACTCTGATGATCATAGGGAGAAAAAGTCTCAGAATTTTGTGAGCTGCAGAAACCCACCAACCTCCTGTGCAAATTGAGTACAAGTTCTGGAAATTCTGCTTTTGCTTTTTTGAAAGTGACTTTTGTGATTTGAATTGATGTCCTTTCTAAAAGCAAGAGTTTGAATTGATTCCTCTTTATCTTGGACACTAGACAACCAGGATTGTGACTCAAAAATCCCCACATATTTTATGGTACTTATCCATGCAAGCTTGGGGTACACATAGTTGTCTAGTTTTTCGGGTTTTTCACAATTTCCTTTGAGCGATGTTGTCGGGGTTTTTGTTAGAGTATTTTGGGGGAATTTTTATTTGCGACCATTCACCCCCCCTCTGTTCGCTATCTCGGTCCTTCAATTGGTATCAGAGCCGGTTCTGCTCTTTCTAGATCTTGACCGGTCTCAAGAGCCATGGCGACGGACAAATATTCCACCAAGCCTCCCATATTTAATGGAGTTGATTTTCCTTTTTGGAAGTCCCGGATGGAGTCATACATCACGCCTGGGGCTACGATATGGCGAAGGTGAAACTCACGTATGAGGTTCTGGCGATGAAAATGTCACGGCCATCAATATGGTTGGCGTTGAGGCGAATGCTAAGGCAAGGAACATTCTCATACAGGGTCTTAGCCGCGGTGAGTATGATAGGATTTCTCACCTTCGCTCCGCTCACGAGATTTGGGTAACCCTCGATGCTTACCATGAGGGCTCTACTCAAATCAAGGCGTGAGCGAGACAGTTCAAGCGCGAGTACAACAAGTTTGATCAACGCTGGTGAGAGTCTCGGCGAGTGTTTTGGTCGATTTACAAAGATTTTGGCGACCTCCGAGCGCTTGGTTGCATATACCGACTCGGACAATGCTCGGCATTTCTTGACCGCACTCGACCTTGGGTTTGGGAGATGAAGGTGACCACCATCAAGGACACCACCGACTTATCGACTCTGACTCTTGACGGGCTTTATTCCCGCCTCAAGACTCATGAGATCGATGTCGTCTCTCGGAAGACGAAATCTTAGTCAATGGCTTTGGTCACCGATCCCATTGGATCTTCTTCTTCTGATCCTTCTATTGGTTTCTCTCTTTCCGCCCTTTGCGAGCTAAGCGATGACCAACTGGAAAAATTCCCAGAAAATGAGCTTGCTCTTCTCGCTCGCAAGTTTTCTCATGCATACAAGAGGGTGAGAGAGAGGAAGAGAGGTGGCATGATCACCTGCTTCGAGTGTGGTGGCCCCAACCACATTCAGGCGAACTGTCCCAAGCTGGAGAAGGGCAAGAACGACGTTGGCGGTTCGGGAAAGAATGACTACACCGACAAGAACCGCAACAAGAAGCCTCCAGTTCGTGAACCAGCGCACGAGAAGAAGTACCGCAACTTCTCCAAGAACAAGAAGCTCTTCCACCGCGTCCTCGACGACATCAACCTCTCCGACACGGAGACATGGAGCGACGAGGGCGAGGATGATCCACAAGAGAAGAAGGGCGGCGATGACTTCTCCGGCATGTGCTTCATGGCCGACACCAACGACATCAGCGACTCGAGCTCTCAAATGACTCGGATGAGGTACCCTCCTATGACCGACTCAGCGAAGCTTTACGCAAATTAGGAAAATTTCATGCTAGAGCTAGAGCTAGGTGTACGGAGCTTGAGAAGGAAGTAGGTACCTTGACTCGGGAGTTAGCTTCACTTAGATCTTCTCCTCCCGAGTCACCGATGATTGCTCTTTGTGTGATGCTATTCTTGTGGAGTTGGAGAACCTAAGGACCATACATGATAGTGTGCTTCTTGAACTTGATGGTCTTAGGTTGAAGAATGCTAGCACTAGTTCTATTGATGTTATTCTGTTGAGGCTAGTTTTCTTCATGCTCACTCCACTCCATCATGTGCTAATTGCCCTAAATTGCTTGCGAAATTGATGCCATGGCGAATACCTTAGAAAGCTTTTCGCTAGAAATGATGAACTTGAATTGCATGCTTCTAAGGACCCGGTCGGCTCATGTGAGGGTCAGTAAGCAACTAAAACTTGACAATGATGCTTTGAATGTCAAGTGTGATCAACTTGCTAAGGATTTACTAGTTAAGTCACAAAGCTGGTTGCTTCTTTGTGTGTTGGGGTTAAGGATGATGTGGATCAAATCCATGTCGAGCTTAAGAAGAAGTTAAAAGACCAAACCCTTAGGATTAGAGATATTCCTTGCGTTTCTTGTGAGGCCCTCAAGATTGAGGCAGCCGTGCTAAGGGAACAAAAAGCACGTGCTGAGAGATCTTCTCTTTCTGGTTCTTCTTCCTCCTCTCCTTCCCCCTGTTCTTCTTGTGCTTCTTTCTTCCGAGATTGCCAGTATCTTATGAGCACTCTCGAGAAGTTTGTTAGAGGCAAGAAGAAGCTCAATCTTATTCTAGACCAATCCAAGATTAGTAGATTCAATCAAGGTCTAGGATTTGATCCTTGGAGCACGCTCGGCGCATCCTCCCACCATTGTGCGGCTCCAAGAGTGGTGAGATTGTGGTAGCTCCGAGTGAGCACCACCAAGTTTAGGTCTCTTGGGGTTGTCCATAGGACTTGACCGGAAGGGTGTTACTCCTATTGCGCCTCTAGCAAGGCGAAGCACACATGCACCTTACGTAAGAAGGATGGTTACCTAGTAGATTTACGCTTGGCGCGCCAAGATCACTCGGCGTGGCGTGTTGTTGCTCTTAGGGGTATTCGTGGTCATCCCGGACTTTGAGTGCTCCTAAGACACACCCGCTTCTAGACAGTTAGAGAGTCGCTTTGTGTTTGGGCAGCGTCGGGACTCGGTTTTCATGCTAGTTCTTTGAGTTTTAGCCACGGAGCTGTTCGTAGTCGATCTTCCGTCGTCTTCTTGATATTCCTCGTTTTCCCATCGAGGTAGATATCGGTGTGAGGTGTTTTCGATGAGGAGATCGAGCGACCTTCTTGGGATGGTCCGCTTTTGCACCACGGCGTGCCAACCCAGCTTTGACTCCTAGATAATCTACGAGTTGCTCGATCGTGTGAGAGTTGAGCGTCAGAGAGACACTCGAGTCGATCTTCTTCGTGGTGGTACTACGAGGTGTCGTATGGTTGATATTGGGTTCCTAAGTCTTCACTCTATCCCGATCTTGAGTCATCTTTCTCTCTTGTGTCTTGATCGGGTTAAATCCGGATGGGAAGGGCGATGTTTGGATTGTTGACTCGGATGTTCTCGTCATATGACCGGAGATTCTCGTTGGTTCTCTTCCCTAGTCCGAGCCCCGGTGATGAGTTAATCACTTTTGGGGATGCATCTTGAGTAGAGTCATTGCTAAAGGTACCATCTGCATTAACAAAATTTCATTCTTAAAGATGTTGCCTTAGTAAGTAGTCGCAATACAATCGCTCTCTATTTCTCGACTTATCGATGACTCTTTCGAGGTAAGTTTCAAGAGTAATGCTGTAGAATCCTTGATTCATCGGGAGGGTTAGTTCTTGGGATTTCTAGATTTGGGAGAGTCTTTCGTGCTGATTTTTCTGCTTCTTCTGGAGACTCTCTTCGATGTTTGATTGCTTCTAAGTCCCGTGATCTCTCCTTCTGGCATAGGAGACTTGGTCGCATTGGTTTTAATCATTTGACCCGAGTTAGCAGCCACGATCTCATTCGGGGTTTGCCCAAACTCAAGATGGTCAAAGACTTAGTTTGCTCTCCATACCGACATGGCAAGATGGTTATTGCTTCTCATCCTCCGATCCGTAGTGATGGTGATGCACCGGACAGCTTTTACATATGGACTTTGTTGGTCGGCAAGTCTGATCGGCGGGAGGGAAGTGGTATGTTCTTGTCATCGTTGATGATTTTTCTAGATATTCTTGGGTATTCTTCATGGCCTCGAAGGATGAGACCTTTTCTCACTTCAGGGTTTGATCAAGAGGTTGTCTATTGAGCTCCCTGGTGCATTATGAGCTATCTGCAGTGATAATGGCACGGAGTTCAAGAATTCCTACTTTGAGAGTTTTTGTGTGGAGTCGATTTAGAGCATCGTTCTCTTCTCCCTACGCCTCGCAGAATGGCGTAGTGGAAAGGAAGAACAGGACCTGGTTGAGATGGCGAGACGATGCTAGGCAGTCTGATACTCTAGGAAGTTTTGGGTGAGGCTATAGCTCTTGCTTGCCATGTTTCTAATCGCGTGTTTTTGAGAGCACATTTGCATCGCACTTCTTATGAGTTGAGGTATGGGCGAAAGCCCGGTGTGTCTCATTTTAGCGTTTTGGTTGCAAGTGTTTTATCTTGAAGTCCGTAACCTAGATAAGTTTGAGTCTCGCTCTTACGATGGTATCTTTCTAGGTTACTCGACATCTTCTCGTAGCTATAGGGTGCGGAGCGTTGATGCGCATAGGATCATAGAGACCGTGATGTGACCTTTGATGAGGCTAGTCCAGAGCTAGACCGATGTTTGAGCTCTTCTTATCCCTCGAGACCATCTTTGTAGAAGATGAGGATGATGGAGATGATGGTGTTCCACGGATCCAGTCCCTCTACACCGAGGTGCCTCTGTTTCCATTTTCGCACCTCGGGAGACCGGCCCTTGTCTTCCGACTCTCCTTCAAATGAGTGGCTCTGCTCCTACCTCTTACGTGCATGAGGTAGAGGCCACTCGCTTCTCGGTCCTCCCGTCATATCCGTAAAGCTCATCCACCTAATCGGATCATTGGTGATCTGTTTGAGCGAGTCACTCGCTTAAAATCAGTTTGTCCGTTTTCGCCTCCACTCTGCCTTTGTTGCCTCCTTTGAGCCGAAGGATGTTTCTCATGCATTATCCAGATGAATCGTGGATTAATGCTATGCATGAGAACTTGAGAACTTTGAGAGGAACAAGGTATGGCGACTTATCGAGCCCCCATCCGGTCATAATGTCATTGGGACCAAGTGGGTGTTCAAAACAAGCAGAGTGAGGATGGGGTTGTCATTCGCAACAAGGCTAGGCTAGTTGTGCAGGGCTTTTCTCGGGTTGAGGTCTTGACTTTGAGGAGACCTTTGCCCTGTAGCTAGACTAGAGGCTATTAGGATCCCGCTTGCATTCTCTCGCATCCCGGGGCTTCAAGCTCTATCAAATGGATGTCAAGAGTGCATTCCTCAATGGCTATATTGAGGAAGAGGTTTATGTCAAACAACCTCCGAGTTCGAGAACCCCAAGTTTCGAGTCATGTATACAAGCTCTCCAAAGCTTTGTATGGACTCAAGCAGCCCCCGAGCATGGTATGAGAGGCTCAAGTCTTATCTTCTCACCATGACTTCAAAATGGGCATAGTAGACAAAACTCGTTCATCGGACACCATGAGTCTAATTTTCTTCTTGTAAAGGTTTATGTGGGCGATATCATTTTTGGTGGCTCGTCTCATCCACTTGTGTCTCAGTTTTACGAGGTGATGAGCCTGAGTTTGAGATGAGTATGATGGGCGAGTTGAGCTACTTTCTTGGCTTCCAAATCAAGCGGACTCGGAGGTACTTTCTTGCATCAAGGCAAATATACCCGTGACCTCCGAGGCGCTCGACATGTCGATGGGAAGCCGGTGATGACTCCTATGGCCACCACTTACGTCCTCGAGCCCGATGAGGATGGTGAGCCTCTTGATCAAAAGGAGTTTGAGCATGATCGGCTCCCTCTTGTACCTCAACGCTTCGAGGCCGGACATACATTTTCTTTGTGTGTCGTGTGCTCGATTTCAAGCTTCTCCTCGTGCCTCTCACCGCCCGGTGATCAAGCGCATCTTCGGTACCTTCGTGCTACCACCGATTATGGTATTTGGTACTCTTCGTCTTCTTGTCTATCTCTTAGAGCCTTTTCCGATGCCGACTTTGTTGGTCAGAGGATAGATAGGAAGAACACCGGCACTTGTCAATTCATTGGCACTTCTCTTGTTTCTTGGTCATCTAGGAAGCGATGCAGGGTTGCCTGATCCACCGCTAAGGCCGAGTATGTTGTCTGACCGATTCTTTGTAGCAGTGCTCTGGATGAGATCGACCTTACGGGACTATGGGTTAGAGATAGAGAGTGTGCCACTTTTTCGTGACAACACTTCAGCTATCTGCATTGCTAAAAACCGGTGCAACATTCCGGACCAAGCACATTGATATTAGATATCACTTCCTTAGAGACCATGTGGAGAAGGGAGATATCGCGCTTCGATTCGTGAGAGTGACCTTGATTAGCGATATCTTCACCAAGCCTTTGGATAGCTCATTTGTTGCCTTGAGGAGTGAGCTTGAGTCGTAAGCCCTTACGGCCTTTCGTGAGGGGAGTGGTTTGTATATTATGTATTATATGTTTTCTTCCAGCTTAGCTTTTCTTTTCTTTGTGTTTCTTTTGGGTGACTTTGGGCTTATTTTCTTGAGTTGAGTTCACTCACTTATACTTCTGGCATGCCTTCCATGGACCTCTTATCTTGTGCTTTAGGTTGCTATCATGCGTGATTAGCTGTTCTCTCTTCTCTCTAGGTTGAGTTCCCTCACAGTCTTATAAGTCTAGCAGGTATTGGGCCTCCTAGGTAGACAGGGTCTGTGTGCACTCCTTAGTTGGGATCTAGAGTCAGCTTCCCTATGTCAGTCACTGGGGAAGATAAGAGCGAGTCTAAGCCGTAGTGAGTCTCTTCTATCTTGAGCCATCTTGCTCCTTAGAGACCATGTGGTTTTAGATCTTATCTCTTCTCCTCTAGCTTTCTACCTATCTCTTGTGAGGTGAGAGTTTTAGAGTGTGCCTCAAGGGGAGTAGAGTGTGTTCAGGGGGATTTGAGCTTGGGTTTATGAGCTCATATGGCATTTCTTGAGGGGGAGCTGATCTGTATTTTATGTACTATATATTTTCTTCCAGCATTTCCTTTCTTCTTCTGGGTGACTTTGGGCTTGTTTTCTTGAGTTGAGTTCACTCACTTAGAATTCTGGCATGCCTTGCATGGTCCTCTTATCTTGTGCTTTAGGTTGCTATCATGCATGATTAGCTGTTCTCTCTTCTCTCTAGGTTGAGTTCCCTCACGATCTTATAAGTCTAGCAGTTTTGGGGCCTCCAGGTAGACAGTGTCATATGCACTCCTTAGTTGGGATCTAGAGTCGCCTTCCCTATGTCGATCTCTGGGAAGATAAGAACGAGTCCGAGCCGTAGTGAGTCTCTTCTATCTTATCTATGCTCAATTGCCATCCAGCTTTTGCGGTTTCTCGACTTCTTCTCCTCATTCATTTTTGGTTATTATTGAGTTCATTCGGGTTTTCTTTATGCCTAATCTTGATAATAACTCAACTTTAACCAGATTTGAGCTTAAAATTGATTCATTTGTTGAGGGGGAGTTTGGGAATCTGTTCGTGCATTGCATATAGACTGCATTTCCTTGTTTAATGAGCTTTGTCTATTATGCAATTGATTTCTTCTTCATGCTATACACCATGCTGCATCATATGGAGGAAATCACTAGCTCAGATATGTCCAAGTTCATTTAACTTGCTAAGCTTTAAAATGAAAAAAGTCTTAAATGAAAAACTTGATGAAACTTGTTGCTTTTACTTGCTAGGTTTCTTCTCTAGAGGTTTGTGCCATAATTTGAGAAATTTTGGAGTTCTCTAGAGTCCCTATAGCAACTTGGGTGAAACTAGTTTGATCCATGCTAGAGTCCTTCAATTGCTCATGAATCATTGTGCAAAAAAATGAAAATTAAACAAAATTGACTCTTCTTGTGCACATATGACTCAACACGTTGCATTCACAAGACCGCTTCCCATTGCACTTGGGATGAACTTGGAATACATCGTGTTTGACCTAGACCATCCTCTTAAGAGTTCATCTTGAGATGGTTGCATACGGCTTGAGTCAATTGGTTGTCAAAAGAAAATGCAAATAAATTAAAAACAAAGACATATGTGGGTAAAGAATGCAAATAATGTCAAACATTTGCACCCCGCTATGTCTTGTATGATGATAAATCAAAATTTGCATTAAGTGATAAATGAGCCCGAAGGACCTTGTATGCTCTTCTAGATTCCCCAAAGAGTTGAGTAGGTTGAACTCTAGGTTTTCCTTTTGATCCTTAGAGTGACTATTCTTCTATTTTTGAAACTAAAGCTAAGTGTTGCACTTGTCTAATCTTGCTAAAAATGAAATATTCAAAACTAAGCTCGTATTTGCACTTGGACATGTCTTAGTTTAGTCATCTTCTGAAATTGACAAGTTTGGTGTAATATCCTTCCATTTTGATCAATTGGATAATCTTCAAAGCTCTTTCGATTGCATTTCATGCATACATAAAAAAATTGATGCCTATATTGCCAAAAGGGGGAGAAAACGTAGAAAAGGCATCACTAAAATGATAAAAATGTGAATGCTTATTTGGTTATTATGATCTTTGTAAAACTACGCTACTACTTCTGTTGGATCATAATCTCATAATCACATTTGACATGTTTAGTTGGATTTTAGAGTTTTTGTTGAAAACTTGCTCTTTCTTAAATTTAACTCTAAAATCTGAATTCCTCTTCGTCAACTTGGTCATGGTTCTAATTTCTATCTTTGGACCAAGTTTGACTTTGCAACTAAAAATTGCTTTCTTCTTCATTTTCTTCAAACTCAAATTTATGCCTTTTCTGTGGTTTGTCAATATACTCATCAAGGTGGAGATTGAAGGATCATGTGGAGGTCCATCCATGTTTGTGATGAGTATTTGACTTTATTTGAGCAAGGTGTGCTCAAGTTTGAGTTTGATTTGGATTGATTTTCAAAATGAAGCAATTTGAGTTGTCTCTGCCAGAGTGGCGACACGGTCATATGGACGCGGTAGTGATGAGTTGGATGGTTTATTGCACATCTTTGTGGGCATTGCTATGTGAGGAGTTTCCTTGTCTTTGATGGTTGCAGGGCGACGGTGCTAGGTCATGGTGAGGCGAAGGATGACCGGGACTAGGCGAGGCGTCGGAGGTCCGACGGTTGGGAGATCGCGGAAGATGATCGGAGACGGAGTCCGGCAAGTCAAGAAGACAAGGAAAGGAGTTGATGCTAGCTAGATGCCGCGTGGATCAATGAGGGCCGTCGGATTGAGGTCTAGTTGATAGGTTAGCGGGTCTAGGTAGTATGCTTTGAAAACAGTGCAAGAAAATCCGGTATGTGTGTGGGTTTTGGGTTAGCCCTTGCATGGCTGTGTGTGTGGGTTAATCCTAACCCTTAGATGAGTGCTCTAGGGTTGAGGGACTCATCCAAGGGTGGTAGGTGGCCCAAGAGTAGTATAAATAGGGGTGGAGGGGTAGCCTCCTTCCCTTGAAGGTGTTGAGGTTTTTGATGCTCATTTGAGCTTTGCCCATATGAATGTGAGGCTTTGTAACCTCCCCTTCCAGAAATGAAAGTTTTATCCATCCACCTCTGAATTTATTTTGCGTATTTACATTATGTCTTTACTTTACGCAATTTAAATTCAGCATTTACTTTCCCGCAATTACATTCCCGCAATTTACTTTCAAGTAATTTGGATTTGACTCCCCTCCTTCTAAATGCTGCTGATCTTGTATGTTTTGTGTGTGTTCATATGGTTTTACATCTCTTTTGCACTCTTGGATTGAGTAGAGAACATCTTTTCTTTCAAGTTCCAACTTTGTTCAGAACTTGTTCTTCGCGCAGCAGTCAGTGTTTGATTTTTGTAAAAATCTAGAAAACTCCTTTTTGAGTGATTATTCTTAGAGGAGGTGTGGAACTCTTATATAAACCTGCAAAAAAAATTTGGAGTTCATTTGTTGCACCGTTTGGGCGCCATGAGGTGAAAACCGAGCCCCAAACTTTCTGCTCGAAGTTCTTGAGCATACTGTGTTCTTAGATTTTTCCTGTTTTTTCTGTAAGGATTTTTGAGGAGAAATTTGGTGGAGTTCTTCACGACTCTGATGCTCATAGGGAGAAAAATTATCAAAATTTTGTGAGCTGTAGAAACCCACCAACCTCCTGTGCAAATTGAGGACAAGTTCTGGAAATTCTGCTTTTGCTTTTCTGAAAGTGACTTTTGTGATTTGAATTGATGTCCTTTCTAAAAGCAAGAGTTTGAATTGATTCCTCTTTATCTTGGACACTAGACAACCAGGATTGTGACTCAAAAATCCCCACATATTTTATGGTACTTATCTATGCAAGCTTGGGGTACACATAGTTGTCTAGTTTTTCGGGTTTTTCACAATTTCCTTTGAGCGATCTTGTCGAGGTTTTTGTTGGAGTATTTTGGGGGAATTTTTATTTGCGACCATTCACCCCCCTCCCCTCTGTTCGCCATCTCGGTCCTTCAAGGTCACACTGTTTAACTTCCTCCAAGCTGTCTAGGATCACCAAGATCCAAGAGTAATAAACTTTGCACAAGTTCTGTCTCTTGATTCCCTTTGGAAATCACACAACTAGACACTGACTTGAAGCTTACACACTTAGGGATGTATGAAGATTTTTGTGTAAAAATGAAGCACAGACTCCTCTTTGAGAATGAGGGCTATATGCCAATGTCAAAGTGTAAGGAGTTCATCTATATCTTTGGTAGATGGCTTAGGAAATGCTTATATAGCCATTTTGGGTGAAAATAGTCGTTACACCTGCTACAGTAGCCGTTGGACGTGTCAGATGTCAGAAACAACAAAAATACACACGTACAACGGACTATGTATCAGTGCTTAGCGATACTGGATATGTGTATGTCGGACCAAATTTCAGAGTTCACGACGGACCAAATATTTTGGTCCGCAGTACATGGGTTGATCAAGGAGATGGTCTGGCATACAACTGAGAGAGATATATGAGTATCAGACTAAATTGCTTGGTCCGTTACACATGACTTTCAAAAGATTTTGCTTAGGCATAGAGACCTATGAACGTCGGACCAAAATTTTGGTCCGTCATACATGGACAAAGCAAGAGATTTGCCAGGAACAGAGACACATGTACTTCGGACCAAATTTTTGGTCCGTTATGCATGGACTTCATAGAAGATTGGTTTTGGCAAGAAGACACATGTACTTCGGACCAAATTTTTGGTCCGTTATGCATGGACTTCACAGAAGATTTGTGCCAAGAACCTTTTTCAACATAGACAAACTTTAACAAAGGACTTTAAACATAAATATTTTGTCTGTTTCCTGGGTAAAAACAAACTATTTTGAAGATAGAGAATACTTGTTTTAGGTTTCGATTAAAAAGTACATCAAAGATTTAGTCTGGCCAAAAACTTATACACTGAAAGGGATGCCGGACCAAATTTTTGGTCTGCTGAGGATAGGAAACCTAATACATCTTTGATCCGATACTGAGGAGTGAATATTACATATATGCCGGACCAAAAATATTTGGTCCGTCATATATGGGCAGACTTTTGACTAAGAAGATTTTAAAGGAATGTTTGACCAGGAATATGTGGATATGGATGTGAGTATATTTTAATCTGAAAAACAGATACACAAAAAGGAGTTTTGACAAAGAATAGATTCAAGATTTGCAACGGACTAAAGAATATGGATAGGTAAAGATTGGTCCATTGTCCTGGAAGGTATAATTTTAGAAGGGTAAAGATTGAGTGTTTTTTGCTCCAAGAGATCTAGTTTTGCTTTTGCCTAACAAATTATTTCCTTGTGCAAAGTCCCTCTTTTTGGACAACTAATCAAAGATAAAACACCTAGGCTATTAGACTTAAAACATAGACTTAAAACATCTCCCAAGATATAAATTATAAACTAAAAGCCTTAATCTTGTAGTACCAGCTTATTTCATCATAGGTTCCAGCTCACTTATCTTCAAGCTTTGAATATTAATAACTTAGTCATCAATTCCAAAACCATGATAATATAAAAATAAAATTGAGGGGTTCCTAGATGCTATCAATCTCCCCCTTTTTGGTAATTGATGACAACATACCTTTTAGTTAGTAATATCTTATTTATTCTGCAAAACAGAGTTAGCTGAATATACTAACAGCAGAAATAGAGAGTAAATTTGCACCCCCTTAATGAAAGCATTCATATCAAAGTAGAAAATCCGAGCATATAGTATCTAAAATATAAATAAGAAATCACACCATAAACATAGCACAGAACATAATATTCATATAGATAAGCCAGCCTATAGAGGAGAACTAAGGTTTTTCTCCCCCTTTGGCATCAATAGCCAAAAAGGGACCCTATTTGCGCCTTGAAGAAAGTCTTTTGAGCTAGCCCTGAGCTTTGCTTTTCTTTGGAGAAGAGGCAGGTTGTTCATCAGTAGCTTCTTGGCTTGGATTATCTGCCCCTTGAGACATAGCTCGATCATGCCAACTTGGATAGTCTGGGTCTCCTGGCTGGATAACCAACAGTTGAAGATCTGACTGAATCTGTTCCAAGGATTCATTCATATTGCGAGTTTCAGCAAGGACGTCGCCCACATCATATATGCAATCATGCGCCAGGCGAGTATGGTCGAGCAAAGCATCTTCAGTAAATTCAGACAGATGATCTAATTGGTGTCGCATCCATAACTGATTGCTTGTATGAGATGTGCTTGCAGCTTCCACTTGATTTCTCAGTTTCTTGTAGTGATCATCCATCTTCTGATTCATGTCATACAATCTGTCCTTTATCAGATTTTGAGTAGTGTCGAGCTGTTGGACCTGCTGTCTATGATTTTCCTGATTTTTGCTTAGGTGGTCAAATCTTGACATGGCTTCATTATAGAACTTCATTTCTTCCTCATATCTTTGAGCTGCTGCATTCTAATCTTCCATGTATCTAGCTTGGAATCCTCTTTGATCGGCATAGTATTGTTGCTCAAAGTGTGAAAACCAGGAAGGCTGAGAATCAAAGATGTTTTCTTGAGCCTGAAATGTGTTATCTTGTCCTTGCTCATCATACTTAGGAGAGGATGATTTGGGGTACTGATAGTCAAACAAGCTTTCCCAACCAGGAAATGTATCCCTTTGATCATGCTTAGGATGAGCTGATGATGAAGGATATAAGGGTTCATATTGCTGGGGTATTTCAGATGGCATCCTAGACCCTCTAGCTTCATTTTCATTTGCTCCTGGTCTGAAAGTCTGCGCTTCTATGAACCTTGCTGCTGCAGCTGCTTCTTGAAGTTGATAAATTTGATGTTCTTCATCCAAGGTTTTATCAACTGAGCTTGAAAGCCTTTGAGTCGCAGCATCATCTATTCTCTATGATTCACTTTCATGAAACACTTCAGTTGCTTCTTGAGAGAGGTGGCTTAGAGTCTTCTCTTTTTCCTTCTGAACACTAGGTTCTCTGACATTTCTGCTCTGATCAGACATAGGATGACTTTCATACTCTTGATGATAGCTTCCATAGGACTGATGCCAAAAGTCACTTTGTTGTGCTTGGGAAATACTTCTAGCACTATTTCTGTCAAACTCATTTTCAGCCTCAACCCTTTCTTCACTTTCTTCTTTAGGCTGAATTGGTTGATTTTCTGCCACTCTTTGAAGAAACCCAGAAATCCTTAGACTCTGTCCAGTAGCCTGATGCATACTATATTTCTTCGGAAAGCATTTGAATTCCTTATTCAGATCATCTTGAGAGATAATGCCTTGAGCCAACAGGACTTCAGTGATTAACTGGGCAAAAGGCAAAGAGCTACTGAACTTTTTATAGATGGCTTCCTCCATCTGCCCAAAGAAGTAATCAACTAGATCTATAGGCTGTCTTGACAGAATGAGATGTAGCAACCAAGCTAACACTGAGGTTATTCCTTCTTTATATCCAGACTTGGGATATATAGTGTGCCTCAATATTAAGAGCAGAACCTTAGCTTCTTCAGACAGGCAAGACACCCTATTTGGATTAAAATCCTTACTTGAGGTGTCTTTGTATATGTGTCCTGACACTTGTAAGTTTGGCATGTCCCCACTCTGTCTCCACCTCTGATGTGGATACATCTTTTCAAAGATTCTTGTCTTATTTGCCAGAGGACTAGAAGCTCCTATTGCTGATTCAAACTGGGACGACCTGATTTTTCTTATTTTTCCATTCAGAGTGAACATGATATATTTCCTTTGCTTGTTCACAAGTAAAGAAGCATAAAACTCTAGAGTCCTTGAAACACTCCATGGAATTGTTTTATTTGACATGATTCTTACTAGTCCAGGAGTGGAGTTTATGTAATCAAACAGTCCAGATGATCCAATAATATTGTTTACTTGATCCCATTCTACATATTGGTGGTTTGACAGAGCAGAAATCAACTTTCCTTTTCCATCTCTTCTGTTCAGATAGGCATGGTAAATATTTTTGTGTAACAAGGACACAAAATTTTCACCCAGGGCTGGCCTTGACTCTGGGAACCAGACCTTTTCACTGACTAACCGAACTACTCTTAACTTCTTAGTACTAAGTTTTGCCAGATCTTCACTACTAAGAATATCAATTTCAGAGATTAGTTCAGTGCTTTCTAAGGAGGATTCACTGTCAGGTTCATATGGACAATCCTCAGAGGATGACTCAGGTTCAACTATCTGCTTTCCTTTTCTTGGATGAGAGGTTACTAATTTTCTGTTTGCTCGAGCAGCACTATGAATATCAGGAATTTGTACTGGTCCATGAGATTGTTCAGGCTCATTTGTTTCAGACGTTGAACTGGATCTTCTTTGCTTTTTATTCTTGACTTTATCAATAATTTTTCCAATCAAGCCCCTTTTGTCAGGATTCTTTGACCTCATTTTTGCTTTCTGACTTAAACACAGACTAATTGCTCAGACTCAGGACCAGGCTCTCTTCAAACAAAAGAACAGACCTAAAAGGAAGAACTAAATCTAAGCACCAGGTCTAGGGTTCGAGATTTAGAAGAGAAAAGAAAAGTTCTAAGGAACTTACTGAGCTTAGAAGGAGATTCTTGCGCACAATGTCGAACGATCACCGTCGCCAAGATCCGGTCAGGATTTGCTTCGGTGAAGAGAGGAAGGAAACTTCTGGTTCTGAGAAGTTTTTGTGCAAGCAAGGCAATAACAAGGAGGTTTTTGATGGAAGAAGTTACTGCATTGAATGCATTTGCAGAAGTAAAAGCCATGGAAACTGACACCTTTTAACCTGGGTAGTTGGAGGGGAACAGAAGTTTTGTACGGATGGTGGGACCTCCCCCCTTTTTGAGGGCAGTTTGAGCAGGCACAGAGAGACCCAGAAGTAGGGTCAGGTTAGCAATGGGTAAGACCTAAAGCAATAGGTAAGATTTTGAACAACTTTTGAATTCTGAGAAGAGAATAAGGAATTTTTTTTTAAAGCTTGGCATAAATTGTTTGAGTTTAGATAAGAGTCAAGACTTAGAGATATTTAATCATGAGGCAGACTTGACTTTAAACGGACTTGGACAGATTACAATTTGGGCCGGACCAAAAGTTTGTACTCAGCCTGGACCAGATTTAGTCCGCTTCGTATTAAGACCAAAGCTCTTATTATTGACGGACCAAAAAATTTAGTCCGGAGAGCATTGTCGGTTTATTTGAGATTGGTCCGATCCAAGAAGGAACCCGTAACTTAGAGTTGTTCTCAGTCTGTATCATGTCTATATTTCTGAAAATTTTAAAGATAAGAGATATATCTAAGATCAACAACCAAATTCAATCAAACACGATTTCAGTTAATGTTTGAGTCTGGTAATCAAGTAAGCTTAAGTATTTCTTTAAACTAAGCTTATCTGAAAAACTCAAGTATTTTAATATGGACACTTTGCTGAAAAGGCACCAAAAATTTGTTTCTTTATAATTTTGATTAGATAGGGATGAGCATAGAAAGATAAGTCTTATAGCCAAATTTTTTAAAAAAACTTTATTCAAAGAGTCATTTTAACTTGACATTGTTACTTTATCCATATTGTGTAGTCGAAATAGTAATCTGTCGAACTAGAGCCGCGAAAGATCATAACGTGTTATGCGACTAGTCGAAGTCATGTTCTAGCGACATACACTTATGAATAAAGTTTACCTTATAAAGTATGAGAGACAAGAAATGACTCAATAGATCATTTTAGAACAACATCATTTTATTTAAATACAGAGTCCCGGATTACATGATCAGAGGAAATGGGACAAGACAAGAACAGAAACTAGTTTTCTCCCCTACGAGCGCGCCCGAGAGCCTCTATGAGTGCATCTCTGGCCCTGAGGAGAGTGGGGAAAGCCTCTAGGAAAGCATCTACTGCAGCAGTGTCCTTGACGACCTCCTTTTCTTCTGCCATCTCCTTTAGATAGCGATCAAACTCCTTCCAGAGCTCAGCAAGCTCTAGATCGTCTCGATCATCTCCATAGGGTCCTTTCGGCATGTTGAAAAACTTAGAAAAGAGAGAAGCTACGAGATAGATTGTATCTTCAGAGCCTCTTGTACGCCTTTTATAGCCATTTCGTCAAGAGAGAAGTAAATGCATCAAAATCCGAGGCGACTTGAAGTTAGAGAAGATACGGAAAAACTGGGAGTTACGGAAAACGAAACGATTTTTGACAGAAAATTATGCAAAGCCGGGGTAAGAAATCAAGAAAGAAAAAGATAGGATAAACATGGTAAACAAAAGTGCTCCCCCTTAGTCAGACATTATCGAGCAATATTTGAAAAAGCAATGATATTTAGTTCATTTCTTAATTTTGAAAATTTGGCCTCATCAAGCGGCTTAGTGAAAATATCAGCCAGTTGGTCCTCAGTTCTTACATGACTAAGCATAATATTTCCTTTAGCAACATGATCACGAATAAAGTGATGTCGAATTTCAATATGCTTAGTTCTGGAGTGTTGGACCGGATTGTTTGCTATTTTCACTACAGTTTTATTATCACACAGTAGAGGCACATTTTCAAATTTTATACCAAAATCTAAGAATGTTTGTTTGATGAATAAAATTTGAGCACAACAACTTCCTGCAATCACATATTCGGCTTCGGCAGTCAATAGTGCTACTGAATTTTGCTTTTTAGAAAACCAAGAAACTAAATACCTTCCAAGCAAATGACAACTCCCTGAGGTGCTCTTACGATCAATCTTGCATCCGGCATAATCAGAATCTGAGTAGCCTAGAAGCTCAAAGGGAGAACCTTTAGGGTACCATAAACCAATACTTGAAGTAAACTTAAGATATCTAAATATTCTTTTTACAGCACTTAAGTGAATTTCTTTAGGAGCAGCTTGAAATCTAGCACACATACATACACTAAACATGATATCAGGCCTAGATGCTGTCAAGTATAGTAAAGAACCTATCATGGATCTAAAAAGTTTTTGATCAACAGACTTACCTCCCACATCTTGATCAAGATGTGTATTAGTAGCCATGGGAGTCTTTATGATCTTGCACTCTTCCATTTTGAAGCGTTTGAGAAGATCCTTAGTATATTTTTCTTGTGAAATAAAGGTTCCTTCCTTTAACTGCTTGATTTGAAATCCTAGAAAGAATGATAGTTCCCCAATCATAGACATCTCGAATTCTTTGGCCATCATGTCACCAAATTCTTTACAAAGAGAAGTATTAGTACAGCCAAAGATAATATCATCAACATATATTTGACAAATCATTAATGTTCCATTGATGTCTTTTAAAAACAATGTTGGATCAACCTTTCCAGTTTTGAAGTCCTTATTGAGTAAAAAATCTCTAAGACACTCATACCAAGCTCTAGGAGCTTGTTTTAGACCATAGAGTGCCTTAGATAATTTATACACGTGGTTTGGCAAATTTGGGTCTTCAAAATCAAGTGGTTGTTCAACATAGACAGTTTCATCAATGAATCCATTTAGAAATGCACTTTTTACATCCATTTGAAATAGAGTGATATTAAAATGAGTAGCAAAGGCAAGAAGAAACCGAATAGCTTCAAGACGAGCCACTGGGGCATAAGTCTCTCCATAGTCCAGTCCTTCTATTTGAGTAAATCCTTGAGCTACAAGTCTGGCTTTATTCCTTATCACCACCCCATTTTCATCTTGCTTATTTCTGAATACCCATTTTGTACCAATAACATTGTGATCCTTTGGGCGATTTGTTAAACTCCAAACTTTGTTTCATTCAAAATTGTTAAGTTCTTCTTCCATAGCAATTATCCAATCAGCATCTTCTAGTGCTTCTTCCACTGATTTAGGCTCAATACACGAGACAAAAGAGTAATGTTCACAAAAAGAAGCTTGTCTAGAACGAGTTCGGACACCCATACTAAATTCACCAATGATTTGATCTGAGGGATGGTCCTTTGCAATGGTATGATGGCTTCTGATGGGAACTCGACGATCTTGTTCTTTTTCATCTTCTTCTTCCTCTTGAGTTCCATCATGAGGCACCATTGATTGAGTGGGGAGTTCATCCTTGTCTTCCTTTGGTCGAATATCACCCACTTCCATCTTCTTCATTGCTTGTGCCAAGCCATCATCTCCTACATCATCTAAATTCTCATGCCCACCTTATGAGCCATTAGATTCATCAAACTTTACATAATAAGTTTCTTCTACCAGTCCAGTGGTATTATTAAAGACTCTATATGCTTTGGATTTAGAGGAATAGCCCAGCATGAAGCCAGAGTCACATCTAGTTTGAAATTTCCTCAAATGAATTCTCTTTTTATAGATATAAACTTTACAACCAAACACACGAAAATATGATACATTTGGTCTCCTTCCTGCCAAAAGTTCATAAGGAGTTTTCTTAAGCAGTCTATGAAGATAAAGTCTATTTACAGCATGACAAGCAGTATTGATTGCTTCAGCCCAAAAGGCATAAGAGGTTTCATATTCATCTAGCATAGATCTAGCCATTTCAATCAAGGTTCGATTTTTCCTTTCAACAACACCATTTTGCTGAGGAGTATAAGTAGCAAAGAGTTCATGCTTAATCCCTAATTCATCACAGTATTCAATGATATTTGTGTTAACGAACTCAGATCCATTGTCACTTCTTATTTTCTTGATGGGACAATCGAATTCATTTTGAGCCCTTTTTGCAAAAATTTTGAAGATTTTTCCAACTTTACTTTTGTTTGGCAAAAAGAATACCCAAGTGAATCTGGAAAAATCATCAACAATTACTAAACAATAAGAGTTACCACCAATGCTGGCATATGAGGTGGGACCAAACACATCCATATGCAGAAGCTCAAGTGGTCTAGTGGTGGACATGATACTTTTAATTGGATGAGAATTAGCTACTTGTCTGCCTGCTTGACAAGCACTGCATAGCTTATTCTTTTCAAATTTGACATCTTTCAAACCCACCACAAGATCATTTTTGAAAAGCTTCTTTAGATTAGACATACCTACATGCCCCAGACGCCTATGCCAAAGCCATCCGAGGGAGACTTTAGCTAGCATGCAGGTTGAGATACATGAGGAGTTAGATTTGAAATCTACTAAATAGAGATTTTGAAATCTGAATCCTTTGAATATAAGCTTTTCATTTTTATCAAATACAGTTACCCCATCGAAGTGAAGTTACAATGAAATCCAAGATCACATAATTGAGCAACAGACAGTAAATTGAAGTTTAAGGAATCAACGAGAAGAACATTGTCAATAGAGTGATCGTTTGATATGGCAATCTTACCAAGACCTTTTACCTTTCTTTTGCTGTTGTCTCCAAAGGTGATTTTGTGACTTAGATCACTTTCTCCTTCAATTGAAGTGAACATTCTTGATGTGTTGAGTGCAGCCACTGTCAATGACCCAATGTCTGCCTCCACTCTTATAATTTACCTACAAGTTCATTTCTTCACTTTAGGTACCCAAATACTTTTGGGTCCTTTGATGTTAGTTACAGCCATCTTAGGTTTGAAAGGGTTTGTCAATATGGCCTTAGGTACCCAGACAGCTTTAAGCTTCTTATTTAAATTTGAGGGACCTACATATTTCACATTTGCTTTGCCCCTGAAATCTTTAAATAGCATGTAATGGGCATCTACCATGCAATCCCTTTTGGCATGAGAAACATTTGCAAGATAGCAATTTTTGGATTCATGGTTTGATTTATGACAATAATAACAATGAGTGTTTTTCTTGACAAAAACTTGTGTAACGTGACCTGGCCCATTTTTATTTGGTGAGCTGATGGGTTTGTACCCCAAGCCCTTTTTGCCCAAGTTTGGTCTTTGTTCAACAAGAATTTTGTCAAGAGTAGCACTTCCCAGAAAACATTTTTCTAAGCCTTTATCAAATGTGGCTATCTGAGCTTTTAGTTCTTTATTTTCAACTTCAAGCTTCTTAACACAAGAAGCATATTTGCAATTTTCTTTGCAAGCATCAGAAGAGCCATAAGTTAAGAATGAAGAGCCACTTGAGACAGATGTATTACTTGAAGAGACATGACTGGATTTGTTAGACATCATTCCATTTTCAATTTCTAGTTCACAGTAGTTGATTTGCAAGTCTTCATAATTCTTAACAAGCAAAGCATGACTTGCAACAAGGTCATCATGAATTTGTACAGACTTTTTATGTTCATGCATAAGGTTGTCATACTTGTCTGTAAGCATCCTTTGATCATTAAGCAAGCTAGAGATAGTCTTCTTAAGAGTTCTAGTTGAATTTGTTTTATCATGCAAGGCATTATTTAGTTCTTCAACTAGTTCTACTAACTCATCATAAGAAGGAGAGTCACTCACTTTTTCCTCATCTGATCTTGCCATAAGACAGAGAGGGAATAAAGGTGGCGGTGGAGTTGACTCATCTAGAGCGAGTCCAGCTAGCCCCTTTGACTTCGGACTTTCTTCTTCTGAGGATGAGTCTTCACTTTCACTTTCATCATCAGTAACCCATTCTCCTTTTCCTTTCTTCATAAATCTCTTAGATTAGCTTTTCTTGAAGAATTTCCTTTTTGATTTTTCATGAGACTTTTCTTCCTCATCATCATCCTTATTCTTGTATTTGCTCTTCTTCTTGATTTTGTTGGGACACCGAGCAGCTATGTGTCCTTTTTCATTGCAATCAAAACATACAACATTAGAAAAAGGATTTTTCTTTGAGTAAGAGTTTGACCTTTCTCTGTCTTTGAAGTTGACCCTTCTCATGAGTTTGTTTGCTCTTCTCATGAGTAGAGCTAATTTCTTCACGTCTTCATCTTCATCTTCATCTTCACTTGACTCATCATCATCTTCTTCAGATGAGTCTTGAACAACTTCTTTGGCCTTTAATGCGATGGATTTCTTTCTTGGAGCATCTTCATCAGCCAGAGTGAGCTCATGAGCAGATATCTTGCCTAGTAATTCAGTTGGAGTGAGCCTTTTGAGATCACCACTGTTGGACAGATAAGTGATCAAGCTGTGATATGATCGTGGAAGTACTCTAATCATCTTCCTGCATACTTCAACATCTGAAATTTTAGTTCCTAGGCCTTTTAGTTCATTTACAATAGGATTTAGCCTAGAGAACATATCATTTGCATTTTCTTGAGGAAGCATTTTGAATTGATCAAATTTTTCCCTAACAACATAGTATTTTTCTTCTTTTACATCGGAGGTACCTTCATGAATTTCTTGTAATGTTGTCCATATATCATATGCAGAAGTAAGATTACTTACTTTATCAAAGACTTCTAAGCTAAGACAAGAAAATATGGCATTTCTAGCTTGGGCATCATATTGCATATTTTGAATTTCACCCGGAGTGGGTTCTCCATATGCAGATTGCCCTTCAGGTATGACACGAGGAGGCATAGGCTTCTCTGTAAACCTCCACACATCATACCTAACAGCTTCTAAATAGCATCTCATCCTAATTTTCCAATAAGCATAGTTTGTGCCATCAAAAACAAGTACTCTACCAATACTAACAGTTGCAGAACCATTTCCCTCAGCCATTTACCAAAGCTAGTTAAGCTAAAACAAGGTAAACAAGGCTCTGATACCACTTGAAGGATCGATATGGCCTAGAGGGGGGTGAATAGGCAATTTTACAGATTCTAGCAAATTTAATCAACTAAACTTATTTTATCGAGAGAAACTTATAGCAAGAATAAAGCAGAATTCAAGCAAGTAAAAATAACAATAAAGCAATAAAAGAAATGATACAGAGAGACAAAGATTTATCCCGTGGTTTGAGTGCACTCTAATCCAC
Source organism: Otatea glauca (assembly GCA_036346275.1). Lineage (NCBI taxonomy): Eukaryota > Viridiplantae > Streptophyta > Magnoliopsida > Poales > Poaceae > Otatea > Otatea glauca. Next base: position 51,527,907 of record CM070711.1, read on the forward strand.
GTTGAAGCACTTCTTCCGAAGTTCAGCTTCTCCAAAGCTAGTCGCAGTAGCTTTGGTGTTCACTCAGGTAACTCTTTCACTTCTCCAGTGAGGTGAGTTCCAAACCTCTCACAAACACAGTTGCCTTCCACAATCACCTTTGGACAGGTCACACTGTTTAACTTCCTCCAAGCTGTCTAGGATCACCAAGATCCAAGAGTAATAAGCTTTGCACAAGTTCTGTCTCTTGATTCCCTTTGCAAATCACACAACTAGACACTGACTTGGAGCTTACACACTTAGGGATGTATGAAGATTTTTGTGTAAAAATAAAGCACAGACTCCTCTTTGAGAATGAGAGCTATATGTCAATGTCAAAGTGTAAGGAGTTCATCTATATCTTTGGTAGATGGCTTAGGAAATGCTTATATAGCCATTTTGGGTGAAAATAGCCGTTACACCTGCTACGGTAGCCGTTGGACGTGTCAGATGTCAGAAACAACAAAAATACACACGTACAATGGACTATGTATCAGTGCTTAACGATACTGGATATGTGTATGTCGGACCAAATTTCAGAGTTCATGACGGACCAAATATTTTGGTCCGCAGTACATGGGTTGATCAAGGAGATGGTCTGGCATACAACTGAGAGAGATATATGAGTATCAGACTAAATTGCTTGGTCCGTTACACATGACTTTTAAAAGATTTTGCTTAGGCATAGAGACCTATGAACGTCGGACCAAAATTTTGATCCGTCATACATGGACAAAGCAAGAGATTTGCCAGGAACAGAGACACATGTACTTCGGACCAAATTTTTGGTCCGTTATGCATGGACTTCACAAAAGATTGGTTTTGGCAAGAAGACACATGTACTTCGGACCAAATTTTTGGTCCGTTATGCATGGACTTCACAGAAGATTTGTGCCAAGAACCTTTTTCAACATAGACAAACTTTAACAAAGGACTTTAAACATAAATATTTTGTCTGTTTCCTGGGTAAAAACAAACTATTTTGAAGATAGAGAATACTTGTTTTAGGTTTCGATTAAAAAGTACATCAAAGATTTAGTCCGGCCAAAAACTTATACACTGAAAGGGATGCCGGACGAAATTTTTGGTCTGCTGAGGATAGGAAACCTAATACATCTTTGGTCCGATACTGAGGAGTGAATATTACATATATGCCGGACCAAAAATATTTGGTCCGTCATACATGGGCAGACTTTTGACTAAGAAGATTTTAAAGGAATGTTTGACCAGGAATATGTGGATATGGATGTGAGTATATTTTAATCTGAAAAACAAATACACAAAAAGGAGTTTTGACAAAGAATAGATTCAAGGTTTGCAACGGATTAAAGAATATGGATAGGTAAAGATTGGTCCATTGTCCTGGAAGGTATAATTTTAGAAGGGTAAAGATTGAGTGTTTTTTGCTCCAAGAGATCTAGTTTTGCTTTTGCCTAACAAATTATTTCCTTGTGCAAAGTCCCTCTTTTTGGACAACTAATCAAAGATAAAACACCTAGGCTATTAGACTTAAAACATCTCCCAAGATATAAATTATAAACTAAAAGCCTTAATCTTGTAGTACCAGCTTATTTCATCATAGGTTCCAGCTCACTTATCTTCAAACTTTGAATATTACTAACTTAGTCATCAATACCAAAGCCATGATAATATAAAAATAAAATTGAGGGGTGCCTAGATGCTATCAGGCCCTAGCTAGTTTGTTTCTTTTACACATGATGTACCGTAAACAATATCGTCTTTTTCTTCCTTAGCTCATGTAATATCACATATGTTAGTTTTATTTATGAAGTTTTGTGCTATATATAATCTTTTACTTCCGTGGCGCTATTTGTAAATATGCTACCAGTACCTTTGTCACGTCGATAGGACAGCACACACGTAGCTACTTTGTCAGTGCGATGCGACCTTGTAGCAGCTTTCCACGCTCGATTAGACAACTCACGGACGCAATGCTTTCAACCTTTTTAGGCCGATTTGACCACACGCTGACAGACCTCTACTGTTTCGCACACAGGCTTTTGTCACACATGCAGGCACAGTTCAAAGTGACCACTCACTGCCTACTTTTGTTCGTGATGACAGGTCGTGTTGCTTTTCTCAGATGGTGACAAGTCGTGCAGCCTTTCGCAAAAGGTGACAGGTGGTGCAGCTTTGATGATGGGTGACATGTCGTGCAGCTTTTCACAGAGGATGCGGGGCGCCAAACCGACAAGTGATGTAGTCGTGCGGAGTAACCACTCACCACCACTATAAAACCGGCCTAGGGTTACACATCCAACACCGCCAAACAAGCAATACACGCCATCTGAATCTACACAAATTAGGGCACGATGTCATTCTACCGTCGCCTCTTCAGCAAGTAGAAGTCATCCCGCCCCGAATACCCGGATACCAGTAGCGTGCACGCTCCAGTTCTGCCGGAGTTGCCTAGACCCAAATGCGACTGCAACCTTCCGGCGAAGATGATGCAATCTACCCACGGAGAGACGGCGCCGCGCGCCACTATTGTTGTGTTCGCCCTACCTGTAAACCTACTTGTATCCATAAAATACAGGCTAACAATACCATTTCATGCATCGTTCTTTCTTTTCTCAGCATAAGGACCGGTGTTGCTTCTTCCAATGGATCGACGGTCCGGAACGATGTGACTACGAATTTGTCTACAACTGCCACGACGCCGAACCCGCTTCGCCCGAGAACTTCAACCGGTGGGAGGGCGCCAGATACGCCCCCGTTCTAGAGCGACCAGAGTTCAGGGCCGGTGGGTAAGAGGCCAACCAATCGGTGAGTTTCATGCGACGAACTCATGCTTCACTCACAAAGTAGTAATTCTAAACCAGTTCATCGCATACAGGAGTTCAAAAAGAAAATTGTGAAATTGCTCGAGTCAAAGGAGAAACCTCCTCAGGGGCCACCCGAAAGCCCTGACTTTTGCGAACACGGCCTTCAGGCAGTGGTTGATACCTGTCACGATGAACTAGCGGACAGGAGATTCTACCGGTGCCCCTTGGCCGAGGATGAATGGTGCGGCTACTTCAACTGGGTGGACCCGAGACGTACCACCCACATCTCAAACTTCCGTATGGGATAACCGGGGAGCAACCTCCCGTGGTGCTACTACCGCCCGAAAAGCGCACTCGAGCACGCCTACGGTGTTATTCAACGGCCAACGCGGGCATACTGCATTGACTGCATGGCACGCTTCCGGTTGTACAACGATAAGCTCAACACACACCTCTTGCACCATACAGTGGAGTGCGAGCCGAAACAGAGCAGGCGTCTCGGCAAGTGTCCGCCAACGGCCAACACACCAGAGGTGCACGAGGGTACTTCCTCTCGAAGAGGAAGGGACAAGGGGAAGCAACCGGCCGAGGTCCGCACCACGCAACACATCCTTGACGCGTTACGCAGACCATCCGGGAACCCAGGTGGTAATAACATAAGGGACGCCGAATTGGGATGACATGCCCATGTGGGAGGCGTAAATCCACATCAAAAGATCAAAATTTCGGTCTTACACACCGAGACGTACACGGCATAGGCCACCCATTCGGCGACACACAGAGCACTGCGGATCCCCATGGAGTTCTTTCATAGTGGGGATTGAGCGGTGTTCGAGGACAAATCTCCAAATTTACACGGTCGTAATATGCGAAAATATGGGACATCATTCGTTGTACCGGATAGGCGAACGATCATTTGTTCCACCATGACAACCAAGTGCTTTCGTTAGTTAGTTCGGCAAGCAATTTCACACTGTTGTAATGCCCTTGCAATATAATCTATCTATTGCTTATTTTATCATCCGAACTTTCGATGTATGTGCCCTTATATATATGTTCAACAAATAATTTAAGTGCTTCGTGGGAACTATTTATAACATGCGTTGTTGTCGACTATAATACTTAGGGTTGTTGCACTTGTGGAAATTAGATGCAAAGCAAGGTGTAAATTAAATATTTTCCCAGAATATAGTAGTGCACATATCAAAGAGCAAATCTGGTCTACTCTTCCTAAAAATTACATTTAAACATTAAATTTTACGAGTTTTTAAAAGGCTAAAAATCATTCTCCCGATCTCGATTCGCACTCTTTTTGATCTCCCTCTCGTAAAACATCACAACAACTAATACTGACTTTTTATTAACTACACTACAACTCATAATTTACATACATTGCAATTCGAATAAAAAAATAGGCTAAACCTCTCTGTCGCCATTTGAAACGGCGACAGAGAGTCCTTCGCTATTTCAAATGGCGACACAAAGTCTGTCGCTTTTCGCAGACTATTTGTCGTCATTTGAAAATCGACGACATGGCGACATACTATTTGTCGTCATTTGAAATGGCGACAGGTAGGTAGTTTTGTAAAAAAAAAATCGGCATATTATTTTTGTAAAATAGAATAAAAATAGTATTATTTAAAAAAAAATCTCATTTCCCCAACTGGCTTTGCTCGCCCATGGTTCGGTTCCGGCCGCTCAGGCGGATCCAGGTGGAGCCCGAGCCCGCGGAACCGATTTCCCCGGCTGCGGCGGAGGAGGGCCCGGCACCCGCGGCGGGGCTGCTCATGGGAGCCAAGGTGCGGCGCCGCGCGGCGGTGTATCGCGACTGCATGGGCGACTACATCGGTGTCCCCAGCGACCCATGCCTCGCCAAGATCCTCTCCAAACAAGGTGCCGTGCGCGGATTCGCATCTCTCTTTCCGTGCCTTCGATTAGTTCGGATCAGTGTACTCTGGGTAATATATTATGATCTTATTGGAGATCGATTGGCTCGGCAGTTGTGCACGTTGTGGTGGTTTCTCTGGAATGGATCTGGCGCGTTTGCTAGTGGTAAAGATGTGAATCTGTAGGATGTAGTAATTTTAGTAATTTGAATGGTAAAATTCGTCTAGGATTTGGTTTAATAACTCCATAAGTTTAGCTCTCTAGCAGAATGCTTGGACCGTGCCATTTTATGCGTCTTGGGACGAAGGAATAGTGCAGAGAGTAGAGTTCCACTGCAGTTTCTATCTGGTTGTTGGTGTCCAACACGTAGCATTGGACAATCCTACCAAATACTGCATTGACATCCTTTATCTGATGCAGCTAAGTAACTAACGATGTCTTATATGCATGCTTGAATACGATGAACATATAACTACTGAACTAGCGCATGATCCTAGCTTTGTATGAGTTATGGACCCTAATGATGGCAATCGTTGGTTGCTGTTGACAAATGTCCTGTCCTTGTGCACAACGTCACGACCGATTGGTATTCTAACTGCATAACCTAAGTCGCTAAGGTCATCCTGAATATATTGCAGGGGATAACAAAGTTATGTTTGCTGACAAGGTCTTGAAGTTCACTCAATCAGGAAAGATGGAAAGGCGAATCCTAGTGTTAACAGACTGTGCTCTCTACCTTGTTGATCCTGACACTGATATATTGAAGAGGAGGATAGCACTTGCAGCTGTTGATAGGCTATGTATAAGCAATCTCAATGATAATTTCTTTGCAATCATTGTGCCAACAGAGTATGATTGCTTAATGGCCAGCACTAGAAAGATGGAAATAGTTGATGTTATAGTTAAGGCTATTAAGAGCACATCTGAGTATGAACCTGAGGTGGCTTCCTCTAACAGGTAAACAGTTTCTAGTGAAACTTTGATATGCCCTTCTGTTGAATGTAGAATCTACTTTGAACAATTGCATGTCACATTTACCTAATTGTTTGGGAAAATGCGATTGAATTTTAGACTCTCACAACTCTGTAAGGATTGTTGATAGATGATCCATTTTCCTATCAAGACCTATGCTCATAAGTACTAATGTCAACTGTAATTATTTTCTAAGAATTTCACTGTTTATAAAAAATTACTAGTAGCTTCTGAACTTTCTCTCTGCTGTGTTGTATGTTAACATTGGATCGTGGCTCTTGGCCCAGTATTCTGATATGCCTGAAAACATCTCCTGCTTTGTATTAGTGTAATTCGTTAGCTTCTTCTTTCTGCAGGTTTGAGTATCATGCTGCAGCTGAAGTGATTAAAGAAGTTGAATTTGAGGAAGTTGATGGTACGTATCAATGCTAACATTATACAATCTAGATGTGCCTGTGAGCCTATACTTCATTCCATTCTTCATCAGGGCTAGATTAAGTCATTTACTTGATTACTTGGAAGAAACTAATTATTGGTTTGCTGAGCTAATTAAACAATCCTGCACATTTTCTTCTTGGGCTATTGCTGCTTGTTTGATTTTCCTAATGCTGCAAACTTATGTTCCTTTTCTATTACAAGAAGGATGTAGACACGTAATGCATTTTTATTTGCCATTGCTTCTTACTGACACTAGATTTGAATCATTTTGCTTAATGAATGCTCACGTTTGCTGATTTTCAATGCAGGTGGAATAAAAACTAGGATTACAAACAAGGAGAAATCATAATCCAGAACTCATATATTCTTTTATAAACTGTATCGTTATTCCTATCACAAGGCCTCAAGGGATTCTTATCTTCTCTCTGTATTGCATTCTTTTGTTGTATTTTGTCATTTATTTTCTTGCTGTTGTACCTAGAAAAAGTGACCTGTCATTGTGAATATATCGAGCCTCTAGAATTTTGGTGTTATCATACAGACTATTGTATCATGACATTTTATGCTGAATCAGTCTATAGCTATAGAGCAGTCATTACTTAGTGCTGGGCCATACACCCATTGAGACAATGGGGACGAGCTATAAGTAGAAAAATGGAATATGGCCAGCTGTTGAGCTAGTCCATTTCAGAGTTGGCACACCACCTTTGATTTGTGGTACTGCGCTACCTCGGGTAAAATATCTGCTAATGGTACACTACTGCACTGTTACTAATAACTGTATGTACTTTGTCCAGATCAGAGGAAATTTTCGTTTGAGCCACTGCTTCTGTCTATATCGTATAAATAATGCAGTCAGAATCCAAGTAGCTTGCAAATTCTTCCTTGGATATTGTCTAGATGCTTCTTCAAACATGCAATGCAACTCAATAAATTTAACCAAGTTTAAGAGCAAAACTAGAACCACAAACTTGTGAGGTGTTTAAAGCAGCCCATGCATACATGGAATTTGTGATTTTATTAAAAAAACTCGTTTCCATGCACTCATGTCATCGCAAAAACCTCACCACTTCACCAATGTAATTTCGCCACTGACTACATCCGAAGTATAATTTTTTTCCCAAGTCAAGTATATATAGAGAGCTATTTTATAGTATACTAAATTCAATATAGATCGTTCATTCTTTTTAATTTAATAGATCGGGTTAGCTAGTATTTATTTATATTTACTCTAGTAGTAGAGTAGTAGAAATACCCTCAACATATCAATGGCTAGATCTGATTTATACTGCTCACTATATTCTACCATTACAATGTATTATAAAATTTCTCACACGAAGAGAAGCAACGACAACATATCTTTACATGGTACGAGAAGCTCTGTTTCCAAGGTGGTTGTTCATCCTTCTCTTATGTCTCCGTTTGCCGTGGATCCATTTCCGTAGGTTAGTGCTTGGTGGTGGGCTGTTGGCTCCTATGTATCACCGATATCACGGTATGGCGATACGGCGATATGCAATTTTCTAAAAACATGAATCTGATGATATGGCGAGTATATATATATTAAAAATAAAAAAATGTAAATAGGCTAATAATTAGGCGATTTGTGGCGTTGGGAGCTGGATGTTGTGCAAGAGTTCACGCTGTACGACGAGGAGAAGGGGGCTACGAGGGAGAGATAGATTTTTTGGGTTATGATTGATAAGCTAGAATGGGCTTTTCCTTTGTTTGGGCTTTGTGTTTATGGGCTTGATGGTATCGAGGAGAATCACAAAGTATCAGAAAAGGATCGGATCTTTTTTAATTGATTTTTGATGCTGAATTTCACTGATCCTTGTTGATCCAGGATCGCGGAGGATTAAGATATCCGATAAGTATCCAATACCGGTACGGTAGTTTCGTGAAAGATCGGTGATTCATAGATTGGCTTTCTCGTGGTGGAAGCTATACAAGCGCTGGTAACTCAAGAGAATGGTGCTTCTGTCATGAGGGCGCGGATGTGAGTGAGATTCTCATCGAGAATTGGTTGCTTGCAGTTTTGATCTGATTACAGAGTTTGTGCCGTGGCGGGATAGATTAAGTGTTTCATATTTTTCTCCAATTGCTTTCCTGATCGTTGGATTTGATAGGACCTACCCTCTCCTCCATGTACTATAAATAATGGGTAGCTCGTAGAACGTCCTAGGCTTGCTGTCACCGCTGTTATTGTAATTTACGTTGTTGAACTGTCCTTGTTTTGTGTTACAATTTATGTTGTCTGGTACTTCACAGTTTTTACTGTGAGCAATGTGGTTTTCTTGGTAATTGATAGTGCAGTCTGTATATTGATTGGATAAGAGTTATTTCTTCTTTCACGAGGCGATGCTTCAAAACGGATACTTTATAGGTTCCATCGTACTATTTCATTTCGATAGTTTTTCATTCTAGATTTTTTTTTCCTTTTGCAAACACAGCCTTCGTACGAATGTAATTACAAAAATAACTCCCGCTCCGACTAAAAAATCACCGATGGATGACATATATCACATACCTCACTCATGTACTGTGGCAGCAGTGAGCCCACTAGCATGCCGAGCTCCGGAAGCTCGGTAGCACATGCACCGTCTGCTGCGCCGATTCCTCAACAAACACAAGTGCAAATTAGGTAGGTGATTAAATTAAACAAGTGATTAATTAAGTGAGTGATTAATTAATTAAGTGATTACTTACCGAGCACCCATTCCTCGGATGGACTTCATACCGAGCAGAGCAAGGCCAGTGGGCCTCGCCGCAGCCGCGTTGCTCTAGCTCGACAGAATCTGCTGCGGTACATAGCGTGATAGGTGACATATACCACATACCAGAGCTTCCATGGTCGAAGAGTGGGCTAGATTTACAAAAATAAAAAAGATGCGAGAGGACTATAAAAGCGTTGCTTTCTCTGCTTTATTCCTTGTCAGTCGTCACTAGTCATCCAGTATAAGATTATCAGTCTCAGCGAACGGTCATTGCATTAGGTATGAGACCATATCTTAGAATTTTTTTCCCAGCATCCTTGCACTTAAACAGAGATACGAGGTTGCTACTTGCTAGTGCTTCTATGCACCACCACCACCTTGTCTCAAATAGAGTTGCATAAACCTTGATGTACCAAAGAGGTAGTACTTCTCTATCTAAATTTATGACGTATTTTTTTGAATGATTTTGTTTATAAATATATAGTGTATTTTATATTTCAATTAAAATTAGTACGATCTTACCTATGTACCTCTCATAAATATTTTTTTTACTTTATATTCTCCACATACATGTATTAGATATAGTACTTATAGTTAATAATTGAGGTAATTTAGTAATTTTTAATATTTCCTTACTATATATGTCAAGAAAAAAATATACCCTTCACACTTGGACACAGAGAGTAGCTAGAATCACCAGTGTGTGTGTATCCAACATTTGCGCAAGTTACTATGCAAGTGACGCATAGACTCACCCCTAGGCAAATGGCAACGAGTGGTTTAGAGCCTTTTATCCTGCACCACGGCACTTAACTGAACAGGTAAGAAGGCGTTGCTGAGGCAGAATTGCGGTCAAGGAAAACCATGCCTAATATTATCGGAACTTCTAACCTTTTATAGCACTGACATCACTCATTTTGTTCAACACTTTTTTTTGCCTCCACATGAAAAAAAAATTGTTCAACAATGAGACCTTCGGTCTCCAGTCCACAAAGAAGAAGACTATGCAAAACAGCTGAAGGAAAAGGTGAACGGGTATCAACACAAGCTCCAGCGCAAAGCCGAATTTACACCTAGGAATCTAGGATGGCAGCTCGATGACCTAGATATGTTACAATGCCTCGGACACCAGAGGCAGAGGGCAAAACAGGACAAAAATAATGACACCACCAGGGAGCAACCAGTTAGGACGTTAGCCGAAACGAAGAATGAACAAAATTTCTTTTAGAAAGAATCATCGCCCTAGGTATGTGGTTAAACGCTACTCATCTTCTGTCCTTGTATCGTTTAGGCTACCGGCATCGTCAGGTGGCGGCTTTATATACCTCCCTAGCGTTTTTTGCCGAGCTCTCTTCTTGATTCTCTGTATCTTGTCTTTGCTCTGTTGCTTCCTCCGCTCCTTCTCCTGCTGCCGCATGTTTCGCTCCCGCTCGTACAGACCTTGCCAGAAGACTTCGCCGGTTTGTGGCCAGAGCCACCTTCTGTCAGGGTGATCCGCGTCAAACTCTTCCGCCAAGTCCTCGTCCATGCTCTTCAGTGTGGCGTAAGAGAACCATTGGATTGACATCTGACCTCTCCTGCCATCGAGCAGATGCTGCTCCTGCATCGCACCAGTCTCTGGGTTTACATAAACCATCCGTCGTGCACTGTGGTACGCCCAAACGTTCACAATCAACTCAAGAACGCGAGAGTAGCAGTGCTGATCCTGTACAAATTAGCAATGATCTCAGGTCTTTTTGAGATTGAAACTAGAATAACTATCATTTATCGCAAACATGTAGCAGAACTGCCGAACTGGCCAGATGTTGGCAAGGTGTATGTTATGGTTTCTTCTATAGGGTCTGTCCAATTGTTAAACTAGTTAAAATCCCGCGCGTTGCCGTGGGCGGTCTGTTAATTTTGTTAATTTTTTTACAGAGAGAGGAAATCTTGTTTAAGAAATAAAAAAAGGAAATTCGTTTTGATACAGTTTTTTTGAAAAAAATATTCGATTAAAAAGTCAAAGAAAAATATTCCTTTAAAAAAGTTTTAGAAAAATTGATTTTTTAAAAAAAAAATGTTTTTTAAAAGTCTTAAAAAATTACAGAGAGAGGAAATATTTTTAAGAAATAAAAAAAAAGGAAACTATGGTTGCTTAGTCATACTCTCATAACCCTTCTCAAAAAGTTTGGAAAATAAAATTAATTTGATGGCTCTGGAAAAACAAAAACAGCGAAATTTAAATGCATTAGTAGCATTGTAAAAAATTTAAAAATTGCACAAATTTGATCATGATATGAAATTCTTATGGGAGCTTAAGCATGCTCTGAGAACCCTTCTCAAAAAGTTTTAAAAAATCCAACATGATTTGGTAGCTCAATTAAATTAGCGAAGTTGCTTTAAATGCATTAGCATCACTGTCAGAATTTCAAAAAATCGCAAAAGTTTGATCATGATCCGAATTTTTTATTGTAGCTTAGGCAAGCTCTCAAGATCCTTCTCACAAATTTTTAAAACTTTACAAATTTATTAGCTCAATTAAATCAGTGAAGTTGTTTTAAATGCATTAATAGTATTGTCAGATTTTTAAAAAATCGCAAAAGTTTGATCATGATCTGAAATTTTTACAATAGCATAGGCATGCTCTCAGGATCCTTCTAAAAGTTTTTGAAGAATTTGAAATTTTAGTAGCTCAATTAAATCATTGAAGTTAATTTAAATACATTAGTAATATTGTCAGAATTTTTAAAAATCGCACAAGTTTGATCATGATCTGCATTTTTTATAGTAGGTCAGGCATGCTCTAAGGACCCTTCTCAAAAAGTTTCAAAAAATTACAACATGATTTAATAGCTCAATTAAATCAGCGAAGTTGATGCAAACAATCTGAAAAGCTTTTGACAAGATTTGAACTTGAGACCTCACGCACTCACCGCAAGCCCTCTACCACCTGAACTAAGCACCCTTTGTGAAATCTAATGCGTAAAAAATCTTTGAGGCTATGTAACACGGTACTGTAGAAATTACAGTGAAAATGGACACGTGGCGGCCTCCCGCGCTGGCGCACCGAGATTATAGATATATATAGATGAGTTTGGCTGATGAGACAGTGGAACTTATCTTTTGAATTTTTTATAACTCCTACAATCTTATAGGTAGGTAAGATATTTCATTTCATATAGAACTGTTCTATCTAGAGCATTGGGACAGGACTTGAAAAGCGAATAAATTTTATCAAAATATGTAATAGAGGGCCTCACCCTGTGGAGATTCAATATGCAATGCCCAGTTTGATGATGTTTTTCATACATTTGCGCATCCAGCGCATCTACGAACATTCTGAAAAATAACAGCATATCTGTAACGTCAACCAAGTATCTACAAAAATTAATTTACTAAGACGATCATATCATGTGAGACAGCAAGAGGATTGAAAAAACACAAAGAAGAATAACAGAAGAATACAGGCGACCAATTGCGGAAAAACAAGGGTTAGTTCCCTTCGGTTTGATGCCCTGATGTCTACCATGATGCCATAGCAAGGTAATGCTTTGAAATGACCAGATAACAATTGAAAAGGAGTTCCCTTTGGACCTTGGCCCAATGCCTGCCCATGCAGCGGCAAGGTTATGCTCAGTTAAAAATATATGTAAAATTCAAATTTATCATTTGAGCAATATTGCTCGCAGTACTGATACACACAAGCTGAGATCAGCTTCTTTTTGGTGCTCATGATCAGTAGATCATTTGAATGTACCAGGAAATGAACAACTAGCCAGAGCACTGATATCTTACATATCTAGTTAAAAAGAGTAATAGCTGCGCTAGCATAACTATATGACTTCAAAAAAAATATTGTGTACCTTGAGAACATTACAAATTCCAGGAATGACCTCGTTGGCAAAACCCAACTTTGCATCACAGACCAAGTGTCTCCATCATTAGGCATAAGTAGCTGAGAATTCAAATCATCATGAGGCTGCACGCCATACATCCTTTGAAAAGCCTCCGAAACAGCTAACCTTAAAGACAGAAATACGGAGGATATTAGTTCAGTTATAAATGCAGTTCAGTTTGGCAGCTCCATTAGAAATTATATGAGAAAGCTAACTACTTTGGCTAGAATGTTGGTATTCACAAACAGTATACACTAATGAAATAGCTCTTTTAATTCTGTAAACATGGTAGGTCAAAGCAGGCACTAGGACTCTTAAAACGGTTACTCTCTAAGTAGGGGTGGAAATCGAGCCAAGTCCTCATTATTTCAAGCTTTTTTCGAAATTGACATATAGTTTGATTTAATATTATTTTATTTATAGTTTGGAAGTACTTTTAGAATCGAGCTAACGAGCCGAGCCAAAGCAAAATTTTGAACCGAGCCAACGAGCCCCACCAAGGAGCTTTTTTTCCAGCCCTATCTGTAAGAGATGATGATTGGTACTATTTGATAGAATAAACCTATATCCATTATCCAATCCGAAGTCCGAACAAAATCTGTTAAAACTAAAGCATTTGCAACACTGAAACTTAAAGCAACCTAGAAACATTGTTAAATGGATAACCTGCAGTTCCCAGCATTAATCGCATCACAGAAGGACCAGAAATCTTGATTAGCATGGTTCCTTGGATCTTGGTCCATCCGAACCCAAAAATAAAAGGCATCTCCATGCTTTTGAGTTTGAATGGCTTCCAAGATTGAAGATTCGGCATTTTTTGACAAGTTCACCTGTATAGGAAATGGTATAATCAGTATAAATAGGATGCTGATCATATGCAAGACATTGGTGGCTCTCTTGGTACTGCATCCTTCAAAGTAAAATTCATATGAACAGCATGGCAAACATATTATCAATGATATACAATGCACAAGCTTCTTACAAAGAACACTTGCCAAATAATTATTTTATCATATTCATCAAAAACCAATAAGGCCAAATTAAAAAAAATAAAAATAAAAGGAACTCCTGGAAATCTAAACAAAAACTGATCTGTTACCTTTCTTGCTGTCACTCTCCAGGATTGAAATCCTATCCAAGAATTTTTATGTATTCGGTCTATCCTGTTAGCCAGAGCAAAGAAAGCCCCGAATTCACCGAGAATATCCCTGTAGTACCCATTGTTGAGCAGTGGAAGCCGAGAAGAAGCATCAATGTCGTCTGCTCCAGGTCTTCGACCTTTTGAAGACTAATGAAAGATTCATGTGATCAATGTGAGTCAATGGGATATTTGTAATACAGTAACCAATTATATTCTGACTAGCCATTGTTTCGGAATTTATATAAAAAAATGACTAGCCACATCTGTTCCATTAGTAGCCTTTTAATGATATAGCTTTGCCCATCTGTAACCATTTATAGTAACTAGCCATGATAACAGGTATATATACCATTTAAGGGCAGACTTAAAATTTTGGATTCTACAACAAAATTTTCTGATCTATTGGTTTATAACATCAGAAATTGTTTTGGAACATATACATTTGGAACATTCAGTCTGACCATTTGACATTTTGAATAACTTAGTTGGTGCTAGGGCCTGTTTGTTTTAGCTTATGATTATGGATTCTAGCCCCAAAAGCAGAATAAAAAACAAACAATCCGATTCTCACAATCCAGCCCACCCATATACACTAGAATCCACAATCCACTTCATATGTACTTTTGGATTCCAGTTTTTAGAGAATCAGCTTCTCTATAACCACAATCCAGAATCAGCTTTTAGAGAATCCAAAGCTAAAACAAACAAGCCCTAAGAGGTGACAACAGCTTACCAGGCCAATTCCACGATAAAGAGAGCTTTGATGTAGAAATGGCCAAGTCCCCTCCCCAAAGAAAGGCTCATATATACAAAGTGGCTGGCCTATCCGTTCAAGCTCCTTATCATCTCTTTCATGCAATTCATTCTTCATCCTCTCTACCCTTTTGACATTTCTATACACTTCCTCCCATGTTCCATGAGGCTGGTCACTCCTTTCCTTCAACTGCATAACAATGCACTCCTCTTAGAAGCATTGTTAAAAAAAAGTGTAAACTGATGAGTAAAAAATCAAAACATTTACATTTAAACTTACCTCCTCTTCTTCAAATCTCTTTTTGATGTTCATAATCTCATTTGCTCGCTCTTCCTCCCATGCAATAACAGAGAACGCTTCATCAATCTTTGATGTACTACTGTGAGGATCTTCCATTTGGTTTTTACGCCATTCCTCCTCTAGTTTCTGGAGAATCTTGTAGCCTGTCAAACTATCGTTCATATGGTATAAGTGCTTCACATTCTCAAATAGATGCCATTTCCACTCTTGTTTCAAAGCCACAGGTATCTCCCCAACGGTTAATGGGGTTAGTGCTTCAGCAGGGAACTTGATAACATTTTCCAATAGTGCGGCATAGCCTTCAAGGGCTTCAGAAGCCATTAGATTCTTAGCATGGGCTTTTCCAACCGATGCAATTTTCTGCCCAAGAACAGACAGTTTCCCATTTGATACTGCTCGCAGTAGGGCTTGAGTTAGCATGCCAATATTCTTTCTTGAAAACAGAAGTCCATTTACCCCATCATCAATCTAAGCCATCAAGACAACTGTGTTAGTTTTATGTATCTTAAAATATGCAATAATAGGTATTTTGAGTTGAGATATGCATTAGATGTATTCACAAACATACATATTTTCTGATCATCCCAAGGTCTGGAGCTATAACCAGCTTGTCAAGGCTCATAGCTTGGACTAGCACAGTGGGGAAGGACTGCTCATCAAGGCACGAACCGTATATAACAAGGTCAGCTATACCAAGGAGGTTGTCCTTGTTTTCAGCAGCAACATGCTCCACTGCACCTCTTGGGAAGCCAACATTTAAAGCAACAGCCTATGATAATCAGAGCAGTACCAAGCAGTTAGGATGCAGTTTAATTAAAGCTTTATGGCCTCTAAAAAGCTAATTTAAATAATGAAAGACAGCATGGAGTGGTAAATCATTACCTCAAGGGCCATCCTATGCTTCTCAGATACATTTCTAGTCAAGATTCTTACTTTCAGTTCAGACTGTGTGCTATTCTCACAAGGATACTGCTGTAACAGAGGCCCCACTGCTTGCAAGACAAGTGCCTCTTCCATCAAAAACCCACCATATGAAAATTGGCTACCAACAATAGCGATTACAAAATCTCTTGGACCCAAACCCAAGCTGATTCTGACATCTCGGTCATAACTTTTAGCAATAATATCAGCCTGAAATGCTACTGCAGGAGAACCTGGAATCACGAAATAGTTACCAGAATCAAATGCAGCATACATGACCTGCAGGAAAGAAACATAATTAAATAATTTAGTTTTAGGCTGGTGGCTATGGCAATGAACTGTATGATCATTAAATTAGTATGAGAATAACTGTCAATACCGGTAATATATAGTTTGGGAAAACTATAACATTTGCCCTGCTGAAGGCTTCTTTCCAACCACTTATGATCTGAATCATTCCACTAGAATTATATTCATTAATACGATGAGCGAGTGAACTTTCTTGCACAGTCCAAATGACAGGTATGGATTTGAAAGGCTCCTGCAAAAGACTGTAGGAAGACAGAGTCTAAATCAAACACCTGTCTTTGAGAAAACATTCTATCATAATCTATGTGAATAGTCATGCAATCCTTGTTTCATAACTACCTTGAAAATACTGGTCTTGCTTCAATAGAATTTACAAGTATGCCGTCATAGCTGCAGAAATAATGCAAATAAACCTGATGAGGAAATGATCAGGAAGTGAGGCTGAGGCCACATATTATGTAAGGACAAAATGGTACATAACTTGACAATATGCAATAAGTAATAGAAGCAAACAGCTGAGAGGATATACTTTAGAAACTTACTCTAGCCAATCTACAGAAATAGGTAATTTTTTGTCCACAAGTAAGATGTGAACAGGTACACCAATAGTTCTCCATATGTTACTACATGGGCCATTCTCAAATGAGAAAACCTGCAATGACGATTCGCAAAACAGATCAAGGTAATATCACCAAACTTTCTTTTGCAGGCAAAATGATAAATCGAATAAAATGTGTAGGAAACTGTTGGTTTAGATACTAGCATCCAGCATACTATGGACGCTACCAGTGCCAGCATCAACATTTATCAAGATTTTCTATATATACACCACAAGTTGGTACAGATAAAGTCAATATCATGACTCATGAGCAAATCAATTACGGCAATACAACTGATCTCCACAGAAGGACAAAAGGCGTATCAAAGCAATCAGTGAACACTGAACACCATATGAAGACCCTTCCACTGGAAGGTTCCTGTATATCCAAATGCATATGTGATCTTACAAAGCAGATACACTTTTCAGTTCTTACAAGGCTATGAGAAACTTGTAGACGATTTGGGAGAAAATTGATTTCGTGGAGAAACTTTTACACATGGTAAGAGGCACATCCAAAGTTCTAGCAACGATTCATTTTAAACTGATATTGGAGTACAAGCATCTAGCTAGCAACATTAAATACTATTAACCGGATGAAGGAAGCCAGCAGAACCAGTTCTTTTCTTTCTGTCCAACATTGGTCACAGAACCTACTTTACAGTCACTAAAATCCATGAAAGATATAAAGGACTAAGGCATTCGATGTAAAAGGGCGAAGTGCTATAGAGCAAGAAAAGCTGGCAATGCAAAGACCATTTGCATCTAGTACATCAAATTTAAAATTGTTAAATTTTGTTTGCATGCTCTAGTCTTATCATGTCTCTTGGGCATGTAGAAGTCCCAAAATTCTGCAAATTTACACACCTCAGCATATAACATTTTCTCCACACAATTTTTCACAAAAAAAAAGATGTACTACAAAAACAATTTTGCATAAGCTCATAGGTGCCAAAGAGGCAAGAAATAGCAGTTCAATTCAGATATAAATAGGCTCTGGCTTTCCAGAGCTAAAGTACCAATGCAGCAAAACAAGTCCTTCCATTGAACATATATCTACTGTAGAAATCTGAGCACAGAAAATCAGACCCTCCTCTTAGACCAAACAAACGCCACCGAAGCAAATTTATGAACAAATTAAAGTAGTGGTGGGAAATAATATAGTAGAGGAGGGCATTTCAGCAAGACAATAAGGCGATGACCCCCTAGATTTTTTTCCATACACACAACCAGCACTAACATGACTCTAGCAAAATATGATAAATTGATAATCCCTCTAGTTATATTAAGCATCATATCTTTGTTTACCTGAAACTTCCACACTGGAAAGTGCAAACACCCAAACGCTTGTACATTCATTTAACTACTGAATAATCAATGTAAGTCAGAACTTAGCTTTAGCTTTCTTCATTCTAGCTTTTGCTTGGAAAGTCAGAACTAACAGATTAGCAACGTAGCTCTAGCATTACGGATATACCACCGTGTCATCTGAACTTGCTCTGTGATATAGAATGTAATCACAACAGCTAAACGATCAAGGCATCTCCATATACAACTTGTAGAAGCAAAACTAAACAAAACAAAAGACCCAATTACACACATTCCGTTCAATCAGTAGTTCGTTGCATTACTCCGAGTCAGAACTCAGAACAAACCAGTTCAGCCACGCACCTTCATTTCGTAGCCCATCGCCTCCAACACCGACGCGACGCTAACCATCTGAAGATGCATTGCGTCGGGAGATAGATCCGCGAACACCTACACAAAGTCCAAACGCAAACATCGAACAAATCAAAAACATATCGCCGGAAAATGGAACCAAAATCCTACCCCACAACGCCCAGCTCAACTCCTCACCATGGCAAGGCGCGGCTTCCGGACCCCGACCCTCCTCCCGGGCCTCCCGATCTCCGCCAAGCTCTCAGCCTCCTCCCTCCGCTCCCTCGCCCACCTCTCCATCAGCCTCGTCGGCTCGAACGCCAGGCCCTCGCCGGTCTCCATGCTCCAGAGGCCGCCGGGCAGCGAGGCCTCTATTCCCCCGCGGACCCCGCCGGCACGCCGCGAGGGGAGTAGCATCGTGGGGCGCTCGACGACGACCGATCCAGGGAGGAAGGCGACGAAGACGATGGTGACGAAAAAGAAGGCGGCGGCGGTGCCGATGCACTGGAGGTAGTCCACCTTCTCGAACAGCAGTAACCGCGCGAGCCTGGATCTCGCGGCCAGCCTCCGCGCGCAGCCCGGCGAGGCGCGCGGCACCGGGGCCGGCCCACGCTTGTAGCTCCGCGCCGCCGCCGCCGCCGACCCGACGCCGTGGTCGAGGGAGCCCATGGCTAGGGTTTAGCCTAGGGTTTCGAGGGCAATGGCCATGGCTAGCGATTCGAAGCGTAGCAGTTGGTGAGAGCTGGACTGTGACAGACTGCGGAAGACTCGTGAGGAGCTGCGTTTGTTTCGTCCGTTTTAATTGGTCTGAGACCAAGAGATGGGGACGGGGGACGGGGAGCAGAGGTGGACGAAGAGGTGGTGGCGTTTAAGGCGAGTGGACAGGCGGAGGGTGGCCGTCGGATTTCTATCGGACGGCCGTGACGGGGTTTCCGCCGCGCGGAGCATGGGACCTTGTGTTTCGGGAACCGGGACGGCAGATGGATTGGGGTTGGGGTTACGACGCCTCGGGCTCCGCCCGCACGTACGTACGAGCTGCCGCCACGCCGACGTGGGTATAGCAGTTGGGTCCCGCAATCGTGGGGCCCGTACCGCAGTATCACGGGTAAACCACACGCCCGGTGAGAGTTTCTTTTTGCAGTTTAGGACCTTACGCTTCTCGGTATTTCGTGCCTAGCTAGCGGGATGTTTTTCTCGCTGTGTTGTAGGGAGGGACAGGTAATTAATCGGGATTTCGTGGCTAATTAGAGATTTAGCGGAGCCGGGAGATAGCTAATGCCGTCATTATGGTCACGCGTGGAAAAGTGGCAGGGTTCGTCGGGGGAAAAGGATGGTTTGATTCGTTCGCCGTAAAGTCTCGGCGCGGTGGGGCACACGGAAAGAGAGAGATCCCGTATTATACAAGCCTGAGATACCCATCAATTTTCGGCCGAAATTACGCGAGTGGAACGAGAATTTGAATTAAAATTTAGACATATCTACGTAGATGGAGTAAGTTAGAATCGTAGTCTACCTAAATACTCACTCCGATCACAAATAGTTATCATTCTTAACATCGATACGGTCTTCAGAACACAACTTTAACTACTAATTTCTATTATAATATATTTATAAAACACAATAAAATTATAATACCATGTAAGTACTTTTTGAGGCAAAACTATAAATATGATTTTTATGTATCCCATTTAAATAATTAAAAAGATATTAACAGTTAAAATTTTAAAAGTTTGACTACACATGTACCTGAAACGACATCTATTTGCGGCTGAAGCGACTTAAAGTCTAAGGAAGAATAAATCGGAACTATGGCCCCAGCCAAATAAGGTCTAAGAAAGAATAAGACTTTCTGTGACCGAAACCTCCAACCGTGCCTGTGCCAAAGCCGGCATTGCCTCCAAGGGCGGCAAAAGAGCAGGCAGGTACCGTATATGTGCCGCTGATGCAGTTCGGCGCAGCGCGCGGAGGTGGCTAGCGAATGTGGAAAGCGTGGCGTGACCTTTAATTATGTCTTACACAAGAATATACCTGTTGTTTTCTTCTTCTTCTTCTTTCAGCATAGTTGGTTCAAAAGCAGGTGTGTGTGTTTCAGTAACCTTAAAGAAAGTGCTTCAGGTGATTCTATTGCGTTCCAATTAGATGGAAGTAGTTTATTCAACTTTTAAGTTGTTTTTTTAAGCACGAGCGTATCGTCCGTATTATCGGAACGGGTTAATGTTATGGGTGGACGGTTGGTGCATGAAGCTCACTAGTAAGTATGGTATGTACAAATTTCATTGAAATCACGCCTTTGAATAGAGCCTTAATGTTAGTCCTCGACCAGACATACCCAATGATTGTTTTTTGTTTGACATAGCATGAATTGAATTTGAATTCGAATTTTTTAAGTCGCGTCATACTGAACCAAGAACTACGATTGCAAAATTACAAGAGCATTCATGTTGATTTGACACCCAAATCAAAGTGATTCACATAATTGCACATGACTCGTGTTTTGCTGTAAACTAGTAAACTGCCCATGTGTTGCAGCAGGATCCCAAAAAAAGGTAATATGTATCATAAAACGTAACCCACAATCTCATATCATACAATGAACATTAAAAAGAGGTAGGCAGTACGGGAATATGCGAAGGAAACTCTCGACAGGCGAATGGATTAATAAAAGGAGATTGAGATATTTGTTTCTATGATGACGAGAGGTGTAGAAAGTCAAGATATCTCGTGATTAGGATAGACTAAGAGAATGAGTTGCCCTAGATAAGTAAACAAACGGGTCCAGATCCATCCTCTCTCACCTAATGTTGCCTCCTCTTCTCCCCTTGCCCCACCTTTGCCCGCGCACCTTCACCGTTTGTTCCACGCTGTCGTCGCTTCATCTCCCCACGCACCGCCCCGCCTCCCCTCCCCGTGCGCTGCTCTCGCCTTCATGTTGCATCCACTCCCCACGATGGCTCCCATCAGTGCCGCCGTTGTCCTCTCCTCTCACTCCTCCTGCCCTCTACCGCACCCCTTTTCATCCCTGCCGCCCTGGCTTCTCCTGCTCTCCTTAGGATGTTCCTTCTCTGAGTGCTTACTCCTCTCGTGCCCCTTGCTCCACTCCACCTCCTCCTTGAACATTTTGCTGTCGTCGCCATCACCGGCTGTGTAATGCAAGGACTCACCATGGCGAGTCCTCGCCTCCGTCGATAGGTACGATCCCACCCCTGCTATGACCTGATCTAGTTTCAACTATGGTTTTAGTTCCGATCTAATTTCTAGGGAATTTTTTGGGTGTTTTTGTGTGTGTGTAGGGTGTTGCTGTGGTGAAAGAGGGAGAATAAGGATTACTCATTGACGATCCTAAAGAGGAAAGATGGAGACATCGATGGCCATGACGACAATGGGAGGCATCGAGGCGAGGATGGCAGCACTATGAGACATGGAGGCGGTAAGCGAGGAGGCGATGGCGATACTTTCACGACTGGCACAGAGAAGGAGGCGGCGGTGTGGAGATGGATTAGGATGAAGAGGATGAAGTGTGAGGAACTTCAAACGGTGGCACGGCAAGGGAAGGACGTCGTCGTCTCTGTCTCTTCGTCATGCACTGTCGCCACCTCCTCTCCCTTCCCCAACACCACTGCTTCTCCTCCAAAGTACCGCCGCCTCCTCTCCTCCATTCCCTTCTAGTGCCTTTCTTGTCCCCGATGCCACCTTACAGCACCACCACCTTCCATCCCCACTACCTCCTCCTATCGCTAATGCAGCTAGTAGTGAGCTGTCGCAGCATCACTCAATGGGGTCTTGTCAGCAAATATGGCAAGGCGTTGACACAGGAGATGGAGGGGAGGATAAGAGGAGAAGGTGGTGGCATAGATCAGAGACTTAGATGGGAGAGAGGAGAATGTTGGGAAATTGGGGACGTAGCCACCCAGGTGAGGGTGATCGTCGTGAGGAGCGGTTGGGGAAGCAGGAGAGCGATTCAAGGAAGAAGACTGATGATGTAGACCCACTTATCGGCACCGAAAAGATAAGAGGAGGTTATGCAAGTGATCTGTGGAGCGATTAGCGCGGAGGAAGAGATGGGACAACCTTTCTAGGCTCGAGGTAAACTCTATTTTTTATTAGTTAATAGAAATTCTAATTGGATCGGCACTTTAAAGAAATACCCATGATATGATAATCAACTTTATTACCATCTTATTATGTACGGGCCAGATGTCATGCACACACACATAGAGAGAGAGAAGAGAGTAAAAGATAGAGTTAACATAGAGAGAGAAATAGAGTCAAGGGACCTAGAAGGTGGGCTCGCCTTTGCTTCAAACAGAGCAGGGGAGGATGGCATGACCGGCACAGGAGGAACTCGTCGGCAGTACAAAAGTGATGGTGAGGGTCAAGCATGGGGCAAAATGGAATGAGGACAGAGAGGTGAGGAGCTAGGTGGCTACAACCCGGCTTGAGGAACCCAAATATGAGCTTATGGCGGTGTGTAAGATCGAGGATGCTGACTAGAGGGGGTGAATAGACGGCTATAAAAATTTCTTTTATGATTAATTAAAATCTTGTCTAAGTACCTTTATGTCAAAACCTAAATGATAATAGATGCAAAAGCGATAAACTAAGGTTTTAACAATTAAAGCCTAAGTCAACTAGGCTTACTAAGTGCACTAGCTAATTATGTCTCCAAAAAGAATATACATCCTAAAGACAATCAAGCAATTTAATTCTAGGAATGTAAATTGCAATAATATAAATAAGAATTGCAAGCAAACACAAAAAGACACACTGATATTTTAGCGTGGTGTTCAGAGACTTACCGGTCTCCCCTAATCCACGTTGAGGTAAGCCCAAAACACTTTGGACCGGCTCCACGAATTGAGCACCCACCTTGAATCCATTAGTGGTAACTCTTTCCCCCTCTGGGTAGGTGAGCTCCGACCTTCATAACTTTGCCGGGCATTCTCACAATTGTAAGGTCGAGGATGCCGACTAGAGGGGGGTGAATAGGCGGCTTTTAAAATCTCTCTTCTAATTTCTACAAAGCAATTCACCCCTAATTATCCTTATGCCAAAACCTTAACAATTATTAATGCGGAAGCGATAAACTAAGGTTTTGACAATTAAAGCCTAAAACAACTAGGCTCACTATGTGCACTAACTAATTATATCTCTAACAAGAATATGCAATTCTAAAGACAAGCAATCAATCAATTTAATTCTATGAATATAAATTGCTTGAACATAAATAACAAACACAATGCAAACACAAGAGACACGATACTTTTTACCGTGGTGTTCGGAGACTTGCCGGTATCCCCTAGTCCACGTTGAGGTTAGCCCAAACACATTGGACCGGCTCCACGAATTGAGCACCCACCTCGAATCCACTAGTGGTAGCTCCTTTTCCCTCCCGGGTAGGCGAGCTCCAACCTTCACAAACTTTGCCAGGGCTTCTCACAACCTCCGTTGAGAGCTCCCGCGCACAACGTCGCTACGCCGTCTAGGTGTCGACAAACACCAAGAGTAACAAGTCAAGCCTTCTAGCTTGAACCTCACCTAGTGCAACACATGCACTCCGGTGACCTCCTAAGTGCAGCACATGCACTAGGATCCTCCTCAAGTGCAACACGTGCACAAGAGGCTCTCAATCCTCTCCTAATTGCAACACATGCAATTAGAGGCTCACACTAGCTCAAGAAACAAATAGAAGAGGGCAACACATGCACTCAACTCCTACAAACACCCAAAATGCTTTAGCAACAGCAACCACTACAGCCCTTGCCCCCCAAGGCCTCCTTTTATAGCCTCCAAGCCAAAACTAGCCGTTGGGAGGAAATTCTGGACAAAACCAGAATTCTCGGTGCTACCGCCCAACTGGGACCGGTAGCACCGACCTCCTTGCCAACGGCTACAAAACTAGCCGTTGCAGGAAATCCGGTAGCACCGGCCAACTGGGAGCGGTGCTACCGCTCGGGCGGTAGCACCGGACCTAAGCCGAACACAAAAACACCTCCTCTGGAATTTTCACACCGGCCAGAGGAGCGGTAGTACCGGGCTACCATGGGCGGTAGCACCGGACTGCCAATCCGCCCAAAAACATCCCTCTCTGGAATTTCCACACCGACCAGAGAGACAGTAGCATCGGCCTTGCGGTGCTACCGGCCTTACAAGGGCAGTAGTACTGGCCAGACGGCAGTAACGCTCCCATAAGCGGTACTACCGGCCCAGCGGTACTACCGGTCCTACATGGGCGGTATGACCGGCCTTGGGGAGAAAACACTGTTTTTCTCAAAAAAAATTCTCCAATCCATTAAAGATTCATTCTTTGAGCTATGTGAGGATCAACACATGATCACAACACTATGCAAAACACATTTGCACATGTTAATCACATACTCCAAAGAATCTCATTAAGCATAACTTATTTGCAAAACACATTTGCAAATAAACCAAGAACTTATGAGATCAATCCTCTTAGCTATGGATGATCAACACATGATCAAGTCAATTTGCAAAACACATTTGCAAACCCTATTCACATGCTCTAGGATCGAAACCCATAATCTCAAGTTCATTTGCAAAACACATTTGCAAATAACAACTCCAACTTATTTGCAAAACACATTCGCAAATAACAAATCAATACTTTGCAAAAACACATTTTGCAAACACAAAGCATAAACCAAGCTTAGCCTTATGATGATCAACACATGATCCAATCACGAGCTAAACCACCAAAGCATGAGCTCTCTATCTGCAACACATGCAAATCTATAGCATCATGCAAACAACCACAACAAATCAAGTTGCTTGAGCTCTCTCCTTTTGCAACATATGCAAAACTGAGCTCCAAGCAAAAACCAAATCAAATAAGATTCAATTAAGGTGCAAGAATGACCACCCTTATTTGTAACACATGCAAATACTTCGCTTATGCAAAATCCAATGCACGAGCTTCACCCATTTGCAACACATGCCAAATGGTTAACTCCATGCAAACACTAAACAAGAGAGTGAGCTAGAGTGAACCGGATTGAGTTCATCAACACATGATGAGGCTCAAGCTAAGAGATTCAACCCCTCTTAATAGTACGGCACCTAACTAGCAACCCGTTTCACATCCAAACACCGAGACCGGTAAAAGACTAGGCAACCGAACGTAATTTAAATTAAATTTAAATTGTCATGAGTATATATTAACTACATAAGTTTCATACACTCAATTCGATGGAATCTAAAAAATGATCCAATTTATTTGAAGTTATAGAAAATAATCAATACTCTTAAGACCATTAATTACAGAATAAACTCCGTTAGATGTGTGCATACAAATAATTGAACTTGAATCAATACGCACATATTCAATTTTTGAGATTGCTTTGGAGTTTGTCCTATATTAATATAAGTATACTACAACTACACAAGTTTTATATATATACTCAAGAGTTTGTGTCAAAGTAATGATCCTTGATATAAAAGATGAATTAGATCAATACTATTGAAACATCAAGGTAAAGTACAAACTCCCTCTAAATGCGTGCATTCATGTATATATAGAATTGAAAACATTATGCACATCTTAAGATTGAGACTACGGTGAAGTTCATCCTTTATCTTGAATCCAAAGAATGTATCTAGAAATAATAAAGTTGCATTGGATACATACCTTTTGGATTTCTATTTTTCTTTTTCACGAGACTATTCAAAAATATAATCAATAAACACGTTAGTCTCACATTTAGATTTATCAATAAAATCATAACATATTTGACATAAAAGAATGCGATAATATATATACTATGTGTTATTTAATGCATATCTTTGATAATTTCATCAATTCATCCAAAAGAGACTAATTCTTATTAAGCTTAACAAAAGAGTTGGTCTCATAAAAAGATTTGTCATTAATTAACAATTGAGACTAATCAATATTATAATTATTAAAATAGTTAATCTCAATATTAGATTTATTATTAATATCAAAATCAAATTAATAGAGCTTGAAGTTTCACGGTGCAAGTGGCCGGACTTGGGGAAGGCAAAGGTGAGCAAGGCAGAACGAAGCCCGAGATAATGGGGTGGCAAGACCGCGACTGTTTTGAGGCATGCGTAACCGTCAAGAGGGGGAAGCGCGTGCGGGGGTAACTGTCGAGTATCTTGCACGCGTTGAGGGAGGGGAGGATATACGAACACTCTTCTCATGTTAGGAGAGAAATGCCTACTGGATTCCCAACAACGGAAATTTGAAAGGCTTGTATGGAATGTAGGAATTTCACCGGAAGCACTTGAATTCTCAATAGTTCTTTTTTGTTTACGTTTTTGCTTGTTCTACTGATATTTTCGTGTTCAAACGAGGGTAAAATTTCCCTGGGTTCCCTTAAGTAATCAGATCCAGATGAGCTGAATGGTATACAGAGCAGGGTTCTGTGCTGCACAAGCGTGTATAGAAAGAGGCACTGCGCCACTGCCTGGTGCCTGAGGTCCTGACATCATATGTGCCGAGCAATCGAGAATTAGAGATCTTCATCACCTATCAGATATTAAGATCTGCTATTGCACTAAATCCTGTTATTACATGTGGAGAATCCCGTCAGCTCGCTTCACAATCGAGCAAACAAAAAGTTTAATCATTGCAATCAAAAAATAATAACAGAGCATCCAACAAGATACTCTCCATTATGTATAACATAAAACAATCAACCGTCAATTTAGTCATATATGCTACAACTCAAAACCAAAATAAATCACTTTGACCCTTCGCAATTTTTTTTACGCCCGTGCAAGACTAAGGTTTCAAATATGGTTTAAACCGCATCTCGGGGCGGCCGTTTGGCCAAAATCCGGCTAAAATTCAAATTTCAAATACGGTATTTTGAAGGCAGGCAAAACCGAAATTTCGAGCTCTTTTCAACCCCTATGAAATGGTCTCCCAAGACTAGAAAAAATTGGGAAAAAAATGAAAAAATCATGCAAGCATTTATCTACATTTCCTATCTGTTTGAATGCAAAATACTAAGTATTTGCATATAAAATACCCTAAATTTAGAAATTTCGACAACATTTCACCTGATTTTCAGATTCTAATGCTTCAATTTTCAGATTCTTAACACTTTGATGCTCTGATGATGCATGCCTGGTTGAGTTGACCCTAGGTTAGGAGATGACTAGTCGAAGGACAAAGAACTACTGTAGAAAAAGCCATCACATCACAGACGGTTCAAAATCGTCATCACAAACGATTCTTGATACAAATCGTGTGTGATAGCCTATTATCACACTGACCGTATGTAAAGTATCACATACGATTCTTTTCAGAAAACCGTCTATGATATATAATCATATCATAGACGGTTCATCCCATGAACTGTCTGTGAAGTATCACAGACTATTTTCTGTAAAAACTGTCTATGATATGTGGTCTGTATTTCAAAGACTACACATATGTCTCTTTGTCCTAATGTAACACCACAAAGAACTAAGGATAAGTTGAGATGGCAACTAAGCAATTCTTTTTCCAAATGGAATTTTAGTTATGTACTTGCTCGTTCTTTCTCGTTGAATTAAATGTGCATACATAATTTATATATGTATTCTTTTGCAAAATTTTCACATATTTTCCTCATAAAAGATATTACAATTCTCCACAAAAAAAGTAGTGCTAAATCCAGTCCTACAAATATGAAAACCGATCAAATTTGTGATCATATCGGTCCAAAAACCGAAATCTCACTGAAAAATCCTGGAATCACTGTAGCAATTTAATTTTTTAAATTTTTTATTCCACCGAGATTTCTTAAATCTCGACAACATTTTTAACCATGGCATGGACCAGTACTAATGATGCAAGGTTGAGAACCTTCTGCAGTAAACGTACCAGACGGTAGAAAAGCCATCCAATTGGAGCAGGCCAATAATGCCCCCACTCGAATCAACATCATATATGGTCCATTGTGCTGTATCTGAAAAGGCGCTCAAGTTTTATTGATCAAGACATAGGGCGGTTGACCCACACATCATAAGGGTGCCGACGCTAATAGTTCCTGCTGAACAGAAGAACCTCTTAACGGACCAGTGTCATTCAGTAGACAGTATATCTCAACTTGAGCTACCCTGGAAGATAAAAGAACGTCAGACTTGTTGCAACAAATGCTAGACTGCTCATATATCCGGTCCAGGCAAGCATATCCTGTCATCCTGACGATATGCTGATCTCATGGAGGCTATGCGCACAATTTCCGAACAGCATATATCATGTCTTGCAATAAATTATAACTACATATTTCAATTGGATAAAGAGGGAGAAAAACATGCAAGATAACATGCTGTGAGAAAAAGTTTCAACCGTCATCAATTTTGGGAACTTCAGTATGGGACTTAACATGATTGTAAATATCAGTCATGTTTAGTTGCGAGTAGCGATAAAAGGCAACAGTCTTATCATCTTAAAAAGGATATCTTCGAATCAATAGGGAAAAACATATGCTTTTTATATAATACTGGCTCTATTAATAAGATAAATAAGACGAATTCAGAGAACAATCGGCCTCAATTTGATGCCACATATGAATAACGCAAGTGCCATAAAATTTTTGAAGGGGTAAAGCATTTGTTGTTACTCGTTACACCATTCTTTGAAGCTCAGACAGATGACCGGAAAGAGAGATCTGCGATATGTTAGAACCCAGACAGCATTTGTCAGCACATGGGCTAACTGACATTGCAACAAATAGTTTCCCAGATGGGTCTAGGACTGATTCAATTTAAAGCATGGCAGCCTGGTAGGTTAAAATATTGGTACCAGTCCAGATCATGATCCTTAGGTACCTAAAATATGATGCTCAATAACACACCAAAAAAAATATACAGAACTGTAATACCTGCAACAAATTCATTCTAACCGGAACAATAATCAATCGAAGGAGCTCAAAAAGAAAGAAATTGAACAACCCACATGAATCACTCCAGCTTCCCTTCTAAAACGTGGTGGCGTGATTTTCTTTATTCGGCATATGAATGGATGAATTAAGCAGATAAGTAATGAATAGCATTGCATTGGCTTGGCCGTGGTATCTCTATAAAACAGCTCCAGCAAAAGGAATGGCTGTAAAAAAGTAGAAGGTGCTAATTTTGCACAGTAAGAAGATACATCACAGATCAAACAGATCCGTGGATAAAAAATATGACAATGCAATTGGCCATTGTCAAGCAACAGGCTGCAATTCTTCAGTAACATAACCTGGGAAAAGGGTGTCATATCTCAAGCTCCTCGTGACATCAAAAAAATGCGCTACAGCTTCTTCCGGTGTTTTTACAAGAACACCATGGCCCAAGTTAAGTATATGACCTTTTGGACCAGCTGATTTCACAACCCTACAGAGTAGAAAATGAGGCGTTACAATCATTAGCAGTTCCTAGTGCTGATCCTAGAAAGGTATTTGGAAAATTATGACTGGAAGGTGCAGCACAGTTAGATGATTCTGCATCAACTGATACAAGTCCTATCCTATGCAACATAAAACAAACCTCAAGGGCTTGAAATTGAAGCACTTTTACATGTTCCACAAGATTAATAACAAGATGCAGGAAGCGACTGCAACATCCTAAGGTCATGTGAGGTGATTATCTTTTTATTGTTCTACAACCAAGAGTTGAAGACATTTAATGATGAACACTGCATATAATTTCATTGGTACACAACTGAACACATGCTTCCGTAAATGCAATCAGCTGGACAAACTGTACAGCTGAACTGAAATGATCAAAGATGGCATTACTAGGAAAGAAGATCATCGATGTGAAGGTGTAACATGAATAAATGGTATGAAAACATATACTATGGACTGAGAACTTCAGGAGGCCTCATTGATAAATTGGTCCGAAGTGTATCTATCAAAAATTCAGAAGAGCATAAATTAAGTCAATGATGAAGCTTTAACGAACCTATGAATTTCATCAGTTAATACTGGTAATGGGGAAAATAGATATGCTGGGTCCACATTCCCTTGTACACTAATTCCATTACCAAGGCGCCTCCTTCCATCTGCCATGTCCACTGTCCAGTCAAGCCCAATAACATCAACTCCTGTGTCCTTCATGCGCTCAAGCAAGCCTCCATTTCCATTTATATATAGCACAAGTGGTACATGAGGGCATTCTATCTTAATCTTATTCACAATCTGCCAATGAAATAGTTTCAGAAGGTTCTAAAGAACAGAATCAACAGATTCTAACTCTTGCCAACTTTACAAGCTATCGAGCTGAAAAGTTAAATTAAAACCTTTTAGCTCAGGCAACATATGCTATGCAATCACCCTTTGCTGTTCATGGTTTAGACACCAAATTAATATGAAAAATTCCAAGTAAGAAATCTAGATGTACCTCCCAGTTTACTCTACCGATGTATAAAATTTAAGTTCAAATTCATTCTATGCTAAGAGTAACAAAAATGAGAACAATCTGACAAATGACAAACCAAAAGGAAAAGAAAAAAAGACAAATGCCACTATCGTTCATGGTTTAGACACCAAATTAATATGAAAAATTCCAAGTAAGAAATCTAGATGTACTTCTCAATTTACTCTACCGATGTATAAAATTTAAGTTCAAATTCATTCTATGTTAAGAGTAACAAAAATGAGAACAATCTGACAAATGACAAACCAAAAGGAAAAGAAAAGGACAGATGCCACTATTCACAGAAAACTTACCCTTTTATTTCTTCTAATGCATTTTGAATTTGAAGTTGAAATTTTATAGGGTGCTGGAGCACTCCATCGATTACATCATCAATTTTTTTTCAGAATTTTTCATGTTAATTTGTTACCCAAACCGGAAGTTGTGCACAACAAAGGGTGATGACATAGCATATGTTGCAATTGGCTTGTATTACATATTCCTTTAAAAGTGCTGGAGCTTAAGGAAATCACAATTATGATCAAAATTAACTCAATAATATGCACCAAGGGTGGTTGCAATCTTGAGTGTAAACTCAACTGTAGAAAAATATAGTATCCAAATGCATTTATATGACAACATGTTGCTGACATGAACATCAGTTTCTGCGTGTTTATAAAGGATTGATTCTTTCTATGTTCATTATGTGTTCCTTCGTAGGTTATGAACTTTTAATCATAACTATAACATACCTAATCTCGTTAAATGTGCTATCAACAGTTGCAAAGAGTAATAGTAACATATCATACCAGAAGTATTTGAGTACGAAGTAAAAACATAAAGAAGGATATTTTTCAACAGATCATGAACTTCAAAATATTTAGTGCCCATGATTATTAATGCTCCATTTGCAGTGCAGCTCCAACCTGGCTGAAACTAGAGATGCTATCCACTATGTCATAAGGAAACACATAAGAGCAAGAAAAGGGAGGAACACTTACCTGTTTGATATATGGTTTTGACCAGTGCTCCCACACATGAGGTGGAAGTTGCCCACCCCATGAATCAAATATTTGTATACATTGAGCCCCAGAGTTTACTTGGTAAATGATATAGTCAGATATGGCTTCTGCAAGGTGAGAGAGAAGGCCCCTCAAGACATTTGGTGCTGTGTGGCACATGCTCTTTATATTTGTATAGGTGTTGGTCATCCCCCCTTCAACAACATAAGTTGCAATTGTCCATGGGGCTCCCACAAATCCTAGCAATGCAGCTTTTCCATCAATCTAGAGGGTATAAGTGGAAACAAGGTGTATAAGCATCAAAAGGAAGTCCAGTGCAAAATGTATAGCTGAACTGAATTCAATCTGATTCATTTCACAAAGTGTACTTATAAATAGGTTTTTGATGCTTATGAGAATATTATGTGATGTGTAAAACATCCAACTAGAACACTGAACAAAGAAATAAAGTAAAATATGATGACTATAAGTTGTAATATACAAATGACATTATACTGGTGTGGTTCACAATTCACTGCATGCTGGAAGGTTCGAATTGAATTGTCTAATTGATATAGTGGATAACCAGAGATCAGAAAGTAGAAACAGCCATTATCACATATTTGAAACAACCATTGTCATAAACATTTATTTCAAACATGAAAAAGGAGGAGAGCATACCTACCTCAACTTGTTTCGGACAAAAGAATTGGTTGTTGTATCGAAAAGAGGAGAGCATCTGGTAATACCCATACATAATCAATGTTGCGGCTGTACATGCAACCCGTTCAAAACCGGGTACAGGCGAGCAGTGGAGTTGTGCCATCACAGAGAGGCAGCCGGCGAAGAAGGACATTCAACGCCAGCTAGTTTTAGAGCTGGGAAAACATGTAACACTCTGGTCCAAAATTAACTCAATGCCCAACCCATCCATAGGGTGGACCCGCGCACACATAGTATCCCGCTTATACATTCATCCTCGCTTCGTGTAAAAGGATTAACCCGAAGGTACTATGTTTGGACCCAACAGGCATTATATGCTATTACAACTCAATTTAGACAAGCAATGTAGGACTAATCCCACCACCACTCTACATGGACCTTCACATTAACAGGCCAGTGCATTACATTAACAACCTGTAAGGGCTGACGCCCTCGGCAGTACACTATATTCACGGCAAATGCCCAAAACCACCATTCGGTACACGTCCATACGTTGTGCATCTAGTGCCAGCATATATTTTGTGCATCTAGTGCCAGCATATATTCCATGTCGTGTGTCCATAGTTGTCACGGCGCCTAGTCGTCGTGGCGACTGGAGGGGGCACCAGGGAAGCTC
Source organism: Otatea glauca (assembly GCA_036346275.1). Lineage (NCBI taxonomy): Eukaryota > Viridiplantae > Streptophyta > Magnoliopsida > Poales > Poaceae > Otatea > Otatea glauca. The sequence goes on from CM070711.1 coordinate 51,560,994, forward strand.
GCCTTGACTAGAGCGGAGGCAGCGGTCGGCGAGGGGCCATTGGTGACAGATGAAGTGAGGGGCGGGTGGTGCTTAGCGATGGAACAGACACCTCGGCCTCGAGCGGTGACGGAGCAGGCCCCTCGGGGCTTGGGCGGCGATGGAGGAGGTGGGTGAGCGGGCGCGGCGGTGGCGAGGACCCGTTGAAGAGTCGGATTGCACAACCTTGCTGTCGCCGCCCCTCTCCGGCTAATTTCCGCCGCCTTAATGCTTCCACTCCCCACCGCCGCCACCTTCAGGTCAACTCGGGTCAGTCTTCTCCCTCTTGTTGCTGACTTGTTCTGCTTCTTGCTGCTCTCTGCTTTGATTCTTGCTGTTGCTGTTCTTCTTGCTGCTCTCCCTCGTCTTCTTGCTGCTGCAGTTGTGCTTCTTGCTGCTCTCCCTCGTCTTCTTGCTGCCGCTGTGCTTCTTGCTGCAGCTGCTCTTCATGCTGCTATGCTTCCTGCTACTCTTCCTCTCCCCTTGTCTGCTGCTACCCCTCCCCTTGTGATTTTCATCATCTAATCATCACCTAGGCGAACCGCCATGAAAACTATGTGTGTTTCCATTTTGGTCCCACATAGGTCATGCGCTATGCTCGCACACCTATCCCACACGCGCTTATGCAGCGAAGGTTGATGCTCTAATGCTAACTGTAACACCCTGGCCCAAACTTCACTCAATGCCCAACCCACCGTGAGGCTAGCCCATGTATATATAGCACCCCACTTACACTTTCGTCCTCGCTTCGTATAAAAGGGTTAACCTAGAGATGCTAAGTTTGGGCCCAACAAGCATTATATGCTACAACTCACTTTAACAAGCAATGTGGGACCAATCCCACCACATCTCCACATGTGCTTCATGGGCCACCACACTAACGGGCCAGGATATTACATTTACCCCCTCTCATAGGCTGATGCCCTCAGCAGCACATCGTATATATGGCAAATGCCCAAAACTACCCCTTGGTAAACGTCCGCGTGTCCAGTACCAACACATATGCCATTTCGCGTGTCCACTTCGAGTCCACACGCGCCATGCGCCATATGCTCGCACCCTTATCCCACAGGCGCCCATGCAACAAAGATTGATGTTCAGATATTATCTATAATACCCTAGCCCAAATTCTACCCAATGCCTAGCCCATCCATTGGGCGGACCCATACACACATAGCACACTTTTATCCCTGCTTCGTGTAAAAGGATTAACCCAAAGGTTCTATGTTTGGACCAACAAGCATTAAATGCTACTACAACTCAATGAGACTAATCCCACCATCACTTCACATGGGCTTTCACATTAACGGACCGGAGTATTACAAAACCGGGTTTGAACACCCCTAATCACTGTATAGAATGAAAACATACAGTGGCATAGCCTAGCTATTGGCATTCAAACGCTGGAAAACTCAACAAGTTCCAATAGTTCCTATGTCTTCTGCAGCCTCTAATTTACATTTCCCAACATGTGGAGTGTATGAGGATAGCTTCCCAAAATTCTCAGTTCTTTTCTCATTCACACAATATGTATCAAAAACAATTTTCCTGGTATTTGATTTCAGCTAGCAGTCAGGCATAGCAGCAGAAATACTCTCAATTCTCGAAGCTACTAAAGGACACCAAGTTAAACCGCCAGGGTTTTGTTTTGCTGATGAGACACAGTGAGTTCGACGTCAACCATGCACCCGATGTTCCAAATACACTAGTCAATAAACAAAACAAGCTGCAAGCAAATACAGATACTATTTCGGCACCAATAGGACCAACTTTAGCAAATCATGATAACTGCACCACAATAGCGCTAGTAGCCAACAATTTCATCCACCTAGAGGCATTTTCATAGCACACAACACTGGACCAAATGTTACTTGGATCCTATAAAAGACCAACACATCTTCTCGGTCAAATCCCTACACAATGGATGAATTTTCACATACTTGATGTAAGTACTTAGCTAACACTAATTCACAGTAAACCCAACCCCGATTTATTACAACAAAAAATTTACAGAACTCAACTTCTCATAGCATAAAAATGTATGCATTACCTCGCTGCGCAGAATCTTCAGCGACTCCCCGACGAACCGGAGCTTATCGAGGTCGATGGCGACGAGCTCCCTCACCTGCTCCTCCGACCGCACGGGCGATTGGATCACCGGCCCCTTGGAGTCCGTGATATCGAACGGCACCCCAATGGCCGGCAGCGGCGTGAGTATGTCCGAGAACAGGATGACGCCGTCGGGCGCGAAGGCGCGCCAGGGCTGCAGCGTGATCTCAACGATGAGGTCGGTGGTCTCCGACCGCGCCCGGAACGAGGGGTGGCGCTTGGCCAGTGCCTGGTACTCCGCCATGTACCGCCCAGCCTGCCGCATCATCCACGCAGGCGGCCGCGGCAGCCCGTCCTCGCCCCTCGCCGCGCGCACCAGCAGCGGCTCGTCTAGAGATGCGATGGATACGGGTCAGATTAGGGCGGAAATGGGAGAGCAGTAGCAGGGGCGGTTGGTTTACCGGAGGAGGAGAGGGATGCGGAGATGGCGGGGAGGCGGCTGCGCCGGCGGCGGGTGGAGGAGGAGGCGGGCGCCGCGGAGAGGAAGGCGGCCGCCGTGGCGGTGGCCGTCGGGGACATCATGGCACTGGCGATTTCGCGTTGGGGCCGTGTGGGTATACGTGGTTGCTTTGCTTATCTGATCTTGTTTCGCGACGAGCAGGGTCTAAAAAACCGGCGAAAATTTTAACGTCCTTCCATATCTAAAACCGTTCGATAAATCATTTTAATTTAAAAAATTAAAAATTCAAATAATTTGAAAAAATTTATGCGTTGAAAACTGCTCAAAAAACGTTGAAAAACCGCGGTCTCAAAAACCGCTCGAAAATCGTTTTTTAAAAACATTCAATCGGCTGTTGGTTTTTCGTGAAAAATCGAGCGGTTTCTCGCGAAAAATCGAACAGTTTTTGATTTTTTTTCAATTTTTTTGATTTCTTAACCTTCGATTTCTATTGGTTTTCGAGCGGCTTTTGAATTTCGAATTTCGAATGGTTTCTCGAAATTCGGTTTTGTAAACCCTGGCGACGAGAGTTTGTGTTTGGGTGGCGAGCTGGCGATGGAGCGTGGTCCACGGCTCTAGGCCCAACGACCAGTGTTTGCAATTTCATTTTCAGTTCATATTTTTGGAACAGTCGAAATTTGACATTTCGGTGATACGTTGAAATTTCACACGAAATCTAAAATTTTTGAAACGAAATATAAAAATTCGGTCAAAATTATCGAAATCTTAAAAAAATTCAACCGAGTGAAAAATGATTAAAATGATGTTAAATTTTTTTGAATTTTTTTATGAATGGTCCTGACACATTACTAATGTTTTTATAAAAAATTCAAATGATGATCAAGCATGAGAAATTTTAAAAAATTCTGACAGTGTTATAAAAGACTGACCGGCAACTTTCAACTAAATAAAAATGGTGTAAACCAAGATAGAAAATTTTGAATTTTTTGTGGATGGTCCTGACACATCAATAATGTTCTCAAAAAAATTTAGATGATGGTCAAGTCAAAGAAATTTTCAAAAATTCGGACAGTGCTACTGAAGGTTGACCCGAAATTTCAACCGAGTGAAAAATAGTTCACATCATGTTAGAAAATTTTGAAAAATTTTGTGGATCGTTCTGACGCATCACTAATATTCTCATAAAATTTTCAGATTATGATAAAGCTTGTGGAACTTTTAAAAATTATGACGGTGCTACTGTCATAATAAAAGCCTTACGGTACTAAATGTATTTCTTCTATAGATTTGATTGAGCAATCAAAACAAATTTACCATTTTTGAAACTTTTAGATAAGGGTTCTGAGAGGCAATGTTTAAACTTTTCTAAAAATTCTGGATCATGATTAAACTCGAACGAATTTATAAATTTCTGACATGGTTACTATCTTAGTTTTCTTCATTCTGTTTTTGAATTTTTAAATATAACAAATAAAGTTCAATTCTTTTAGAATTTTTTTATGATCCTAGACTGCTAAATATGGTATCATAATTTTTTTAGAGCGTCATCAAGCTTGTACAATGTTATAAAAAAGTGATAGTGTTTCTACTATTTTTATAAAACGTCTAAAAATTTTGATTTTTCAACAAATCTTTATGGAAAATGACATTTTTAAGGGTTATTGACCTAAATTCAGTCCTCAAAAGTCAAAATCGGTTAAAATACTCTAGATTTCGGTGAAATTTACCGAAATTTTCAAAATACTGTAGCAATTTTTAATTTTTTTTACCGACCAGGACTTTAAATCGAACGAAATTTCGCTGGGATTTTAAACTATGCCAACGACCGGTCCGGATCACGCTTCTCTAGTGCGACCTGCAAGCCTTGAGCTCGCCCAATGATGGGTCACTAGCGACTCGCGATCGAGTCACGGCATGGTTAGCGATAGTGTTAGGGCCTGTTTGTTTCAGCTTTGGAATCTCTAAAAGTTGATTCTAGATTATGGTTTTAGAGAAGCTGATTCTCCAAAAGCACATATGAAGGATTATGAATTCTAGTGTATATGGGTGGGTTGGATTGTGAGAATTGGATTCTAAAATCGGGTTGTTGATTTTTTATTCTGCTTTTGGGACCAGAATCCAGAATCAAAAGCTAAAACAAACAGGCCCTTAGTCTTAGTGGGCATATAAAAGTATCGAACTTACAGTTATATCAAGTGACCCTTTTTTTCGACAAAACTAAGAGCTTTATATCATATGAACAGCAGAATTACGGGCTGTTCGGTTTGACGACAAATTTAACGATCTAAACTTCATAAAAATTTGAGGCTTGTTTGTATTGTTTTCAATAGTTATCAATACTTGCCTTACCAAATTTTGGTAGTGTTTACCAAATTTAGTAAGTATTTTTAGTTTACTACTAAATTTTGGCAAGATTCCCTTCTCCGTTGATTCTCTTGTTCATCTTCTTATCAATCTTTGGCTAAAGCATTAATAGCCAATTTGGTGATCAAATTTTGGTAAAGTTTAGTAAAGCAAATTTGTCATCAAACCAAATAGGCCCGTAGTCACCAAAATAGCTATCATTGTTTTAGTCAAAGATTGGCAAAAAAAAAAGAAACTAGAACCAAGATAGATGGAAATCTTATCAAAATTTGGTAGCAAACCAAATACTTGTCAAATTTTATCAACGCTAGTAAAATTTGATAAGTCAAGTTGTCGAAGGTTAGAAATAGACAATAAACTTATACTTTCGGGTACCTTCGGGTTATCAGAGTCAAGCACAAATCGGAGGCACACGATATAGATAGGTTCAGGCCCCTCGGCGGAGTAACACCGTACTTCCTGTGTGGATGATATATGTATGTGGTGGATGGAATACAAAGCAATGTGTCTAACCCTAGTTACAAGAAAGATCGAACTCAGGCTAAGGCTAAGCTAAGGTTGGAGGTTAACAAAGCGTCGGGTCGTCGACTCCTGGTTACTCTGCACAAAAACTCTCAAAATCTTCTCCTTTTCTCCTCCTTCCTTGAAGACCCCTACCCTCGGCCTTATATAGTCAGGGTAGCCCGACCTCAAGTCAAATTGTAGTCGATTTAGAGTACCAGATCGTAGCCGATGAGGAATCCATCGTCACGTGGTCTTCATAGCATATCCAAACTTTCCTAAATATCAGGCATACTCGAGTTGGTTTCCTCATAACGGTAACATGATTGTAACATCCCAAAATCCAGCTTAATTAAGTTTTTATTGCTTAAAAGTGCATTTGTGATTTTCTGGAATTTATTTGGATTTTTCTGGATTTATTTGAATTAATTCTTATTTCAAGTTTATTGCCTTTTATTCAAACTTATTTAAATCTGTGCAAAGTTAAAATAAAGTTTTGCCAAAAATATTTTATTTGAGTCCAGAATGTCTCAAAGTATTTTTGAGAATTTTCTGGGATTTTTCCTGATTATTTATTTGCCTAAAATCAATTAAGTGAATTTCTAGAATTATTTTAAAGGTTTAATCGGTGAAAAATCTCTGGGAACAGTGTTGGGCCGAGCCCAACACTGTGCGCGTATAGTCTGTGGCCGTGCGGCCCAGTTCAGTCCGTCTCAGTAAACCCTAAGCTTGGCGGCCGTTTGATCGCGATCCATCGGTTCAGAGGAAGCCGCGTATGCGCTCGAGTCTTGACCGTCGGATCGGGACACGCGTCGCGCCGTCGTTTATCGTCCCCGAAGCGGACTCGGAGTTCGCCGCCGTGTGGTCATCGGACTTCTTCGCGTGTAGGACTCGAATCCCGAGCTATTTAAAGCGCGGTAGACCGAGGTTCTCGGATCGCGCCGCATCTGTGCCCTAGTTCGCCGCCGTCGAGTAGCCTCATAGCGCTGCGGCGACCTCGTCGTAGTTAGTTTCCTAAGCCGCCATTGTTTCGCGCGTGTTGCGCGTCGGAAGGTCGCCTTGCCTCTTTGGTTCCGATTGCGCGTTCGCCAAGGTGCCGCGTCGGATCCGCTACTTCTTCGCCGCCGGAAGGGTCGGTTCATCATCGGAGAGTCGCCGTCTTTGTCTCCGGAGTGGAGCGCCGCGACATCGTCGGAGGTTGGAGCTTCGCGCGACCGTCAGATCGTTGATCAACGCCCGCCAGTGCGCCACGTCGTTGCATCTACAGTGAACGGCTCGGGTAAAGTTTTAACCAATGGATTAGATCCGTCGGTTTAGATCGTACCACGTTTCACCCTTTATGCAGCCGTCGGATCCGTGGGACGTTGGCCCTGATCTCGCCACGCGTTGCCAATCGGGTGCAGCCGCGTGTCGGCATAGTCCCGTGGAGCCATGCACCGGGTCCACAGTGGATCAGATCCAAATCATGGACCGAGTCCATGGACCATGGCACGTGTCGCCATGGGATTGGCTAGCGTCAGGGCTGATGTCACGCTGACGTCATAAATCGGTTTTTTGAATAAAAATAAATCTGTTAATTTCGAATTTCTGATTTTCTGATTTCAGTATTTATTTCAAACTTCAAAAGGCTATATCTTTTGCATCGTAACTCGGATTTGAGTGATTCCAGTTTCTAAAAATTTGTAAAATTGAGATCTATTTAATGGTGAATTTTATTTGATTTTTAGAGTTCAATTGCTCTCTGTTTTGGTATTTATTTGCTTTTCTTCTTCGGTACGCGTAGACGTTGAATTATGCGACGCTTCGGAGGAAGATCAAGCAACTCAAGAGCAAGTTGCGCACAATATGCAATTCTACCGTAACTATATGCAAGGCTTGTTCCAAAGGAATAACTAACAAGGCTAATTTGCAACAAAGCGGTATTTAATAAAGAATACGGTAATTAGATTGAAAGCGGTAAAACAACTATCAATATTAGTAACTTGTAACATTTCTCAAGTAATATAGTTTAACTCCTATTCATTTTTCAATTTCCAACGGCGAACCGCCATCCCCTCCAGGTTTTATTAAATAACAGTTTAACCCTTGACTGTAATTCCCGAGCATTGCTCAATACCGCGAGTACAGCTATTCGAATAGATTGTACACTCTGCAGAGGTTATGCACTTTACCCACACGATACAACCAAACACCATAAAGGCGAGTGATTGTAACAAAGCCTTTACAATACTCCACCTAGACCCAGTACTGCTCGCTAAGGTTTCAATACTGAAGGGCTAAACCATAATAGGGCCCCCCTCTTGCGCCATGTGAGTTAATCTGTAAACCCGGGACTCACTAATCACCACGACAATATCGAAATCTAGACATCACAAATTAGTCAGCTAGGCTGTCCCATTCCAGACATGTGGTTGCAAGAGAGACTCAGGTCAAAGCCTTACAAGGTTAAGTCCTTAGGGTGATTAAGGCAAGACTTCCGCATACCCTTGCCATTCCTGGCCCCCCTTGCCACTTGCCCTAATCTAAATTATTTCCACCCCAGTTGATTACCAAGCACTACGTGCCATCAATAATTCAATCTCGTTGTGTGACCTCCCCGCCACTACAACTCGACTTCACTACGTGACCACACTTGACACACAAGTTCATAACATGGTTCCATATTCCATTAGTCAATATTAACTTCCAACATTCCAAAAGGGTGACAGGTACGTGGCATGGCTAAGCAAATTAACACGGTCTAACCAACCCATGTTGATTGTTAAATAATAACCAACTAGTAATTTATCCATCCTAGGGTGACAATTAGATTATGGCATACAATTGAGAAGGTAGGGTATAACTCAACTAGGCATAATAGCTAGATCCCAAAGTAATCAAAACTATTTGTACTTATGAAATATCATGTAATAGTTTAAAGACAATATAGCGAATTTATAAAACTAGGTGCAACATGATCAAAGCCCAACTTGCCTTGGCATAGGTGCTGATCTTACTTTGGACTTGGATCTTGAAGTGATGAATCCTCCCCCGGAGTATCGAACAAAGCAACATCTACGCGAATCGAGGCAAGAATAGCAATTACACCAAAACAGAGAGTAAAAAAACCCAAAAAATAAAATAAAATTCACCATTAAATATGATTTTATAAATTTTTAGAAATTTTAATCACCCAAATCTGAGTTCATATGCAAAAGTTATAGCTATTCAAAGTTTGAACAAATGCTGGAAATACAGAAAATAGAAATTTCGAATTTCCCGAATTATTTTTATAAAGAAAAACCGCATTATTGCGCGAGCGACACGTGGACCAACCAGAGGCTGACACGTGGCTTCGGCGCATGGACCCGATCCACGAAACTTCACTGGTCCACTGTGGACTCGAGGTACTATGCTCGTGGACCGGCTGATGTCAGCATGACATCATCGCGACACGTGGACCAATCGGATTGCGCCATGTCGCTCGATCTACGGACCACGTCCACGGCACAGCGCCTGTCCATCGTACACCTGGCGCACAACGCTTTGGTTCCCGCACCGCCACGCGTCACTCATCCGCGCGACGATCCGACGGTCACCGATCTACTCCTACGCGACACCATTTTGACCGCTTACCTCAGATCCAACGGTCCATCTTACGGAGAGGTTCACTGTTGAAGAAGATGACGCAACACGATCTGGACGGTTCGATGAAGATCTGACGGCTGCGCGAAGCTCCGGGGCATAGATGGCAGCACGGCGGCGTAGCTTCACCGGACACGAGGAAGAAGACCACCGGAATGGCGTTTCAGCGCAACTCCAGCGTGATGGAGTGGCGGCTCCGACGCGGCTTGACGCTATGAGTTTGGATCTGAAACCGGTGCGGCGAAAGACGTCTTAATGGTGGCGCAAAATGAAGAAGACGAACGGTGGCGCTTCGGGAACTCCGGCGAGCTCTAGCGGACGAACGGCGGCGGCACAACGACGACAGCTAGGGCTACGGGTGCGCAAAAGAACGACGATTCTCGGGGTGTGGTCCACGCCTTAAATAGCCTCGACATGCACACGGAAAAGGTAAACCTAAATCACGCGTCGGCGGCGGCTGAACGGCGGCGAATTCGGAAATCGAATCGGAGATGACGACTGCGGTCTGTCCGATCTGCGATGAACGGCTGAGATTCCATCCGAAACAATACGATCTGATCCGCACCTTCCAAATCCAACGGATGCAATTCCTTCCTTCCAAAACAACGCGATTCCATCTCCATCGTCCGATCTTAATCCAACGGATCATAACCCTAGGGTTTCTGACCTCATCTTTAAATCCCAAGCATCCCTTCACAATCCAATGGTCGACACAGCATAGGTGACGCGGCTTGATGAAGACCACCCGATGAAGATCCAACGACTGAGCGAAGCGACACAGAGAATGTGGGACAAACGGGCCACACAGCGATGGGCCGCGCGCTCATAGTGCTGGGCTTCGGCCCAGTACTGTTCACAACGATTTTCTCTGGTTTTTTATTTAAAAATAATTACAGAAATTAATTTCATTAGTTTCAGGCTATAAAATAATCAGGAAAATTCAAGAAAATTCTCATAAATACTTTGAGACATTTTGGACTCAAATAAAATATTTTTGGAAAAACTTTATATATATATTTAATTTTTTTTCACAAAAGGTCAATATACATTATTTGAAATAGACTCAAATAAATTCCAGGGAAATCCAATAAATTCCAAAAAAATACAAAATGCACAAATGGCAATAAAATAATATTTAGAGCAAAATTTTTGGGATGTTACATGAATAACTTGAGATCGGACGTCTGATTTTTTTCGATCGCTGCAATATTTTTTTCACACGTGAAATATTTTTTCCGTACGTGTGCAACATTTTCCTTCGACAACAGTAGAAATGTCGATCGGATCGCTGCGGCATTTTCTTCCCATGCGTGCAACATTTTCTTCCTACGCGTGCAACATTTTCCTTCGATAACAGTAGAAATGTGCGTACGAAAAAAAATATTGCAGAAGTTGGAAAAAAATATTGCAGACGTTCGAAAAAATGTTGCGTCGACACGTCCGAGAAGTGCAGCAGGTTCACAAAACCACAAAAAGCGCCGGTTTTCGATCTTACCACGCCGACTCAAGATCTAAAACCGTTCGATAAACCAATCTAATTTAAAAAAAATCAAAAAATTTGAAAACTTTGGAAAAATTTATCTGTTGAAAACCGTTGAAAAACCGCGGTTTCGCAAAAAACCGCCGCTCGAAAAACCGTTTTTCAAGAACATTTAATTGGTCGGCTGGTTTTTAACAAAAAATTGCGGTAAACCGCGAAAACCGAACGGTTTTCGATTTTTTTCGAATTTTTTTTATTTCTTGACCCTTTGGTTTCTGACGGTTTCTAAGCGATTTTTCGAGCGATTTTTACGGTTCTTACGGTTTTAGTTTTTACGATTTTTCACGGTTTCGATTTTGTGAACCCTAGTGCAGAGTGCAGACACCGCGTGAAATCATATTATGGATTACTACCAACAAGACAGTCTGTAAGTTTCAGTTATATTCCCAAGAAATGTCTTACCTTAGCATGTCAACGAGTTTGTCCATAACTTGTGGTACCTGTAAGGTCAAAATTACGGAAAGAGCCATTGCGTAATCCTTCTGCTGTATAACATTTTGTCATCTACCTGTCCAATGATATAGCGCCTGTTAAACACAAATCATTGACCTTTTCCAGAATTTGTAAGCGCATATCCACGTGTAAGACATGTCAAGATTATTAAACTGAGGCTGATATTGAATATTTATTCATCCTATAAGTAGACACATGCCGGACATATATTTATTTATCCCTTTAAGCGTGCGACTTTATAGATTCACGTATACCTAGATACAGTAGCGAATCAGAATGAAAATAGAGGATGAGCTTAAAATACTAAATTAAATTAAGGTAAACATACTAAATGTAATACTGTGCAACCGAATCTGAAATTAATACATTATATTAATATTATAGAATTTAAATAGTAAAGACTTAATGTAAGTATTCACTGTTGACTGTTTATAGAATTTATATAGTAAAGACTTAATGTAAGTATTCGCTGCTGAGTGTTGTTTGTTGAGCAATTAACAAATTACCTTTGTCGGCACTAACCAGTAACCAGCCAACCAGACGCAAGCACGGCACTAGGAACTAGCAAGCATTAGCACAACACATGAGCATAGCACAGTCGGCACGGCAGCTCAGTAGCTCACTCACTCGGTCATTCCTAGTTTCCTACTAGTTCATCTGTTACTCACTCCCTCCGCCCCTCAGCTCATTCATTCGCTCTACTATTTCTCGCACAGTCACACCACACCAGCGCACCAGTGCTCCATCAGTTCGGTTCCTCAGTCAGTTCTCCTCTCCCAGATCCAAAAAGCAGTCCAGACTCCCAGTGCCTCCTCCCTTCTCAGCTCATGGTGGCGACCGACGCCGCCAGCCACTCCAGCGCCCCAGGCGGCCAGGCCCCCCTCCCCTCGGGCCTCGGAGGCTCGGTGTCGTCAGTGATGCCCCAGACTCCTCCCCTCGGCGGCTCGGCGACACCCCAGGGCCTAGGCCCTCCTCGGCTCCTCCTCTCGACGGCTCGGCGCTCCTGGCAAGTGCGTGGATTTGAGGATTTAGGGATTGGATATGTGGATATTACTTGCTACATGCAGTTGGGCCTTGTGGGCTTGGGCAAATGCCTACTTCTTTCTTCCTATGTTTCTTCTTCCACACCGAACTGAGTCCATGGGCGTTGGCCATCATGCGAGGGGGATTATCGATGCTCGGCAGGGGTTGGAGGGGGGTATCGGTGTCGCCGTGGAGGGTAGGCTCCAGCCTGATGGAGCCTCCCTGTTGGATTCGCCCCTGCCTAGATATGATCCGAGTAGACTTACTCGACCATTAATCGGTAGCGGTCTCTAGTAGAACGTGCCGACTCCCAAGTATATATAAAGATCACATCGGACGAATCTAAACAATGCTTAGTTATATGCATTTCCCTTTGCCTCATGATATCGGTCAAACTCAGGACGAGTATATGTCATCTTTGTTTAGATAGCTCGACCACTCTTTCTCGACCACGTGACTCGGAATCCCCAACTACGATTAACTCTTTAACCGCGAGTAGCATGACCATGTATTTTCGGAATCCGATCACTCGAGAGGCCTAGAGACATCTCTCTCGTTGAATGAAGGGGCAAATCCCATCTTAATCGACTATGCTTAGCAGCATACTTCATGACAAACCCGAAAGCCACTTTTATAACTATCCAGTTACGAAGTAGCGTTTGGCAACCCCTAAGTAAGTCATTACACATCTCGAGTACATGCGCTAATCTCAAGTCTAAGGATATAGTATACACATTGTATATGAGACCAAATGATGACAATAAGATTACAACGTTCTTGCAGTGTCTCAAGGTGGGTTGATCCAACTCCATATTCTTTAACATGTGTCCATATTATTGGTTTGATACCTCTGTATTTATGACCCGTGAAACATGGTCATCAACTAATACATATGCTAGTCTATTCATATGTGTCCTTGTATGTTTATCGACTAGGGATCACTTTAGAATCATCATCACAAAGTCATATAGAGTTTCACAAACAAATCACATACTTGCTAATAAATAATAATAACAATATTGAAGGAACAAAATAATTAATTATGAATATACGGAAATATAATTATCTTTATGATTGTCTCTGGGGCATATCTCCAACGTATCTAACTTCTCGTGGGCCTAACCACCTAACATAGTACACATATCACTGGTAGTTATTTTTACGATAAAGAAAAAGACTATTTTTATAAATATATTTGCACGTAGCCAGATTTACCGAAGTAACATGTGGATGACTAAAAAACATAAGGATTCCGCGTTTTCCCCAAAACCGCCCAGATCCACGCGCCACGCCGGCCGAAATCACACTGTCCCACGCCGCGTACAGCGCTCGCCTCCGCACCCGATCTACCATCCCACCCAGCAAACACCCAGCGCGCTCTCAGGCCTCAGCGCAGGTCGCGGTCTCCCCCTCCCCCGTGGGTCTTCGCCACAAGAACTTCCACTCTAGAGCTGTGCGCTGCTCCTTCAAACGCCAAGCCACCATCACCTCTCCCCTCGTCGAACCTACCCACGCACACCATGGGCAACCGCGCCTCGCGCCACCACCGCCCCGCACCCGACCAGCCGGCCCAGCCCCCGCCCCCATCCGCGCTCCAACGCAAACCCCAGCCGCAACAGCAGAAGACCCAGCCGGCACCAGCGCTGGCGCCGGCGCCGGGCGCGGGCGCGGTGGCGATGGGGCGCGTGCTGGGGCGGCCAATGGAGGACGTGCGCGCGACCTACACCTTCGGCCGCGAGCTCGGCCGGGGGCAGTTCGGGGTCACCTACCTCGTCACGCACAAGGCCACGGGGCAGCGCTTCGCCTGCAAGTCTATCGCCACGCGGAAGCTCGTCCACCGCGACGACATCGAGGACGTGCGCCGGGAGGTGCAGATCATGTACCACCTCACGGGGCACCGCAACATCGTCGAGCTCCGCGGTGCCTACGAGGACCGCCACTCGGTCAACCTCGTCATGGAGCTCTGCGAGGGCGGGGAGCTCTTCGACCGCATCATCGAGCGGGGGCACTACTCCGAGCGCGCCGCCGCCGCGCTCTGCCGCGAGATTGTCTCCGTTGTTCACAGCTGCCACTCCATGGGGGTTTTCCACCGGGATCTCAAGCCCGAGAACTTTCTGTTTCTGAATAAAAGGGAGGATTCACCGCTCAAGGCCACTGACTTCGGCCTCTCCGTCTTCTTCAAGCATGGTGAGTGCTTCATTTGACTTCCTGAGCTGCGAGAGATTGTTCCGGTGTTTGACTTGATGTGGATTTTGGTTTGACTTGGCCCGATAAGGGGGTTTGACAGGTTTGAAGTTTAGCATTGCTAAAATTAGATGTAGATGCAAGACAGCAATTGGCATTATGCTTACGTCATTCTTTGATGTTCCAGATCAACGTTTCAAAATTCGTTTTCGGATCATATCTTGGAGGGGACCGAAATCTGAAATTTTGGAATTTTGGACGAAGTCCGGTCGAAATTCAAATCCGGAATTTTTTGGAACGGGATTTCTGAGATTTCGGCCAAAATTGCCGAAATCTCGGCAAATTTGAATTGAACGAAAAATGGTTCAAACCATGTTAGAAAATTTTGAAAATTTTTGTGGATAGTCCTAACGCATCACTAATGTTCCCATAAAATTTTTAGATGATGATCAAGCCCAAGAAATTTTAAAAAATTCAGACAGTGCTACTGTCCTGATAAAAGCTTTACTGACAAATTTGAACCGAACGAAAAATGGTTCAAACCACATTAGATTTTTTTTTAATTTTTTGTGTATGGTCCTGATGCATCACTAATGTTCCCATAAAATTTTCAGATAATGATCAAGCCTGAGAAATTTTAAAAATTCGATTACTATCGTCTCGATAAAAGCAATCAAGCAAATTTGAACCGAACGAAAAATAGTTCAAATCACGTTAGAAAATTTTGAAATTTTTTGTTGATGGTCTTGACACATCAATAATGTTCCTACAAAATTTTGATAAGCCTGAGGAATTTTAAAAAACTCGAAAAGTGGTACTGTCTTGATAAAAGGCTGAGGCAATGCTTCCATAGATTTGATTGAGCAACCAAAATAAGTTTACAATTTTTGAAAATTTTTGAGAATGGTGCTGAGGCAATGCTTAAGCTCTTCTAAAATTTTTGGGCCATGATCACACTCGAGCGAATTTATAAAATTATGACACGGTTACTATCTCATTTATGTTCCTTCTGTTTTTTATTTTTAAACATAACAAATGAAGTTCAATTCTTTTGGGGTTGTTTTTGTTTGTTCCTTCTGTTTGAATTTTATAACTATCTCATTTATGTTCTTTCTGTTCCTTCTTTTTTTTATGTCCCTTCTGTTTTTTATTTTGTTATTTTTATAAAACGTCTCAAAATTTGGTTTTTCAAAAAAAAATTCATGGAAGATGAAATTCTTAAGAGGTATTGACCCATATCCGGCCAAAAAAGTTGAAATATGGTCAAAATTACCGAGATTTCGGTGAAAAATTACTGTAGAAATTTGATTTTGTTCCATTTTTTTATTCATCCGGGATTTTGAATTTCGTCCACGGCCGAAATCCGAAATCTCGGCTGAAATTTCCAAAATTTCGCCGAGATTTTGAACCTTGTTCCAGATATTATAGTGTCGACGATCGGGACCGTCAACCGCAAAGAAGGGGGGAAGGATCGTGTAAAGGGGCGAGGCCCAGGTCGTGCTCGTCCGGGAAGGAGGGAGCGTCGGTAGGCGCACAACTCGGGAAAGAAGGACAAGCGAACAGGGGACACAACGTTTATACTGGTTCGAGCCCCCTGGGTTGGGTAATAGCTCTACTCCAGTCTTGCCCGTAGGCGAAAGGTGACTAAAAGCTCCTCGGGGGAGGACGAACAGGGAACTCGACCTCGAGGCCGCTCGGAAGCGGTGGCCGATGGGGAGCTCGACGAGGTGGTGTAGCGTATGAGTGTGCCTGCAGGTGTATCAGCGCATCTCCTTTGGTTTCTTGCTGTGTGTTCTGTAGTCTCTTGTCTCGTGGCCTCTTGTGATCGGGGTAGTCCAGCGCTTTATAGACCCCTGGGCGTTGATCTCGAATGCTGACGTCGGGCGGTGTCTGTGAGCTTGATGGGAGTAGTTGACCCTAGTTCCCACGCAGGGGAATTGACAGGAGTTGCTGGGCCCTAGTTCCCACGCAGGGGATCTGACAGGAGCAGTTCGCCCCACTTCCCACGCAGGGGAGAGAGGTCACGCAAGAAAGGAGAATACTATGCTGGAGACAGGGTTGAGGTCGCCGAGGTCGCGGGGGTCATCACGAGCTCGAGAAAGCTCCGTCTGAGCTCGGGAACCATCCCCCGAGCTCGGAGAGACTCCCGCCCGAGCTCGTGAACAGTCCTCCGAGCTCGGGAGGACAGCATAAAGCCCCCGGGGGGGCCTGGACACGTGTCAGGATGACCGATCCCTGACATATAGTGTTGATTTTTGTTTTGTGCTGTTGTTGTTAGTATCGGGATCCACCTAACCCCATGAAAATTTGGGTAAACTCTGGGTTTCTGCACAAGGTGATATTGAGGTGGCCTTGTAGATTTTCACTATTTAAACTTGGGTGTGTCTAGCCTTCATCTGGATGTTTTGTTTCTTAAAAACTTCCAAATTTTGGACCCTTAGATCAAAGTATCAAACCGTCCATCAAAACACAATCCCACCTCCCTTTTCTTGCTCACTGCTTGTTTTGTTTTTTGTTTGACAGTAAACGGGCCCATAACTCAACGGATCTGGGTCCAATAGCTTGGAATGAAACACAAAATAGGCTCAATAATTAAAATAGACCGAAACAAAATAAGAATGGATTTGCTACATTCCTACGTCCCAAGTTGAACCTGCGGGCCCGGCTTGTTAGACCAAAATGGAGAAACAAAGGGCTTCAGAGGAGTGATCGAAACCAATCTAGAAGAACAACAAAAAAGGAAAAAAAATCAGAAGGTGATCAAGGTGAACCAGAAAAAACATGGAGGACTAACAAGAGAACACATTCCTTCTTCTGATTTCCTCCAAATATTCTGCACAACCTTGCTGTTAAACATGATTTCTATGGTGCTTGTCTGCCGTATGCTCCTCAACATGCATAAACTGATCATTGAAGAATCATACTCTCTCTGAATTTTATGCGATAATTGCTTCATTGCTCCACTATGTTTTTCTGCAGTTCTTCAAAAACTAAAACAATGAATCTGCCATCCCCATGAATCTATTAGTTGTTTTGAACAAATTTTTTTTGCAAGAACTGATCCTCGAGCCTTCCCTTGTGTAAATTATATGCAAAAATTGGTCTCCATTGCTCATCTGATACTTTATCAAACACATAAGCTTCCACCCCTTCATATTCAAACCCGAGAGCTGATCAAAGCAATTTGAATATGGCAGAAAAAAATCGTGATATAAGGCAATGAACAAATCAAGCTAATAGCATACCGATATCAAACTTGTGGCATCAGATGGATCAGTGGATTGCTCTAAAAATGTACATATTGAATTACTCATGCTGCTTTAAAAAAAAATTCAAACATAAAATAACACAAATTCTGTTATAAAAATAATTCACATTTTGCAGCATCCATTTTTGTTCATAAGTCTGTTTCGGCTATGTAAGACAATTGGTTAGTCTATCCAGTCAGGTTGAAAAGTTTCAGAGGAATAAGCTATCAAGCAGGACTTACGACAAAACAAAATCATATGTATCATTTAGGACTTAGATAACTCATTCAAAAACTTTAGTCCTATGAAGTAACTAAGCTATGAAGCAACAAAAACAAAAGTTTTTATGAACACAAGAAGGGGGGCTTCGAGAGTATGTTAAAAACAGATTTGTAAGACATGAAACCCCCAAATACAAAGCAATAAGAAATACACGAACCAGAAGAAGCATGGAGGTAGAAAAAAAACATGACACATACCTTTGTGGTTGCTGAATTCTTCCACAGCTGTTGCCAAAAAACTATGAAAACTATTTGCATTTGATTGTGCATGAGCCTTTGAGTCATGACTCCATCGCTGAACTGATCTCCTGCCTGTACAAAAATATGCTATAAGTGCCATAGAAACACCCAGAATTATAATAACATCTAAATTTAGGTATGTTAAAAAAAAGGGCAGCACCGCTAATACATTAAAAAGAAAAGATACGTGAAAACCCTTGTGTATAAAAATTAGCCTTAAAATTGAATCTGACTTGACAAGAGACAATGAAAGAGAAGTTCGATTCAAAATTAACAGACAGTTCACTAAGAGGAAGAAAGAACACATGTCAAGTCCCTTCATATGATTGAAGAATATAATTTCTAAATTCAGCACAAGTAGTTGCTTAATAAGCAAGTGTTTCTAAGAATTTGACTTTTAAACAACCCTGACAGATTGGACATCTATACAATGTAGATTAGTAGGGGTCAGTTCAATCTTGAAGTTAAATAATCGGCTTACAAAACAAACTGCATCCTATTGCCATTCTATTGAACTAGTTGTCAATATTGAACAGATCCTATTGCCAAACTTTAGGGAGAGCATCTGAACAATGTATCTATTGATTGTTGACAAAAAGATTTTAGAATTACTAAAGACAAAAATCTACCATTTTCATTTTTTAAGTAGACAAAACATTTTTTATTAGTAAACCTAACAAAACTACTATTCTAAGCACACAAAACCTTAGGATTAGTGAGCTTGGTAAAACTATTATTACATGATATCACAAAACCTTTAGGTTAGTGAACAAGACAAAACTCTTATTGCAGGCACACAGTCCTTAGAATTTTTAAACCCACAGGAACTATATTATAAGCAAACAAAGACTTAGAAGCTACAGAGATGACAACTTGCAACATTGTAACTAGTATTGGTATATGTGAAACCAAGCAACATATGAAACCAAGCAAAATTCTCTTTGTTTTAGTATATGTGACTTGCAACATATGAAACCAAGCAAAACTACTACAATCGACATCCTTAGCACAAGACTATAAATCATAATTCTCTTTGTTTTAGTATATGTGAAACCAAACAAAATTACTGTAATTGCAGTATCCTATTTAGTATCCTAATCAAACAAAATCATTTAGGGATATTCACTCCAATAGGATACTAAATATACAAAACAATCAGGATCATTGAACTTTTCTATATCACATAACTGATCTTTTCTTTTCTAGCCAAAGAAACTATGTTGGGATATTGAGCAAGACCAACCCCAATTCTAAGCAGACAAAACCGTTAGGTTCAGTTAACAAAAAATATTTGTATATTTATTACAGATTTTAGTTTTGAGATAACAAAACCTATCAGTAGGCTTCCTACAAAACACATTATAGTTCCTTATCAATATATTTACAGATTGAAGAGCTTTCGATGAATTCAGATGGCAGGACCTTAGCAACCCACATTGTTTTAGAGAACATGGAGAAGGCTTGCGTGTCATTTTATTAAGATATAAAGCAACATCAGTGTTACAAGTGGGACCTAACTATCAACTCGATATGGGCCCAAAAAATAGCAAAAACCTACAAAAAAAGCCTAATTTACATCCGGAGTAAATGACAACCCAACCCACATAGAACTAAAACTAGTATGTCAACCACCATTGTGACTGAAGGTTTTGCTAACACAATTAAAACTTATGAAGGAAGCGATGAAGCCATAACACAACCTGAATGCCCTGCAGAAAATGCACAGGAATAATAAATTTTGGAGGACATCGAGATATTCCTAGCAAAAATGATATGATTTCTGCCATCGAGCAAGTAGGGGGGCAACTTTGATATCGACAGCAGAAATAGTCCTGGAGAAAGCGAGTGGCAGTTTAGAAACTAAGGGGGATCTGGCCGTAGTAGGGGCATTATTCAGAGATGACATATGTTGGCAGACAAAAATAAGGGCACAGTTAGAACTTAGAAGCATGTATTTGTATCACACACAAAAAAGTTCAAAGGGATTGGCATGCATTGAAATAAACTACACGGTTTTACCACAAATTTGCTTCCCAAGCATCTACTCGATACAAAACATTATAAAGGAAGACATAAATTTATTATGTAGTGAGAAGACAATGAACAATTGTCAAGAAAAAACATTCCCTACCATTTATCATTGCAGTAAAATATTCCAAATAAAACCATGCTTCACTCGACAAACCACTAGGGCCACCTGATGCTTGCGAGTCCTATTTTCCTAGAACTGTTATTGAGGATGATGGAGGGAAAAGTCTTTCTACGAATAAAGAATGTTTTTAGACAGAATGATCTAATGACCCCAAGTTACTTTATATTACAAAAGAAACTGAAACAATCGAGTTTACAGAGCAGAACACAAAACTAACCGACAAAAAACGCATAAGCTAGAACTCCATGTAGAGTGTTACAAGCAATAACACCCCGGCAAATACCGTCGGGGACCATAAAAACAAAATGAAAGCTATGAGACTGAATCCAACAACATATGTTATTTAAGACAAACAACAGCACCAAGGACCTGTTCTTGACAGCAAGTGCAGCGGCTTCCACTTTAGTCTACATGTTAGGTGGCAAAAGAGGTCTCCAAATACTGCAAGAAGAATAACAGTTTAAAGATCAGCTGTCGGATTCAACAATCTTGCAGGAAAAAGCTCTATCATTTCGGACGTTCCACAAAGTCCAAGTGATAGCAGCAAAGAGACATTAGACATTTCACATGCTTCTTATTCCCTGAATCTTTCCTTCCTAGACAGAAAGAGAAGTTGGATATGGTACGAATGAAGAACATCAGGTGTCAATCCGAGAAGACAAAGTGAAAGGAAAATGGGAATATGGCTACTTAGCCCCAATTGGCTTAAAATTGGGGCAAATTAGAGAGTTCAGACCACTGATGTGGCGATGATGCAAAATTTGCTCGCACCTCATCACTAGCAATTAGCCCCCAATGTGCCGCTTGCTCCCCCCATACCCCAAACTCGCTCTCTCACACACTCGCATGCACAAAAAATCAAAAGAAATGAAAGACAAAACCTGTAATACAGATGCGCTTAGGTCAAACTCCGGCAGTGGATATGCACGGCAGTGCTCCCCTGGGTTCTCCACCCTTGATCCCCCCCCACCAATCTGGAGGAAAAACATGCAATAGGGGATGCGACAGCGGTCTCTCACCTTCGTCGCCACGGTGCCGCTCAGGTTAACCGCTGCCGGGTGGAGATGGTGGCGGTGCTCCCCATTTTGCCGTTCCCATCCTCCCTCTGTGTGAGAGAGAGAGAGAGAGAGAGAGAGAGAGAGAGAGAGAGAGAGAGAGAGAAGAAAAATGAGGCTGAAGGGCGCGATGATCAAGGAAAGAAAGTATTCGGAAATATACCTGTATAATTCAAAATGGGTGCGGATCCTCAGCCCGTTACCCTCAACAAAACCCTTCACGTCTTACAGATCTCAATGTAGATCTAATGCTCCATAATTTGGATGTTTTTTGCTAAGAAAACATCCGGGTGATGTTTGCAAAACCCTTTAACTTTAAACTTCAGGCACTCGCTGTTTCCATTATTGTTTTTAAGTGAAGGAAGCATCGTAGCATATAAAACCTGCAAAAAATGCACCCACAGATACCAGAAATGGCACCTAAAATTATTGGATAAAACCGGGATTCTTCATCAGCAAACTGTTGGTGGTGGAGGAGGATTTTGTTGTTGTGGCGCTGAGGGTGTTTTGCTGTTTGGGTTCAAGAAAATGAAGTTCGCCGTTATTTTCTTTATATTCATGGCATGCTCAAACTGAATGAAGACCTACTACGCTTTTTGCAGGGGAGCAGTTTAAGGATCTTGTGGGAAGTGCGTATTATGTTGCTCCTGAGGTGCTGAAACGGCACTATGGAGCAGAGGCTGACATCTGGAGTGCTGGGGTTATTCTTTACATCCTTCTGTCCGGTGTTCCTCCTTTTTGGGCAGGTGCCGATTGCTAATTCTCATTTCATGGTCTTAGTCATATTTTTGCTTTTTTATCGCCCTAACATGGTTGTTCTATTTCTCTATACATCCCTTCATTTTTCCAGAGAATGAGGATGCCATATTTGAAGCTGTCTTGCGCGGTCACATTGATTTCTCATCTGACCCTTGGCCTTCAATATCTAATGGTGCAAAAGATTTGGTTAAGAAGATGCTGCAGCAAGACCCAAAAGAGCGCCTGACTGCTGGTGAAATTTTGAGTAAGTCTACTACTGCTCTTTCTGTCTTTATCTAATTGCATACTCATATTTCATAAGATGGCATTCTCTTTTGCAGATAAATGTGCACTTGCGTAGTAAGTTAGTAGCAATTGAGAGTATTTATTCCTCCTAGTTTCTTCTATTTTTTGTACTTTTTTTAATACAAAGTCATTAAAGCATTCTGTATGAGATGAATATTCATTTCTTTACTGTTTGCCAAAATAGTTTCTTGATCTAACACTTTAAGCATACAGATCACCCATGGATTAGAGAAGATGGAGAAGCGCCAGATAAGCCACTTGACATTACAGTTATCAGTAGAATGAAGCAGTTCAGGGCGATGAACAAGCTTAAGAAACTTGCATTGAAGGTGATTGAATGCTTTGGTGTATTTACGTACCCTTTTAAGCACTTGAGTTTCATTAGCAGTCAACTCTAAGCTTTTTTTCCATTGTGACCAGGTCATTGCAGAGAACTTGTCAGAGGAAGAGATTACAGGCTTGAAAGAAATGTTTAGATCCTTGGATACCGATAACAGTGGGACAATCACTCTTGAAGAGCTAAGATCTGGTTTACCAAAACTTGGCACCAAAATTTCTGAATCAGAAATTAAACAGTTGATGGAGGCGGTATGTTTGTACTCGACAGGCTCATACTCTTGATTTTTTTTATAAACTACACATTTTTCATAGAATATAGTTTTCCATATGTCTATCCCAAACCACTTCTTCAACTTGGCAATTTCGAAGCAACTATCTTACTTAAAAAAAAGGACCTCATTCAACTCCACGTAGCTTCCTTTTTGATGTTTTCTGAATGTAGACCACAAGATCATCATAGTGTGTTCATTTGAAAACAAATGTGGGTAGGAATTATTTGACTGTACCTTGTAAAAGTGATGCAACTGTCCCGGTAGTTATAGAGCACAAGCAATTTTGTCTCCTTATTCTTTTTCTATCATTACCCAAACAGGCTGATGTTGATGGAAATGGGACCATTGATTATGCTGAGTTCATATCAGCGACAATGCACATGAATAGATTGGAGAAGGAAGACCACATACTTAAAGCATTTGAATATTTTGATAAGGACCACAGCGGGTAACTTTACTTTCAACTTGGAATGACTTACTTTGACTGTTTACATTGATTTTCTCATTGCTCAGCCTTTGTGCGCAGGTACATTACAGTAGATGAGTTGGAAGAAGCTCTGAAGAAGTATGATATGGGGGATGATAAAACAATTAAAGAAATCATCGCTGAAGTAGATACAGATCATGTAAGTATATCTTACAAACATTCTGCCCAAAACCACTTTTTTTTGTGTGTGTTTGTGTGGCAAAACATGTAGAATTCTTTCAAGATTTCATCGTCTCTTTTATATCATGGATGCATACACATTGAAATGAATTGATGTTGGATAAATTTAACAAGATTAAATAGGTGAACGGGTTGAATTAGCAAACTTATATGATCTGTATTAACCTTTGCTTGACCAATCTGCACGGAGAAAAGATTACTAATCCTATTTTACACTATTAAAGTTAGAATTTGGGTTCAAACAATGGCTAATTTATCAGTGCGCTAATACTCCCTTTATATTTATTGTTCAGGATGGAAGAATTAACTACCAGGAGTTCGTTGCCATGATGAGGAACAACGGCCCTGAGATTGTTCCAAATCGGCGACGCATGTTCTAACTGCCTTCTATAATTGCTGAATGAATACTGCTGACACATTTTCTTCCTGGCCCCATTTTCTTTTGAGAACAACCCGTTAAGAAGCATGATCATTTGAGGCCCATATATCTGTTGCTAGGAGCTCTTTGTACTCAAATGGGGTGCGCGATATCATGCTTCATGCCTACTGCTTTAACCCTCGTGCATTTCTGAGCGGCAATGTCTCTTCCATTGTGTGCTTTGAGGGGTGTTCTGCTGCTTTGATTTTATCTTCCCTCTTCTTTCAATTTGGCTTGTATCCTCAGTTAGATGATCAGTTCTGCTGTTTTTTGTACTCTACCGAGCGTGTTGTGATCATATGCTTACTCCCTTTTGATCATTTGTATTAGAACAGGCATTGTGAAACAGTTTTAGTGATAAGATGAAACAAGGCTATCTGGACAAACGTAGCTCAAACGTGGTTCTGAATTTACCAACCATGGAATGTATTATTCACGTGTGCCCTTCGAGTAGCGCGTTTTGCTTTTGGTCTTTTTCAGAGCTATGCTTTTGGACTTCTGGTGGTGAGACATGTTTGAGTTTCTTTCTTTCTTTGTTTTTTTTGACTCAACACGCAGATGATGTAATTATATGCAAAAGGTTCTATAAACTACATATGTGTACCTGTGTAGATCCATCCAAAAAAGATATTTTTTAGTGATGAAGGGAGATAAGAGGAATCCTACCATGACAGCCATCGACTCCTTTTTATATTATAAAGATAAGGTAGACGAATACCACACACATAGGGTTGTCCCCATGACACACGTCTAGAATTGCAAATGTCAGGCATAAATCCACGCCATGTTGATTAGAATTCTTTCACTCTAGCATACACTAGTCTTGTTACCCCCGCCAGCACACCTTGGTCCCTTGTTACTTCACATGACAAAGATAAGCCATGTACAAGCGTCCACCGGAGGCTAGTTTGCCAAGTAAAGATAGCACAGAGCATGTTCTGTTTGTGAGTGCAACCACATAAAAACCTGTAACACATCATAAGCGTCTATCGGTAGTTGTTTTCTTTGCAAACACATCATATGATCTGTAAATTTCTGTATAAATGAAAAATGAACTCACCATTGGCATACTCTCTTTATGCATTCCATTTATTCTATAAACTTCTTGTCAGTGAGATGACAAAAGGGTATAAACTGTCATTCTATATTCATATAAATCATTACATGTAAGTCATCAGCAAGATGACATTAAGATTCGGAGATGAAAAGGATATCAGAAAAAGATTTATCTCTAGATCACTAATATACAAGATACAAATACATTGTAGAGATGTAAACTGGGTTTCTTGCATGTAATCGCAGTGATACCGCTGGGGCAAACTGCAGGCTTGCAGACGATCAACGAGCAGAGACGTTTTTCATCTTTGCCGACCAGTGCTTGACAAAGAAAGCAGCTAGCATACTTTTTGTGCGGAGGGGAGCCTTTTGGATTTGACGCCCTCTTGGGTTGTCAAAAGAACTAAACGATGACAAATGCCTCACACCAGGCTGGTCCTGAAAATGAAGTCAATTTCGATATCTAAGCATGACAGAAGAGAAAGTTGCCTTGGGTGGGAAATAGACTGTTTTAGCAAGGAAAAATACAAAAATGTAGCCTAAAGTATATGATGACAATTCGCGAGTTTTACAACATCAAATAAAATTTAAGCTTTAATATTCAGGGAATGTTTACATCATATTGTGCTTTACCTTCATGCCAACATTATGCAAAACAATATCCGTGCTGGTCATGTTCGACTGCAGATGCTTGGGCAAGGGAGATGCAGGCGATTCCTTACCTGAAATGTATGCAGCTTCAGATTAAGAGTTTGCAGTCTATATATAAGCTATGCAAAAATCTGTCTGCGACACTTAGTGGTTTATTATTGCCAATCATGAGTAAATTATACTAGTGGAGCATGGATTATAAGCAATTAATAGAACAACTATATACCAAAAAGGTGGAAGCCACTTGACACAGGTTTAGTAGTTTTTGTTTCTCCTAGGCTGCAAAAAGCAGATGACATCAATATTACATTGGATCCTCACAAAAAAAAACACACTGGAAGAAGTACAGCAGAACAAATGGCACATTAACAGTGGAGCAAAATGGAGATGACAGACTTACGCAGATTCAGATTGACGTGCTCCATTTGTTTTAGAGTTCTTCTCTGAAGCCAAATACCAGTAAAGGGTCTTTGCTGAAGCGGAAAACATTTTGTTTAGTAACTTCATATCAAAATTTCAAATGTGTGCAGAGAAGCAAGAAGTTGCACCTGAGGGATAAGGTCTAGGCCTTGAGTCAATTTCAGCGTCGATTTGCATCTCGGAGAAGGCTCGCATTCTTTTATTTCCAGCATCTAGCTCGGAGAGAAAATTAACAAGTTAAATTAGGTGTTCATCATTTCATTAACCAAAAATGACCTCTTAGTTTTACAGTTCCTTACATGGCACAAGGTAATGTTTATGGTGTCTTGTGCCGGCTCCCATCATCTGCTGTTGCCTTAGGCCTTCTTTATCCGTGTAAGTTTGGCAGGTGAGGACTTGCTAAACATTGAACAGTAAGAATTCAGTTTAACTCCCGTTGTCCAATCATATCAAATTCCTGTTTCAAGATAGACGGTACCTGGTTCAAGCATGCTACTTTTAGCTCGAGAGTTGAGACCTCTGAAGCCTGCTGTTCATACAGATCTGTCAACTTGTAGGCGACGGTGCCGAGATGGTCAACTGCGTTGACCAGGGCCCTGACAGCATAATCTTTCAAGTTGTCCAGTACCCTGACATCAAGAAGCATGTGAAAATGGATCAATCTCTTAGGGGATGCCCCACTTGCAGTGTCCACCAACCAGTTTACCCAAAAACTTAAGCTGATGAGGAAAGGTGGGCAATTCACTTATACTTCTTCAACACTCCCCCTCACGTGTAGGCTCCCTCAGGCCTATAACGTGGAATAGAAGTAGACTGCAATTTTTTTTTAATTGCGTCAACCGGGTCTTGAACTCGAGACCTCTTGGCTCTGATACCATATTAAGTTGCATGCACCAACTAGTTCACCCAAAAGCTTAAGCTGATGAGGAAAGGTGGGCAATTCACTTATACTTCAACACTTTTGTTCTTCAATATTGCAGAATCCTTTTGCAGTGCAGTCAGATGCAGAAGATGGACACATCCATTTCACTGCAATTCCACCAAGTGCGTGACAGTAGGTGCAGTGCAGAATTCAGAAACCTCCACAGTAGACTGGGCGAACAATTTACGGACCCTTGCAAGATAACTCAAATTTCCTTATCCTCCGCTGCCCAAGATTAATTCTCCACTCCATTCCATAGCTTGTAGCACCAAATGAGAAGCTAGCTAGACAGAACGTTCATAAGACCATGATGGGCTAGGAGCAACAGGTAATCAATGATTGCTACATGCACGAATTCTTGTTACCGTGAAGCTGAATTTGCTACAAAATTGCCTACTAGAGCTGGGAATTGCAGGGGAAGGGAAAAAGAAAGAATCTCACATCCGCTTCTGCTCGCTGCGGAGGTACGACTTCTCGCAGTACTCGGAGGCCGAGTAGAGCTGCGGCCGCAAGTTCTTGAGTTCCTGCACGCTCAACAAACGCAGGTATTGTCAACCAAACCTCACCAAGAACCGCAAGCTAGTAGTAACCACGGCTTCTCCCCAGCCCGGGAAACCCGGATCTTTGCACACCAATTCAGACGAAAACGAACTCAGCGAGCGGCGGGATCTCCCTGATCCCGGGCCGGCGGCGCCCTACCTGGAGAGCCTTGACGAAGCTCTTGCTGCGCTCCATGGACGCCTCGTCGACGGTGGTGGGTGCAGGGCCCTCACCCATCCCGGCGGGCTCGAACCCAAGCCGCCATGGCTGCTGCTGCATCGCCTCCTCCCTCCCTCTGCTCCCCTTTCCTCTGGCCTCCGGCAGGTTCCTGTTTGGTGGGAAGGGAAGAGGACCAGGACGGAATGGGAAGCGGTGGGAGCAAGGCACGTGAGGAGGAAGCAAGGAAGCGATGCTCCTTGCTCGCTTGCCGGGAGCAGCAGTAGCGAAGCGCACTGGTGGTCGTGGCTCTGTCCGTGTACAATACGGGAGTGGGAGTGGAGGCGGGTGGTGGCGTGGGGTGGGCGCGGATGGCGACGGGGCGGTGGTGGTTACTGGTCACTTTCATTTTCAAGTCAGCGGGGTATCGAGGCCGGCTGCAGCTATGAGCTTGCTTTCGCAGAGGAAAAAAAATTCCTGGACCGGGATGCAAACCACCGGGGCTGCACCTCCGGACCGGAGGCGACGACAAGGGCAACCGGGCCAGCGACGGGCTCGACGGCGAGAATGACGGGCTCAACGGGGACGACGGAGGCGGCGGCGGCCGAGCGAAGTGCAGTCGACCCGAGCGTAGGCCGAGCGAAGTGCAGCCCCGTCATCCCCGCCGCCGAGCCAGTCGCCGGCCCCGCTGCCCCCGTCATCGCCTCCGGTCCGGGGGTGCAGCGCTGGTGGTTTGCACCCGGGGTCTAGGAATTTTTTTTCCTTTCGCAGATGGCAGGGGAATCAACAATCGAGTGGAAGCTTTTATTGCGAGCTCGTCCTGCCTTTCTCGCGCATGGACTCCGCCGCCCCGGGAAAGACATGGGCATTGGGCCCGGCACGGCACAGACCGATGGGATGTGGGTCTAGATCGTATCGGGCCAATCCGATTCATCTCTGATAAACCTAGGTATGGCTTACTGTCACGCCATATCATCTCCATGCCATACTAACTAGGCCAGGTTCATTTAGACTGTTATAGAGGAGATAAAAGGAATCGAGGATGAGTGGGGCATCTATCGGCCTGGTCTCGAGGACGAAGTGTAGCTCGATTGGAAGTGAGGAAGACACTAGCGTTGGGAAAGAAGCATGCACAGTGACCGGGGATGGTGGCGACGAGGTGCGGAAAGGCCGGATTTGGCTGTGGCATGGCCAAAGACCGCTAGATTTGATGATGTCGCTGTCTTTTTCCTCTTCGGTTGTCGCCATCTTCTTCCTCATGACGACCGCGAAGTTGGTGTCATGGTGCCTCAAGGCCATATCTGGCGATGGTGTAACCGAAGAATGTTGGATCTGGCACCGAGGCAGCGGGGAGGTGGCGACGCAGAGAGAAAGCATGGGTGAAGGAGCACGAGAGAAGATAGAGAGGAGACGACTGAGATGTAGGGAGATGGCAACTGTGCTGAATAGGTCTGGGAGAAGGTGAAGGGGAAAGGTAGTATTTGATGATGGGCTGGGCCGCTAGGGTAAAATAGCGATGATGGACTAGACTGTAGATAGAATTTTTTTATGAAGCAAATGAGATGGAGGAAGTTTTCTGCAAGCCTGGTAGCACCGGGGTCCGGTATGACCGCTCGTAGAGCGGTATGACCGGGCTCAAGAACAGTTGAAGAACCAGCACGAACTCCAAAAGCAAATTTTGATTAATCTTTTGATCGGCTGGACAAAAACTTATGAAACTTGGCAGATGTCTTCCTAAGGATGTCAGGAACTTATTCCAACCTTCAATCGCAAGGATTGACGTCAAAGTTCCAACCTTTTTCACTTTGAAGTAAGAACACACCAAGTTTGAGTAAAACTCAAGAACTCGATTTTGTGGGGTTATGATGATCAAGATGATCTTAGATTACCTCCCACACGTCACAACAAGCAAGAACATAAGTCCAAAACTCCACAAACACAATCTATAAAAATGATTCACTCAAGAACACAAGATCGGTTTCTCGCAAGAAAAACACATGGATTGCCTAGATGATTGTCGGGACTCGAATATGCAAATCCGGATCCTTTGTGTATACTGCACTAGTCCAGAATCACGCTAGTGTACACAGACTCAACATAGATGAATATCACAATCATACACAGTAGAAACATATTAAAAGACATCATATATTAAATATTAACCTGTTGACTGACATTATGTACATGACTATGCCTCGCAAGGCTACACTGAATAACAAGTTAAACTGTAGTGAAATGAAAACGTAGATAAACCCTTCAGTATACCACAGGCAACTGACAAGGCTCGCCCCTAAATATTCGTCTCCTCCTGGAACATCTCATCCAAAGCTGGTGTAGACTCCTCTCTGGTGATGTTGTTGTTGGCAAGGGTGAGTACTTAAAGCACTCAACAAGTTATGCACAGAATGCAATTCTATATATCTATATGCAAGGCTTATTCCAAAGGCAAGGGCTAACATGGCTATTTTGCAGTAAAGCAGCATTTATGAACAAATACAATAAGTAGATTGTAAAGACAGTAAAACAAATAACAATATTTAATAACTTTCACCATTTTCCAAGTAAACAAGGCATTAGCTCTAAGACAAATTCCAACTTTCCATTAACCTCCAACCTTTCCATCCAAGTTTTCATTTAATAAAATCTAACCCTTGACTGTAATCCCCGAGCATTGCTCAATACCGCGAGCACGACTATCCGAATAGATTTACACTCTGTAGAGGTTATGCACCTTACCCACACGACATAACCATACACCACAAAGGCGAGTGGTCATGACAAAACCTTTCGGAAACCTTTATCCTAACATTGACCCTCCCGGTAAGCCATACACTACACCTTCCCTCAGCAGAGGAGAAGGATAGGATCGACAAACCGTTAGATTGATGTGTGACCGCAGTACACCACATCCTCTGCTATAACCACACTTCCATGTATGCACGCTTCTGTGTGATTATCCACCTGAGGTATCAAATGACAAAATATCGGTAATCCTACTTAGTTAGGTCTGTCCCATTCCAGATCATGTGGTTGCATGATTGACTCAATTTAAAGGCTCGCAAGGTTAAGTCCTTAAGATGACCGAGGCAAGACTCCCACAAACCCTCTGCCATTCCTGGCCCACCTTGGCACACTGCCCCTTGCCACTTGCCCCAATCTAAATTATTTACCACCCCAGTTGATTACCATGCACCACGTGCCACCAACAAATCAACATCGTTTCGTGACATACGTCACTACAATTCAACATCATTGTGTGACAGCACCCAACACACCTTTCATAAACATGTTCCATATTCTATTAATCAAGATTCACTTTTGATATTGCAAAAGACATGTGGTATACGTGGCATAGCTAAGCATACTAAACACGATCTAACCAACCCATGTTGATTGCTAATAATAACCAACTAATAATGAACCATCTTAGAGTGACAAATAAATCATGGTGTACAAATGACAAGGTAGGGCATAGATCAAGCAGGTAGATTAGCTAAATCCTAATTTAATTTGAAACAGTTATACGCACAAAATAACATGCAATAGTGTAAAGACAATATAGCAATTTTGTAAACTGGGTTCAACATGATCAAAGCACAACTTGCCTTAGAAAAACCCTTATTCTTGCTCTAGACCTTGGTCTTGAGTCGACGATTCCTCCTCGGACGCTTTGCACAATTCAACGTCTACGTGAAACGAGAGAGAAAGCCAAATAAATACCAAAACAGAGAGCAAAAAAACTCGACTAAGGGCTTTGCAACACATACTGCACACTCAGCAAACAATTAAGAACCAAACTAAATATGCAACCTTAACGTCTACTAAAAGGTAAAGGCTAACTTAAGAACGCGACTCAACACTCGAGTCTCAACACAACTCTAAGACCAACTCTCACTCATCCAAACCACCTGGTGAGGATCGATCCGTGCATACACCGGTGGGTGGGCTGGCATGGGTGCGAACCTATCCTGGTGACCCTCTGCTGGCTCCTCAGGCTCCCACTCACGCTCTTCCGGGTCTTCTTCTTCCTCCTCGGCGACCTCATCCGGCTCCTGGACGACCTGGTCCGCTAGCTCCTCGGCCACCTGCAAGGCTTCTCGGCTTCGCCGATGACTCGGGCTGCAAGCGTCACGGTCTTTTGAAGCTCTCGCTCCGCCACTCTCGGCGCCTCTGCGCTGTCTCCAGCTCCTGCGCAGTGTCCCTCAGGTGATCCTCCTGGGCGGTGGCGAACTCAGCAAGGTGTACTGCAGTAGCACACTCTCCCTCCACGATCCGTCGACGCTGGCACGCTCGCACTGTCGGGTGAAGTCGAAACACGGTGTCGCGAAGCTCGTAGGCGTAGTCGTGGCAGATCCGTCGTAGAGCAAGTCTAGCAGCCTCCTGAACTCCAGTCTCGTAAGTGAACCTCCGGGCGGTGATGTGGATCGGTGCGGTGGTCTCGTCGCGCACTCTCGGCGAAGATGATCGACTTGCGAAGAACCCCGATGCACACCGTTGACGTTCAAGTTGCTTCCTCGTAGAGCGGACGATCAAAGCCTCCAATCACTTGAAGAACTCTCCACAGCTCCATGGCATAGCCACCCTGTCTTGACTCGAAGGACTGGAAGATCGGCATCTATTCAAAACAAAATTTTGAATAAGATCTCCACTCGAAACGGCAACGAAAAGAAGGTAATTTAGCAAGGATGAGAGTAGGAGGATGAGATAAGCCAAGAGTTTCATATTAGTCAATTTTACCGTTTTCTTTAGAAAATAATTTTGGACACTCCTAAGAGATACCAACTACCTAGGGCCAAGACCTATAGTCAGTATGGCTCTGATACCACCTCTGTCGGGACCCGAATTTGCAAATCCGGACCCTCTGTGTATACCGCACTAGTCCAGGATCACGCTAGTGCACACAGGCTCAACATAGATGCTATCATAGTCACACACCATGAAATATAGCATAAACTTCATTAATTGATAATAAGCTGTTGTCTTACATGAATAATGCCTCACGGGGCTTAAAAAGAGTATCAATGAGAAGCGTGGAAATAGAATAAACGCGTTGGCGCTCGATTCGCCACAGCAACCGACGAGGCTCGGACCCTAAGCATTCGCATCCAAGTAATCCTCCTCCATGAATGGTATAGATTCTTCTTCTTCTGAAGTTGTTGTTGTTGGGGTGAGTACATAAAGCACTCAACAAGTTGTGCACAACAATGCAAGTCTAATATTTTATATGCTTGGCTTAATCCAAAGGAATGGCTAGTAAGGGTATTTTGTAATAAAGCAGCATTTAACAAGAATACAATAAATAGATTGGAAAGCAGTAAAACAAATCGAGACTTAATAAATTGAGATTTCGAAATACACCAAGTTTCCAATCCTAAATTAATTTTCCACTTTCCATGGCACCTTGCCATCCCAACAAGTTTTGTTTAACAAAAGTCTAACCCTTAATCAGAATTCCGAGCATTGCCCAATACCGTGAGCACGGCTATTGAATAGATTGTACACTCTGCAGAGGTTATGCACTTTACCCACACGATACGACCAAACACCACCAAGGCGAGTGATCATAACAAAGCCTTTACAATGCTACACCTAGACCCGATCGCTCGCTAAGGTTTCAACATCTGAAGGGTTAAACCACCACAACAGGCCCCTCTTGCGCCATGTGAGTTAAACCGTAACCGGGACTCACTATTCACCACGACAAGATCTGAAATCTAGGTTTCACAAATTATTCAGCTAATTTGTCCCATTCGGACATGTGGTTGCAAGAGAGACTCAGTCAAAGGCTTGCAAGGTTAAGTCCTTAAAGTGATTAAGGCGAGACTTCCACATACCCCTACCAAACTCGCCCACCTTGGCACACCGCCCTTGCCACTTGCCTCAATCTAAAATCATTACCACCCGAGTTGATTACCAAGCACCACATGCCATCAACATTTCAATCCCGATGTGTGACCTCCTCGCCACGACAACTTGATATCATTGTGTGACAACACATGACACACCAATTCATAAACATTGTTCCATATTCCATTAGTCAAGATTAAGTATCGACATTCGGACACATGTGATGATGTGGCATGGCTAAGCAATCTATGACGATCTAACTAGCCCATGTTGATTATCAACTATAATTCCACATCCTAGGGTGACAAATAGATCATGGCATATAATTGACAAGGTATGGTTTAATTCAAATAGGCATATTATCTAATTCCCAGATTAATTGAAATCATTTATACACATAAAATATCATGCATAAAGTTTAAAAGACAAAATAGCGATTTGGTGAAAATTAGGTGCAACATGATCAAAGCACAACTTGCCTTGGAGTAGGTGCTGGTCTTGATCTGAGTTTGGGTCTTGGAGCGACGAATCTTCCTCCGGATCACCGAGCGGTTCAACGTCACGCTAAACGATGCCAAAATAGCAAATAAACACCAAACCAGAGAGCAAACAAACTCCAAAAATAAAATAAAATTCACCAATAAATAGATATTGATTTTACAATTTTTTAGAAATTTGAATCACTCAAATCCGAGTTAAAATGCAAAAGATATAGCCTTTTGAAGTTTGAATAACATCAAAATACGAAAATAGAATTTCGATTTTTTCAATTATTTTCTATTGGAAAAGATCTTTATTGCGCAACGCTGACGTCAGCCCTGACTCGGACCAATCAGGCGCTGACACGTCGCCTGGTCCATGGACTCGGTCCACGGAACCGCCTCTGGTCCACCGTGGACGCGGCCCACGGCGCCTCGCATCACGCGCCCGACACGCGGCGCGCGCGATCGATTGGTCGCGACGCGCTCGCGCCGATGCTCGACACGCGGCGCGCATCTGCGCGACGATCTGACGGCCACCGATCTACCCCTACGTGGCTCAATCCCGATCGTCTATTCGGATCTAACGGTTAGAAATTTACCCGAGCGAAACACTGATGAAGAAGCGACGTGGCTTGATCTGGACGGTTCGGCGAAGATCCAACGGATGCGCGAAGCTCCGAGACACGGCGGCGGGCTTGCACCGGAGCGGAGGAAGACGACCACCCGAACGGCGTTTCGACGCGACTCCGGCGAGAAGAAGGGGCAGACTCGACGCGACACGACGCGAGGAACTCGGATCTGGAACCGATTCGGCGGGAGGATGCTCGACGGCAGCAGAATGGCACAAAAACTCGCGCGGCAGACCGCAAAGAACTACGGCGAGCTCTCGAGCGATGATGGCGGCGAAAACAGCGAAGAGGCTAGAGCTCTTGGTGCGCAAGGGAACGAGGAACATCGGAGCGCGGGTGCGGCTTTATAGCCTCGGCATGCGCACAGGGAAGGAAACCCTAAATCACGCGGCGGCGCCGGCAAGCGGCGGATTCGGAAACCGAATCGGAGACGACGACTGGAGACCGTCCGATCCAAGATGAGCGGCCAAGATTAGATCCGAAGCGATACGATCCGATCCGCTCTTTCCAAATCCAACGGACGAGATCTAAACTTACCAAAATAACGCTGAAGTTTATCCCGACCACTTGATCTCGATCCAACGGCTCGCGGCACTAGGGTTTCGCGAAAGGAGGCAACCATCCGATCTTCATCCAAGCGGTCACGCGTGCGTGCGGCGCAAAGCGGCCGACGGGCGCCGACAAAGAATGGGCAAGACGCACGCGATCGGGCTTGGCCCAAGATCGCTCACTCGATTTTCAAAAGCTTTTGATTTAAAATAATTCCCAAAATTAGATTAATCTATTTTAAGTAATTAAAATATCGTGAAAAATCCTTAAAATTCTCATAAATACTTTGAGACATTCGAGCTCAAATAAAATATTTTTGGTAAAACTT
The DNA here is from genome assembly GCA_036346275.1 of Otatea glauca. NCBI lineage: Eukaryota > Viridiplantae > Streptophyta > Magnoliopsida > Poales > Poaceae > Otatea > Otatea glauca. The sequence goes on from CM070711.1 coordinate 51,596,506, forward strand.
TATATTAACTTTATCCATATATATTTAGTTTTCACCAAAGGTTCAATATACTTAATTAAAATAAATTTATATAATTTCGGAAAAATCCAATAAATTGTAAAATCACAAAAATGCACGTGAGCGAAATTATAAGCCAAATTTTGGGATGTTACAAACCTCCCCTTAATGTAATCTCGACCCGAGATTCAAGGTCGACTAGGAATAGGTTTGGAAATTCCATCTTCGAGTCCTCTTCACGCTCCCGTGTTGCCTCATTCTCGTAATGGTTGCTCCATCGAACTCTGCAAAAACGAACTGACTTGTTCCTGGTTCTGCGGTCCATGACATCCAAAATTTTCATTGGATGTTCTTTGTAGGTCAAATCATACGCAACTCAATCTCTTCCATAGGCGTCTGCTCTGCTGGCACCCGAAGACACTTCTTGAGTTATGACACATGGAACACATCATGCACGCCTGCCAGCAACTGCGGCAATTCCAACTGATAAGCAACCTCCCCTCGACGGCTCAAAATTTTGAACGGTCCAACATATCTTGGGGCGAGCTTTCCTTTAGCGTGGAACCTTTTAACTCCTTTCAGAGGGGTAACCCTAAGATACACGAAATCATCGGGCTCGAAACTTATATCACGACGTCGATTATCAGCGTAACTCTTTTGCCTTGATCGCGATTTTCAACCTCTCTCTTATCATAGCAACTTGCTCTTGACTTCTTTGAGAATATCGGGGCCAAATATCATACGTTCTCCTGTCTCATTCCAATTTAGCGGGGTACGACAGGCACGACCATATAAAGCTTCAAATGGCGACATCTGCAAACTAGCCTGGTGACTGTTGTTATAACTGAACTCTGCATATGGCAAACATTTATCCCATGATGTAGTGTAGGCTAAAGCACAAGCTCTTAACATATCTTCCAAAATCGATTTACTCTTTACGTCGACCATCGATTACGAGGATGATATGTTGTGCTAAAGTTCAAACGCGTTCCCATGGCTTCATGCAATTTATCCCAAAATCTCGAGGTGAATCTGAGTACCTCATCGACACTATTTTCTTTGGTACACCATGCAAACACACGATTCTGGCAATGTATAGTTCTGCTAACCGGTCCCCTGAGTAAGTTGTCTTGACTGGAATGAAGTGAGCAACTTTGGTCAATCGATCCACAATGACCCATATAGAATCATACCCATTTTGAGTTCTTGGCAATCCGGTGACGAAATCCATACCGATTTCTTCCCACTTCCATTCTGGGACTTTTAGCGGTTGTAGCAAACCTCTTTGGTCTCGATGTATTGCCTTAACTCTCGGCATACATCGCACAAGGTAACGTGCTCGCGACTTCACGCTTCATATTCGCCACCAAAACCTCTCCTTTAAGTCCTGGTACATCTTAGCGCTTCTGGATGAATTGAATACTTGGAATCATGAGCCTCTTCCAAAATCAATCGCTTAAGTTCTAGTCTGCTTGGCACACAAATGCGACCCTTGAACCACATGGTACCTTGGTCGCCCACGGTAAAGTCCTTTGCTAATCCTTCATCCTTTTAGCCTTGATTCGGTTGACTTTCTCATCATCTTTTGTCCTTCCCGAATTTGATCTTGAGCATTGGCTTCACTTCCAAAGCAGCTAGGAATCCTTCTAAAACTACTTCCAATTTTAAATTTTGCAATTCCTCGCAGCTCGACCGTCCTCCTGCACCATCATATTCGCCACATAGCTCTTGCGACTTAAGGCATCGGCTACCACATTTGCTTTTCCGGATGGTAATGAATTCCCATGTTATAATCCTTGATTAATTCCAACCATCTCCTTTGCCTCATATTGAGATCGATTGAGTGAAAATATATTTCAAACTCTTATGGTCCGTATATACCTCACATCTATTTCCAATGAGATAATGACGCCACAATTTCAAGGCATGCACCACGGCACCAATTCCAAGTCATCGTAGGATAATTTCCTTCGTGCGGTCTTAATCGCTTTGACGCATATGCGACCACTTTACCCTCTTGCATCAATACGCATCCAAGACCTCGTCTTGACGCATCACAAGATATATCAAGCTATTACGAACATTAGGCAAAACCAACATCGGGCTGTTGTTAAACGCTTCTTTAATTCCTCAAAACTCTTATCACAATCTGGCGTCCATGAAAATTTCTTTTCCTTTTCAATAAGCGAGTAAGAGGTCTCGCAATCGTCGAAAATCCTTCTATGAACCGCGATAATATCCTCGCCATTCCCGTAAAACTTGAACTTGAGTGCGGACTTTGGTTGCTCCCAATGCAACATCGCCTCCACTTTGCTTGGGTCGACAAAGAACTCCTTCGCAATCATGACATGACCGAGAAATTCCACCTTTTCCTTCCAAAAGTCGCATTCTTGAATTTAGCATACAATTGTTGCTCACGCACTTTTCCAACACTAGCCTCGGATGATTTGCGTGCTCGCTTCGGTCTTGAATATACCAAAATATCATCTATGAACACAACAACAAACTTGTCCAAGTATTCCATGAAAATCTTATTCATCAAGTTCATGAAATATGCTGGCGCATTGGTCAATCCAAAAGACATGACCGTGAACTCATAATGTCCATATCTTGAAGAGAATGCGGTCTTTGGAACATCTCCCGCCCGAATCTTTAGTTGATGATATCGGAACGAAGGTCTATCTTGGAGAACACTCGGCTCCTCTCAACCGGTCGAATGATCATCAATCCTTGGCAACGGATACTTATTCTTAATCGTCACTTCATTAAGTGCACGGTAATCAATACACATTCTAAGGCTTCCATCCTTTTCCCGACAAACAAAACCGGCGCTCCCCATGGCGATGAACTTGGTCTTATAAAACCTTTCTCTAATAACTCGTCGATCTGTTTCTTCATCTCTACTAACTCATCGGTAGGCATCCGATAAGGTCTTTTTGCTATTGGTGCGGTTCCCGGTGCTAACTCAATGACGAACTCGATGTCACGGTCTGGCGGCATTCCCGGCAGATCTTCTGGAAATACGTCTGGATATTCCCTGACTACTGGCACGTCCTCTATGACGACGGTTCTCATGCTATTAACCATTAATTGACCCTTACGAACTGATGTCGCTCGGAATTCCACCTTTTCTCCTCTAGGGCTCTCAATGGATACAACCCTTCGACCACAATCCAAAACTGTCTTATGCTTGGTTAACCAGTCCATTCCCAATATGACATCTAAAACTTGGGCATCTAGAATAATCAAGTTCGCTAGGAACTCTACCCCATTAATTATTAGCTTCACCCCCAAACACCCAAGGTTAGATCTTAACTCGGATCACGGGCTTGTACTAGCATCACACTCTTAAGATTTTTCATGCTCAAACCATTTTGGATGCAAAAGCTCGAGAGACAAAGGAATGCGAAGCTCTGAATCAAATAATCTTTATTCGGTCGAGTTTACCAAAAACTTACCCAATCTGACGCCCGATGCTTCACTCGGCTCCATCGGCGGTGATGTGGTTGACTCGCCTCGAATAGTAGCTTGAGGCGCCACTCCTGCTGTCCGGCTCCTCGATTCGCTCCGTCATGGTGCCTTAGCAGTGTCGTTCAAGGTTGAAACGCGATTGGCGTGATACCTCCTTTCTCGGGACATCTATTAGCATAATGCCCACTCATTGCAATCAGTAGCACCTTACGGCCGATCGCTGACTCCCCTTGAGCATTGTTACCTTGGGCGGCGTCGATAACCTTGTCACGATGGTCGCGGTGCGGTGTTCTTTGGCTTGTTAACGACTTGTGGTTGGAACCTAGCAAACCATTGCGGTGTCATCCTCATTCGCAGTGGTTAGGCGTCCACCGGGTTAGTCATCAAGCGTTTGCGATTTTCCCCAAGCTCCTTGCGCTTATCCTCCGTAATCAAAGCCTTGTTTACCAATTCTTGGAAATCGGAAAAGTGTGGGTAATCACCCCACTTGCACTCGAGTTTAGTCCTTTCATGAAGCGGATCGCTGGCCTTGTCCGTCGCTACGTCCTCGAAGCATAGCGAGCTAATCTGCGTGAATTTGTTTAAGTAATCGCCACCGGTTGGCTTCCTTGCTTAAGCGCTGAACTCTTCCTTTTCAGTCCATCATCCCTTCCAGTACATGGTATCTGGCGGAAGGCCGTTGCAAACTCTTCCCATGTGATTTCCATGGGTGCTTCATGAGCAGCACAATAGTTTTCCCACCATTCTGCAACTGTTCTCTCTAGCTGATGGGATGCGTAAAGAACCTTCTCATGGCCTTCACATTGAGTGATGTACAATTTCCTCTCAATGGTTCTCAGCCAATCATCCGCTTCCAAGGGATTGACGTTTCCTGAGAATGTTGGTGGTCGGGTCCTCATGAAGTCCGACAACTTGGAGTAAGGACGAGGCCCGCCATTGTTGTTCGAGCAATGGGGTTGTTGATCGCAGCCATATTGGTCATCTGCTGCATCATAGTGCGCATCAAGCGAGTTTTGCAATGAGAAAAGCTCCCAAGTTTCGCATATCCATTGGCGGTGCTTGCTGCGGTGGCGCTCCTTCATTGGGATTGTTGCTGGAGCGAGACCACTTCTCAAGCCCCATTGTTCTTTGCAGTGTTCACCATCCGCTTGATTGCTTCTTGGGTTAGGAAAGATAGATATAGCATAGATAAGATGCAAGAATTTCTAAGGCGGGAAACAAAGTTAAACCCAACTTAAATAATCTTTATTATTATTACTTGGTATGGTTGCTTACAATGCCTAAGGGCTTTGCAACACATCTTGCACACTCAAAGAAACAATTAAGAACCAAACTAAACATGCAACCTTAACGTCTACTAAAAGGTAAAGGCTAACTTAAGAACGTGACTCAACACTCGAGTCTCAACACAACTCTAAGACCAACTCTCACTCATCCACCACCCGATCGAGACCGATCCGGTGCATACACCGGTGGGTGGGCCGGCATGGGTGCGAACCTATCCTGGTGACCTCTCTGGCTCCTCGGGCTCCCACTCACGCTCTTAGGGTCTTCTTCTTCCTCCTCGGCGACCTCATCCGGCTCTGGACGACTGGTCCGCTAGCTCCTCGGCCACCGCAAGGCTTCCTCCGGCCGCCGATGACTCGGCTGCGGCGTCACGGGTCTTTGAAGCTCGCCCGCCACTCTCGGCGCCTCACACGCTGTCTCCGGCTCTGCGCAGTGTCCTCGGGTGATCCTCACGGCGGTGGCGAACTCAAGAAGGTGTACTGCAGAGCACACTCTCCTCCACGATCCGTCGACGCACGCACGCCTTTCGACTTTGTCGGGTGAAGTCGAACACGGTGTCGCCAAGCTCGTAGGCGTAGTCGTGGCGCATCCGTCGTAGGCAAGTCTAGCGACCTCCGAACTCCGGCCTCGTAAGTGAACCTCCGGCGGTGATGTGGATCGATGCAGTGGTCTCGTCGCACTCTCGGCGAAGATGATCGACTGCGTAAGAACCCCGATGCACACCGTTGACGTTCGATTGCTTCCTCGGTAGAGCGGACGATCAAAGCCTCCAATCACTTGAAGAACTCTCCACGGCTCCATGGCATAGCCACCTGTCTTGACTCGAAGGATCGAAGATCGGCATCTATTCAAAACAAAATTTTGAATAAGATCTCCACTCAAAGCGACAACGAAAAGAAGGTAATTTAGCAAGGATGAGAGTAGGAGGATGAGATAAGCCAAGAGTTTCATATTAGTCAATTTTACCGTTTTCTTTAGAAAATAATTTTGGACACTCCTAAGAGATACCAACTACCTAGGGCCAAGACCTATAGTCGGTATGGCTCGATACCACCTCTGTCGGGACCGAATTTGCAAATCAGGACCCTCTGTGTATACCGCACTAGTCCAGGATCACGCTAGTGCACACAGCTCAACATAGATGCTATCATAGTCACACACATGAAATATAGCATAAACTTCATTAATTGATAATAACTGTTGTCTTACATGAATAATGCCTCACGGGCTTAAAAGAGTATCAATGAGAAGCAATGAAATAGAATAAACGCAGTGGCGCTCCGATTCGCCACAGCAACCGACGAGGCTCGGACCCTAAGCATTCGCATCCAAGTAATCCTCCTCCATGAATGGTATAGATTCTTCTTCTTACGAAGTTGTTGTTGTTGGGGTGAGTACATAAAGCACTCAACAAGTTGTGCACAACAATGCAAGTCTAATATTTTATATGCTTGGCTTAATCCAAAGGAATGGCTAGTAAGGGTATTTTGTAATAAGCGAGATTTAACAAGAATACAATAAATAGATTGGAAAGCATAAAACAAATACAAGAATTAATAAATTCAAGATTTCAAATACACCAAGTTTCCAATCCTAAATTAATTTTCCACTTTCCATGGCACCTTGCCATCCCAACAAGTTTTTGTTTAACAAAAGTCTAACCCTTAATCTGTAATTCCGAGCATTGCCCAATACCGTGAGCACGGCTATTCGAATAGATTGTACACTCGCAGAGGTTATGCACTTTACCCACACGATACGACCAAACACCACCAAGGCGAGTGATCATAACAAAGCCTTTACAATGCTACACCTAGACCCAAGATCGCTCGCTAAGGTTTCAACATCAAGGGTTAAACCACCACAACAGGGCCCCCCTCTTGCGCCATGTGAGTTAAACCGTAACCCGGGACTCACTATTCACCACGACAGTACCGAAATCTAGGTTTCACAAATTATTCAGCTAGGCTGTCCCATTCCAGACATGTGGTTGCAAGAGAGACTCAGGTCAAAGGCTTGCAAGGTTAAGTCCTTAAAGTGATTAAGGCGAGACTTCCACATACCCCTGCCAAACCTGGCCCACCTTGGCACACTGCCCCTTGCCACTTGCCTCAATCTAAAATCATTACCACCCCAGTTGATTACCAAGCACCACATGCCATCAACATTTCAATCCCGATGTGTGACCTCCTCGCCACGACAACTTGATATCATTGTGTGACAACACATGACACACCAATTCATAAACATTGTTCCATATTCCATTAGTCAAGATTAAGTATCGACATTCGGACACATGTGATGACGTGGCATGGCTAAGCAATATATGACGATCTAACTAGCCCATGTTAATTATCAACTATAATTCCACATCCTAGGGTGACAAATAGATCATGGCATATAATTGACAAGGTATGGTTTAATTCAAATAGGCATATTATCTAATTCCCAGATTAATTGAAATCATTTATACACATAAAATATCATGCATAAAGTTTAAAAGACAAAATAGCGATTTGGTGAAAATTAGGTGCAACATGATCAAAGCACAACTTGCCTTGGAGTAGGTGCTGGTCTTGATCTGAGTTTGGGTCTTGAGCGACGAATCTTCCTCCGGATCACCGAAAGCGGTTCAACGTCTACGCTAAACGATGCCAAAATAGCAAATAAACACCAAACCAGAGAGCAAACAAACTCCAAAAATAAAATAAAATTCACCAATAAATAGATATTGATTTTACAATTTTTAGAAATTTGAATCACTCAAATCCGAGTTAAAATGCAAAAGATATAGCCTTTTGAAGTTTGAATAAATCAAAATACGAAAATAGAATTTCGATTTTTTCAATTATTTTTCTATTGAAAAGATCTTTATTGCGCAACGCCGACGTCAGCCCGACTCGAACCAATCAGCGCCGACACGTCGCTCGTCCATGGACTCGGTCCACGGAATCGCCTCGTCCACCGTGGGACGCGCCCGGCGCCTCGCATCACGCGCCCGACACGCGGCGCAAGATCGATTGGCTGCGGCGCGCCCGTGCCGATGCTCGACACGCGGCGCGATCTCTGCGCGACGATCGACGGCCACCGATCTACCCTACGTGGCTCAATCCCGATCGCCTATTCGGATCTAACGGTTAGAAATTTACCCGAGCGAAACAACGATGAAGAAGCGACGTGGCTTGATCCGACGGTTGGCGAAGATCCAACGGATGCGCTGGCTTCGAGACACGGCGGCGGGCTTGCACCGAGCGGAGGAAGACGACCACCGAACGGCGTTTCGACGCGACTCGGCGAGAAGAAGGGCGACTCGACGCGACACGACGCGAGGAACTCGGATCCGAACCGATTCGGCGGGAGGATGCTCGACGGCGGCGAATGGCACAAAACTCGCGCAGATCGCAAAGAACTACGGCGAGCTCTCGAGCGATGATGGCGCGAAACAGCGAAGAGGCTAGAGCTATCGGCTGCGCAAGGAACGAGGAACATCGGAGTGCGGGCTGCGGCTTTTATAGCCTCGGCATGCGCATAGGGAAGGAAACCCTAAATCACGCGGCGGCGACGGCAAGCGGCGGCGGATTCGGAAACCGAATCGGAGACGACGACTGGAGACCGTCCGATCCAAGATGAGCAGCCAAGATTAGATCCGAAGTGATACGATCCGATCCGCTCTTTCCAAATCCAACGAACGAGATCTAAACTTACCAAAATAACGCTGGCGATCCGACCACTTGATCTCGATCCAACGGCTCGCAGCACTAGGGTTTCGCGAAAGGAGGCAGCCATCTGATCTTCATCCAACGGTCACACACGCATGGCATGGCGAAAGCGGTGACGGTCGCGACAAAGAATGGGTCACAAGACGACAAAGGCCGGGCTTGGCCCAAGATCTTTTCACTCGATTTTCAAAAGCTTTTGATTTAAAATAATTCCCAAAATTAGATTAATCTATTTTAAGTAATTAAAATATCGTGAAAATCCTTAAAATTCTCATAAATACTTTGAGACATTCTGAGCTCAAATAAAATATTTTTGGTAAAACTTTATATTAACTTTATCCATATATATTTAGTTTTCACCAAAGGTTCAATATACTTAATTAAAATAAATTTATATAATTTCTGGAAAAATCCAATAAATTCAAAAAATCACAAAAATGCACGTGAGCGAAATTATAAGCCAAATTTTGGGATGTTACAACTGTACAGTCTTGTTTTGTGATTCGTGGGTAGATGACATGATAAAAAATTATATGAGGTAGATGTAATTATAATGGACTCGGTAATAATCGGTTTGCAGGGAGGGGAAATTTTGAAAAGTAGGGTGCATATCATGTATCAAGGTTATTGTTGACCAATTAAGATAGTATAAATACGAGATCAAAACAAGACTCAAGATGTAGATCCACAGCTATTTCCTCTTTATTGATATTTTCTTATGTATGTGTACAATGTGACTCCATACTCTCACTTATACAATGGGAGAGGAGGGTACTTTCTTTGCAAGCTAATTATAGATCTAAAGTAATATATCAGGACACTCGGTCCATATTACGAAACTAGTCTCTAGGGAGTCTGTTTACAAAAGTGTCCATACATATATGGAATATAATATTCCACAACACTCCCTTTGGACACTTTTACAATGCCATGCTCATGTCTCATTAAAAACTTTTTCCGAAAACCTAGTAGAAAAAAACAGACATAAGAAAAGAGTACATAACTCACGTGTCTTATGTCATTGCACATGTTGCCTCATTAAAACTTTTAATTAAAAAAAAACATTGGTACAAAACTCAATTAAGAGAAAAAAGAGTAAAACATATCATCCCAAAGATGATCACATATGAAGTTCAAATATCTTCCCTGAAGACCTCAACTCATGGGTCTTTTCAAATATCTTCCCAAAAGACCTCTCACATGCTTCTCAAACATGGAAGTCAGTAAAGTTTTGTTAAACATATCAATTTTATTTTCACTAATCTGAATTTTTTATATTTCAACATTCCCCATCTCCTGCTGCTAATAGGAATAGAAATACTTATGAGATATATATTTTATCATGTTCATCTTGACATATCTGCTCTTCATTTGTACAATGCATACTGCATTATCCTCATAGATAATCGTGGGGATTTTATACATCTCTACACTGTATGACTTTTGGATACGATGAATCAATCTTCTGAGCTAAATGCGCTCACGAGTCATTTTATATAGTACTTATCTTGGAATGATCAGTTGATGTTGTTAGCTTTATTGATTTCTAACTAATTTTTTGTTTAGAAAGACATATCCAATCTGAGATATGGCATTATGGAGATTAGAGTATGCACACAGAAAAGATCAACAAGACAAAGGAGTGTAAAAGTATTTATTGCACTAGTGGGATGCCAAAAGTTACCGACATTAACTAATTAAGTGTGCATAGCATGTCAATTAATCAGATTTGACGGGCGATTAAATGGTAAACGGTTGATTAGCTGGTGTAATCGGCCGAGTAGATGTTTACAACCGTTAACTGACCTCCATATATATATATATATATATATATATATATATATATGCTAATCGCGATGAAGTGGTTGCCTTTACCAAATTAACGGGCATTTAAATGGCTGTTAAGAGCATTTTTCACTACACTGGATCAGACAAATAGCCAGGATCAAAGTAACTACTTATTTTGGTATCTTGACCTTTTGGGTAAAAGAGTCCAAGATCTACTATACCTTTCAGGTACCTGAGAATATATTTAATTCCAGTCCAATGCCTCTTTATGGGCTCAGGCGAATATCTTGTCAAATAACACATTGCAAAAGCAATGTTAGGCCTTGTAAAACTTGGTAAGGTATAAAAATGCACCAATAACACTCAAATAAGGAATATTCAGTTCCAACACATCCTCGTCTTCTTGTCTAGGACCTTATGAATCTTTCACTATCCAATATCCTAACGACAATGGGTATACTAAGTGGTTTTGCTTCATCGTGAGCAAATTTCTCAAATATCTTCTTGGTGTAGGTAGCACACTTGCAAGAATATGCCAACAAACATATTCTCAATAACCTGAGACAAAATTTGGTTTCACCCAAATCTTTCATCTTTAAGTATGAGCTGACTTCAATGATGTCCGCATTGGTTCCAATGATATTCAAATCATCTACATATATTGAGATGATACAGAATAGTCTCACGAATTTCATTATGAATACATAGGGACATACATCGTTGTGGATATATCCTTTCATCATAAGGAATTCACTCAGTCAGGTATACCACATACGACCAGACTGGTTTAATCTGTATAGTGATCTTTGCAATTTCACACTATACATGTTGCGATTGCCATTCTCTCTTATCCGTGGGATCTTCAGTCCATCGGGAATCTTCATATATATTTTTAAATCAAGTGACTCACACAAATATTCAATTACAACATCCATGAGTTTCATATTCAAATCCATGCTTACTACTATAAATATCAGGTAATATATTGTAGTGCCATCTATAACTGGACAATAAATTTCATTGTAATCAACGTCGGGTTTCTGTATGAACTCTTATGCTACTAATCTTGCTTTATATCTCACCACTTCATTCTTTTCATTCCTCTTTCACAAAAACACCCATTTGTGACTAACGGGAATGATATCTCAAGGAGTCTTGACAGCTTATCCAAAGACCTTCTGTAAGATCGAGGATGCCGACTAGAGGGGGATGAATAGGCGGTTTTAAAAATTATCTCTTAAAATCACTTTAGCCAAAACCTAATTTATATGTAGAAGTGTAAGTCAAAATGGTTTTGTTCAATTAAAGCCTAAATCGACTAATCTCAACTAAGTGCACCAACAACCTAAGTCTATGATTAAGATTTGCAATCCTAGATTGACAAGTAAGCAATTTAATTCTAAGAATGTAAATTGCAAGAATGTAAATGAGTATTAAGAACCAAAGATTGACATACAATCTTTTTACTGTGGTGTTCGGAGACTTGTCGGTCTCTTCTAATCCACGTTGAGGTAAGTCCAAACAGTGTTCAAAAAGGCGTGAAAAATCGTCGCCTAGGCGCCGCCCAGGCGCTCGACGGCTGCCCTCCGCCTCGCCTGGGCAGGAAATCGTGCTCTAGGCAGAGCTCGGCGGCATTAAGCGGTCGCGCAAGCAGGTGTAGTCGGAGCTCAGCGGATGAAAAGCGGCGCTCGGCGAAGAAAAAGCGGAGCTAGGCGGTGTCGGGTTGAATAAGAGGGGAAAACCGAGGGGGTGTGGGGGGAAGAGAGTGAAGGCTAGGTTACTGGGTGCGAGCGTCGACTCGATCCTCCCCGCCACCAGATCTCCTCAGTTCGATCATCGGAGATCGTGTTCCCTGCCACCGACGCCCGAACTCCTCCCTGCCTCCCATGCTGCCAGCATCCGAGATCTTCCCGCACCGCTACCCGAACTCCTCCCCGCCTCCCGCGCCACCAGCGTTCGAGGTCTTCCTCCCGCACAGCCGCCACCAGCGCCCGTGGTCGACCTTCTACGCCGACGCTGCCAGCGCCGAGGTCATCTTCCCTGCCTCCGTGCCGCTAGCGCCGAGCTCTTCCTTCCACACCGGCGCTCGAGCCTCCGCGCGCCAAAGACCTCTCAGTGCGCCCGCCCTCGCCTCTCGCCACTTTTTACGCCCGGTGGAACAAGCCGAGCGCCCAATCCAGAGGAAAAATATCGGGGGGATGAATCGATGTCTCGATGAACAGATGAAATTAAAGGAGTTTCATTGTTGGGTCTTGGCAAAAGCAAAACCAGAATTGAATTTGATGCTGTTAAGTATATATGAAGTAGTGATCACTGTTAGGTACTAAATATGTTGTTAAGTTGCTTGATGAGTAGGTATAAACCAAATTATATGGTATGAATTGAGCTTGTACATTGCAAACTTGTATATTGTGAAATGTGAATAAGATGGTATGTGAATAAATAACAGAATAAGATGTACATTGTGAATTGAGATTGTCTTTACTGCATGTCCTTGTATGATATGTGAGTTAAACATTGCCCTTTTTATGTGGGATGAAACTTTGAGCACAAAATTCCAAGAATAACTACAAAATTATCCATTTACAAAATGTCGTCATCGGGATCGGCGACAACAACTAATGAGAGCACGGCGACTCTTAACAGGAAGTCAGATGATGTAGGATGGGATTATGGGGTTTTAGTCGATTCGTCTAACTTGGATAGAGTGAAGTGCATTTTTTGTGGCCATGTGAACTCAGGAGGGGTTTATCGTCTTAAGCAACACATTGGCAAAGTTGGCAATAGTGTTGCTAAATGTAAAGTAGCCTCAGAGGAAGCTCAAGAAAAGTGCAAGAAATCTCTTGAAGAAGCAAAATGAAAAAAGAAGCAAAAGCAAGACCGTGATGACGAAATTAGGGAAGATGTGAATGTTTCGTCAATTGGAGGAGAGGAGGATGGTGGAAGCTCGGGACCTAACAAATTAGGCCCTATGAACAAGTTTGCATGTCCTATTGATCCTAAAGCAAGCCCTGCTAAAGCCAAGCGGCAACAAAATATTATCGAGGCGCTTTGGAAAGAGAGAACACATCAAGTGCGGCAATATATTGCTAGATGGGTCTATACACATGGTAATTGGTAAATCTTTCTATCTTATACCTTTCATTAATTGCTACCTCACTAACCTCTTGTTTTTATTATTTTGATAGGTGTATCATTCAACGCTCTTGACAATGATGAGTTCAAGCAAATGTGTGAAGCCATTGGTCAATTTGGCCCCGGTTTTCAACCTCCTACCCAATATGACCTTCGGGAGAAACTATTGAGTGAGGAATTCTTGAGAACCAACAGTTTGCTAAAGGAACGTGAGGAGAAAAAGATCAAGAATGGTTGCTCCATTATGACCGATGCTTGGACGGACATGAATAGGAGGAGCATAATAAATTTGTGCACACATTGTAGCATGGGAACAAGTTTTTTAAAATCAAAGGAGATGTCGGATGTGTCACACACAAGTGAAGTCATATTCAACATAGTGGATGAAGAAATTGAGGAAGTAGGTCTGGAACATGTGGTGCAAGTAGTGATGGACAATGCCTCTAACAACATGGGAGCAAAGGCATTGTTGCATGCTAAGAGGCCAAATATCTTTTGGAGCTCTTGTGCAACTCACACTATCAAATTGATGCTCTAAGGAATTAGCAACTTGCCAAAGTTCAAGAAGACACTTGACCAAGCAAAGGCATTCACTATCTTCATCTATTCACACCACAAGACCTTGGCATTGATGAGGAAATTCACAAAGAAGAGAGATATCATAAGGCCGGGGGTGACTAGATTTGCTTCCGCTTTTCTTACTTTGCAAAGCTTGATGGGAAAGAAGGACGAACTAAAGAAGATGGTGGTTGATGGAGAGTGGGAAAGCTTGAGTCATGTGAAATCCAAAAAGGGCAAGAATGCAACGGCTATAAATAGGGCCTTTTGGAGTGGTGTGACTCTATGCTTGAGGGTTTTTTAGCCTTTGGTGCAAGTTCTTCGTTTGGTTGATGGGGATGTCAAGCCATCTATGGCTTTTCTATACAGAGAACTAATGAAGGCAAAGAAGGAACTCAAGGATGCCTTTGAAAATGTGGAGAAGAACTACAAAGATGTTATAACCATTGTTGAGAAGAAGATGAAATGTAGACTTGATTCTCCATTGCACTTGAGTGCATACATGTTGAATCCATACTATAGCTATGTTGATGATGCAATCTTCATGGATCCAAACATTACGAAATCATTCATGTCTTGTGTTAAGACTTTTTATCATGGTGATGATGATAAGCAAGATCAGGTTGTAAATCAGGAGTTGATCAAATTTCAAAATAGAGAAGGTCCCTTTGGAAAGAAGCTTGCAAGGAGTTGTCAAAACTTCGACTATAATCCGGGTAAACTTGTGCTTAATTCATGCCTTTATTTTGTAATGCATGGTAACTTGTTAATCAACTAATATAGATATACATATTCTAAATTGTACTTGCATTTCTTATTGATAGCATCTTGGTGGAGGCTCTATAGAAGCCAAACACCGGATTTATAAAAGATGGCCTTAAGACTCCTCTCATTGACCTCAAGCTCTTCCAGTTGTGAAAGAAATTGGAGCACTTTTTAATCGGTTAGTCTCTATTCTTGAGTCCCAATAATCCAATGTTCAATACTCTAAAGTCTCAATTCCCAATCTTATGTAATGTCTCAATCTACTTTGCAATTCGTAGATACATACCAAAAGAAGAAATAGGCTAACCATTACCCGTCTCAACAATCTAGTCTACATACAATTCAACGCTAGAATGTTGACCAAGAAAGAAAAGATCATGGCAAAGAAGAACACTGATGTCCTCCTATGTTGTGATGCTTTCGAAGCTCAAGGATTTCTATATGAGGGAGGGGATAATCATGCATTGGTTGTTTTTAGGGACGAGGAGGATGAGGAAGAAGTAGTGCCCGGTATACCATGGGGAGTACTTGATGAATCCATGGGTACTAGCAAACAACTTGAACTTCGTAGGAGTGCAAGAGTGAGAGAGCTTCATGATGATGAATTCCAATCGAAGAAGAGGAGGGCAATGAGGAGGAAGAGGTGGCTGTTGAGTTCGAGGATGACGAAGATGAAGTTTTGCCACGAAAGCTCTATCCTTTAGAGGATTGATCATTTCATGATCATTGGCTCATTGCATTTAATGCTATCACATCTTATCATTTATCATATTCATTCATGTGTGTCTTTCACTCCTTTGTGGAACTTAGTTATGTGTGAGACTATGCTTTGTGACTTTATTATGTGTGAAACTTAGTTTTGTGACTATGTTATGTGTGAGACTATGTTTTGTAACTATATTCCATCTTTCATATGTGTCTTTCACTCTTTTGTTTCATTGCAGCCTGCCGTTTTGTGATTTCCGCCTAGGCGCCACCTAGGCGGGCTAGGTGCTAGGCAGTGAGCCTCCGTCTGCCTACCATCTAGTGCTTTTTTGAGCATTGAGTCCAAATGAATTGGACCAACTCCACGAGTTAAGCCAAGCACTTCGAATCCACTAGCGGTAGCTCTTTCCCCCTCCGGGTAGGTGAGCTCTAACCTTCACAACTCGCTGGGCCTTCTCACAATCTTCTTTGATAAGGTCATCGAACCACGATGTTCCACATCTTCTAGGTGTCGGTAAACACCAAGAGTAATAGTCAATCTTCTAGCTTAATCCTCACTAAGTACAACACATACACAATGATGATCACCAAGTGTAACACATGCATAAGGCTCCTCTCCAAGTGCAACACATACACAAGGATCACTCAATCCACTTCTAGATGCAACACATGTAAATAAAATCACTCTCCTTTCTCACAAATTGCAACACATGCACATTTGTGAGGAGAGGTTCACTCTTAGCTCAAGAAGCATGCAAATGGAAGCACACAACTCCTATAAACTCCAGCTACAACCAAATGCCTGCCCAATGCTCTCTTTTATAGCCCCTCAAAGAAAACTAGCTATTTGAGGGCAAAACCAGAAAAATTCAGCAAATCTGGCACTACCATCCATGAAGGGCCAGTAGTACCGGCCTCCAGGACAACAGTCGGATTTTGCAGTGAAGCTAGCCGTTGCACAGAAAACCCAATACTACCGCTCGAGCGGTAGTACTGGCCCCAAGGCCCGGTAGTGCCGACCTCAGAAGAGCACCGAGAAACTGTAGGATCGAAATATACTGATCTAGCAATCAGAGGGGGGGTGAATGATTGCGCGGAAGCTAAAATAAAATTTTTGTGATTTTTGAAACACCCCAAACAAACTTAGATCGCTTAATTTGTACTCAACAGAAACCTTATTGCGTCGGACCAAACTTTTACTTGTACTCCGGACCAAACTTCGTGCCAGACCAAATTTTCACATGTACTACGGACCAAATTTCGTGCGCATCAAATTTTTACATGTACTACGGATCAAATTTCTACTGTAGCAAAACCAAATCAATACACTCCGGACCAAACGAGACAGACTAATATATGTTCACTAAAACTAAGATTTCTGAAGATCTAACCATTAGATTGATATGAAATTTTAACTGTAGAAACTAGATTCAATTACGAATCTAAAAAAAAAGAATTAACTAAATCGGACTTATGGATCTGGATTTATATTCTTTGCAAGACAGCTGAAACAAAAACCGATCTAACAGCGACGGACCAAATCAAACTAGCTACGGACCAAATCAAACTAGCTATGGACCAAACTCAAACAATGCGATTAACCAAAGATCCCACTATTGGATTAGTGTGAAATTTTAACTGAAGAAACTAGATTCAAATATGAATCTAACCCAGCAAGAATCAACTCGATCGGACCTACGAATCAAAAGTTATTAACTCGCAAGCATGCTGTGATAGATTATGACGAGAACACACCAAACCCCAATTTCGTGATAAATCACAATCTACAAAAGATTAACCAATGAAACTTTTAGGAACTCTAAGTTGATACTCTAGGAAGGTTTTGTATAGATCAAATCAATATTAAACTTGTTGAAACAAGAGAGACAATGAATCAATCTATAAAAACAAAACCGGGCAAACAAACCAGAAACAAGCACCAAAGCAAATCTCGTACGAACAGCGATCCACGGTTTACTGTAGCAATGAAATACTATAGCACGATGTTTACTGTAGCCGCACGAGCACTGTAGCACCGATTTCCTTTGCTCGAGTGTCACCGCCGATACTTCTGGACAGAGGAAAAAATCAACCGCAGGGGAACTTTTCAGCCGTAAAGAAATCGATCTTTATTTCTTTTTGTCTAGTCAGTTACAAAGACTCCAAACAAAAGAGTACAAACCCTAAAACCTCAATACTCAAAATAAACAGAGACACCTTCCCTATTTATACTGAGCAAACATAAAAAGATTGAATACAACTCCACTTCCAACATGGAAAGAGTTTGTATACATCTCAACCTGGCCCAACATGACCAAAAACAACTCTTGCACGCATGTACAACCCACATGCTATAAATACATGACTAACCAGCCTCCATGTGCATGTTCTCTAGCCCGAACGTTCCGCATGACATCCTTGACCACCAAGACCTCGATTCTCTCTCGAATCTAGTCCGAACCTCGGTTCCTCCATGAACCTAGTTCCGGTCCGTCATCGACCACGTTAAGCCCTCAAGCAACACTGCACATGAATAAACAAGAAACAATTCCGAGCACAAGTCCACGACTTGACTCAACATCAGTCCATGCAAACACTCACACGAGCGCATTGCATCAAGCAAAACCAATATCATGCTATCACCAGCATATCAAATAATCATCAGACATAGCACATGCAAGCACCACACATGCTATAATCACAACCACTTTGCAAAGCCAATTTCATTACTAAGCTAATTTTTCAGCACATGATTTCATAGAAACCCTTCTCTGGAAAATAACTACCGGCTTCACAACAGCGGTAGTACCGATTTCCAGAGAAAAATCAGATTTTACACATAAATATTTTCTTTTCAAATCAAGATCCAATTAAGATCAATTCTTGAGCCATGTGGTGATCAACACATGATTACACTAATTTACAAAACTCATTTGCAAATTCTCATCACATGCTCCAAGATCAAATGTATGAATACCAATATTTCACAACACACATTTGCAAACATAAATCATGCAAACAAGAGCACTTAAATAGTTAACAAGAGTAATTCTTGTGCCAAGTTATGATCAACACATGATCACGATATTTTGCAAATGCTAGTCACTGTGCCACAAGAATTGCATAAATCAACTTGTTTACAAAGCACATTTGCAAATGACAAAGCCATGCAAATAAACCATAAAGATTATGCATGAACTCAAACATAGCCATGTGATGATCAACACATGATCTCTAGCAATTTGCAAATTCTAGTCACATGCTAAAAAGAGTCCTTGCATGATTTTCAATATTTTTGTAAAACATATTTGCAAATACCATTATGCAACAAAGAATAATCAAGATCATATCTTTGAGCTTTGTGATAATCAACACAAGATCTTTAGCAGTTTGCAAAACACATTTGCAAACTCTACTCACATGCTCCAAAGATGGACAATCTTGAGCTCAAATTGTAAAACACATTTGCAAATTCAACATTGAAAGAGCATGTGGAGGTCTACCCATGTTTTGTGATGAGTATTTGACTAAATTTGAGCTTGGTATGCTCTGGTTTGAGTTTGATTTGAATTAGATTTTCAAATTGAAGCAATTTAAGTTGTGTCTGTCTCGAGTGGTTTGAGTATCGCCCTGCCGACTTGTGGTCGAACGATTCGAGTAGATTGGTAGTAGCTAAGTATCGAGTAGAAATGATGTAAGGTCGAGCACTCTGCAGTCAGCTGGACTCGAGTCCTTAGTTTAACCAATTGTTACTCGATATCGTGTTATCGACTTGGTACCGTGATCGATCGATTTGAGGTCGATAGACTTGGTATCGAGTCGAGGTCGATAGACTAGATATCGAGTTTGACATGTGGTCGATCACTCGATGCGGTCGAAACGGTGGTCGAGTTTCTACTCGAGCAAGGATCTGACTCGATGGTGGCAACTCGATGAAGTCGATACAATGGTCGGTGGTGCTGACTTGTTGAACGATGCAATTGGGTGATGATTGCATATCCTTGTTGGACTTTGCTATGTGATGGGTTTTCCTTGTTTTTGATGGTTGCAGGACGACGGTGCTAGATCATGATGAGGCGGAGGATGACCGGGACTAGGCGAGGTGCGCCGGAGGTATAGACGATCGAGGATTCGCCAGAAGATAATCGGAGACAGAGTCGCTGCGAACCTAGAAGACAAGGAATGGTTGAGATACTAGCTAGGAGCTACTCGTATCAAGGAGGGCCATCGGATCGCGGTCTAAGCGATAGAGTAGCAGGTCTAGTTAGTATGGGTGTGTGTGTGGGGTCATTCCTAGCCTTTGATGGTGATCCTTAGGATAGAAGGAACTCATACAAAGGTGGAGGGTGACTCAAGAGTAGTATAAATAGAGGGGGAGGGGTAGCCTTCCTCATCTTGAAGGTTTTAGTGGTTTTGGCTCCTTTGAGCTTTTTGTCTACTTTGTTGTGAGGCTTTGTAAACCTCTCTTCCAGGAATCTAAATCATTTTCTCTTATGCTTGAATTTACTTTACGCATTTAAACTCAGCAATTAAATTCCGCAATTTACATTCTTGTAATTTGCTTCTTGCACATTTGGATTTGCCTCCCCTCCTTCTAAATGCTTGTGGATCTTGTGCTGAGGATGTATGATTGATGGATGAGTCTTCTTCAGACCATATCCCAATCATCTAGACAAATCTTGTGTTCTTTTTTGTAATAAACCGATCTTGTATGCTTAAGTGATTCATTCTTCCAAATCGTGTTTGAGGGGTTTTTTGGACTTGAGTTCTTGCTTGCTGTCACGTGTGGGAGGTTATCCAAGATCAGCTTGATCATCAAAACCCCATGAGCAAGTTCAAGATCAAGTTCTCAAGTTTTGCTCAAACTTGGTGTGTTCTTCCTTCAAAGTGAAAAAGGTCGGAACTTTGATGTCAATCCTTGCAATTGAAGGTTGGAATAAGTTCCTGATATCCTTAGGATCACATATACCAAGTTTCGTGAGTTTTTGTCCAGCTGATAAAAAATTCCTCAAATTAGCTTTATAGTTTGTGTTGTTCTTAGCCCTGTTCTTCCTGCTGCTTTTGAGCCTGGTTATACCGCCATTCGTGTGGTTATACCGGATTCCAGTGCTACCGGATTCAATCCGGTCATACCGGACTTGCAGGAAAATTTCCTCTATTTCATTTACTCCTTTTGATTGAATTGTCTGTGGGCATGGTTGGATCATTTTGAGTGAAATTTTTTTATTTGGATCATTCACCCCCTCTCTGATTGCCATTTTAGTCCTACAAACATCAAGCACGAGCTACAACTATTTACAAAACACATTCGTAAATAATTGCTCCATGCAAAAACCAAATTAAGGGTGTGAGCTAGAGCAAAATGGATTGAGCCATCAACACATGATGAGACTCAAAACTATAAGACTCGACCCCTCTTAATAGTATGACAACCTAAACTAGCAACTCGGTCTCCCATCCAAACACCGAGACCGGTAAAAGACTAGGAACACATCCTTAGCCTTATGCTAGTTATAACTTCGCCTCACACACATCCACTTGGTGCTTTTATGATGATCCTCATCTTCTCTCCAAGTGTGGGTCTTCGTCTTGTTCATCAATACATGATAAACTCCCTTCTCTTCTCTTCGGGATCTCTTCTTGATGCTCATCAACATATGATGATATCCTTTATTCCGTAACTTGACTTGATGGCCATCAATATATGATGCCATCAAAAGTCTTATATCTTTGGACTTAACCTATTTCACAACTCATTGAAAATTATTAGTCCAACAAACACTGTTATCATAATCATCAATCAACTCCATTAACACATAATGGATGCCCCCAAGATCCTTTGATCTACTGATTTGATGATTGACCACAATCCAAATCAATTGAATAAAATTATATATTTGTCTTGAGTATACTAGTGCTACCAAAGCTTTATATACTCAATTTGATGGGTTTCAAAGTAACGATCCAATTTATATGGAATGGTGGAAATGGATCAATACTATTATGACCATCAACCATAGAATAAACTCAATTAAATATGTGGATATATATAATTGAATCTGATCAATATGCACATATTCAATTTGAGATTTCTTAGGTGTTTATCCTGTATTGACATGAGTATACTACAACTACACAAGTTATATATACTCAAAGATTTGTTTCAAAGTAGAGATCCTTAATTTATGTGGCAAGATAAAATGGATCAATACTATTGAAACTTCAAGGTAAAGCATGAACTCACCCTAAATGTGTGCATCAATGCATATATGGAATTGAAAACATTATGCACATTTAAGTTGAAATAATGGTAGGGTTCACCATTTATCTGGAATCAAATGTATGCATCTAGAAAATAGTAAAGTTGAATTGGATACATACCTTTTGTATTTCTATTTTTCAATTTGATGAGGCTTTGATGATTTCATCCTTTCATCCAAATGAGACTAATAAAAGATAGACTCAAAATAACGTTAGTCTCACAATAATTAGATTTGTCATTAATTATTAATTAAGCATTAATCATCAAAACTAAATGGAGCTTGAACTTACACCCGTGCTCTTACCTCATCGTGCTTCTATTGGCCCGGTTGGAGGCGCAGGCGGCGAGCCTGCCCGCCCGCCAGCTTGTCATGGCATGGCGCGGCTACTATCGGCTTGGCTTGACGTCCGTCGATCAATGATTCCCGGTGGTGAGTCTTGATCACCACTCACCTTGGTGTTCTCTGACAACCCTGGCCCTATCTCCCACTACTCATGCAGCAACCGGCTGCGGTGCGATGTGTGACTTGAGTCGACGGCTTAGCGCAATGTTCATCGATCGTGTCATCATCCTGAGTCAGTGGCTCAGCGACAATGTGTAGTGGCTTTGCTTCAGCTTGGCATGGCTCGGAGGCACGTCATGCTCATATGCCTGTGCATGGTGGCGACCCACCGTGTTCTCCCTTGATGGAACATGGCGACGATGTCTCAACCCCCGCACATGACAAGGAAACCGATGAGGCGATCCGATCGACCCGTGCTCATGGCATGGCGACGACAGCAAAACTAGTAGGACTCACACATGGTGTGTTGACAGTGACGCCTAGTAGATCAACGATGACGATGTCCGGTGCCTCGCCACGACGTGATCATCGATGACATCCCACACTCATGGCGTGGTGTCCCATCACGCCTTGATCATCGATGACATCCCACGTTCACGGCGCAGTGTCTCGCTAGCTCTCACAACATGACGGAGATGACCTCCGGCGAGCCATGCTATGACATGGTCTCGACGATCGTGTTTTGACATCCTCGCCACAGCAAGGCACAGGCGGTGGCACACACATGGCGTGCCCCGTTGGTCGGTCGGCGACTGAGGCTTGGCACGACGTCATTCATGTCACAGCATGATCCAATAGCTAATGCATCGATTTAATGGTGCCTCGGTGCTGTCCGATGCCTAGATCTCTTCGCCAACCATGCCAAGGCATGGCACAAACATGAATCATGCCAATGCGTGAGTTATCAACCGAAGAACCTGATGCATGCCAATGCATGAAACAACACTACTCACACTAAGACACGAAATGATACGCGGGGTTTTTTTTGCTAGTGCTAATCATACCTAAGGTGAGACATCGATCGGATTAGAAGAATAGAAAATTAGGAAGAGGTCAAATAAATATGGGAACTGAATTGACTAAGAAAGATCAAGTAACAAACTTTAAAGCATGAACAACCTTCGCTGGGAAGCACTCTCGTGTTGAGGTCATTGTTGACTAATCAAGATTGCATAAACACAAGACAGAACAGAGATACAAGATGCAGATCCACAAATCTCTCCTCTTTATTAATACTTTCTAACGTGTGTACAATGTGCCTATATTCCCCTACTTATATAGTGGGATAGGAGAGAACTTTTTTAAGTATGTATTTAAAGTAATTTGCCGTGACTCTCAATCCTTATTAGAAAATTCATGTGAGTTATTTGAAGAAACTTTTAGGAATCTGTTTAGAAAAGTGTGTGTATATATGTAAAATAGAATATACCACTAGAGTTGGGCAGACCCATCGGTCAGGACCTATTAATCTTTATTTATATCTTCTCTCATCTCATCGAAGAACCCATTGCTTATCTAGCCCTCAGCACCTCGTTTTTATCAAATCTAGCTCTCCCGTGTGAGGATTATCAAATTTGGCACCCCACCGCGGAAGGCGCGGCAAGCAACACGTGTCTCCTACTGCATCTGAGGAGTGCGGAAGCTAGCCGACTCCACGGCAAGGAGACCGAGCGTGGCAGCACGTGAGTAAGCGAGGCAGGAGCTTGTTGCCATGCCGGGTAGCACAGAAGCTACCCTGCCGCGATAGGCCGTGTTGCTCCCGTGGTCAGACGAGCTCCGCCAGCTTTGGCGCTCCCCAAGGGCGATAGAGACACGTGTCGCCTACCGCGCCTTCGCGGTAAGGAAGGAGACTAAATTTACAAATCCACGATTAAGGAGACTAGATTTGAAAAAAAAATGTGCTTGAGACTAGATAAACAATGACTTCCCATCTAACCATGAGTGACTCAGATGTCCATCGCCTCTATGCTCCTCAACCACATGCGGCACTGCGTCTGATTAGCAACCGATCATGGAAGATCTCACCGTCGGCCTCCACAAAACGGACCCCCCGTGCTACCCCCGACTCCGCTGCTCCCCTTCTATTCGATTGATTTTGCCTCCACAGCTCGTGGCGCCAAACCCTGGTCGCAAGGGCGTGGGTTTAGACAGCTGATTGAATAGAGAGATAATTGCAAGGTTCAGCAAAATAAAAGGTGAATTTAAAGTGCAAGTCACAAGTCACGCGAAAATAAGTGAACGCGCGTACGTGCGTGTGTTTAGCCACTGTACACTCTACGACTTTCTCATGCCAAGTGTCATTATTTAAAATGTGACAAAGGCTCCACCTTTTAAGTTGCTCTTCCTCCACTTGGTTAGATAATATGGTACTAAATCATACATGCTTTAGAATTAAAGGAAATAGGCCATCCAATAGACCAATTTCTAACAGCTTCCTCTGCCGATGACCTCTTCTTCTACATCCGTGTACTTTCTCTTTGCTTCCGGCTAGCAACTATTCGATGGAAAAAAGTTGTCTAGTCCCGACGAAAAGGGGTTCGAAAGAGTATCCGCGTCGTAATTGTTTGGTGGAAGCGTGTGCTGCTGATAAAGTGCTTTGCGTGCCTGGTGTACGCGAACAAGGGCGGCAACAGCGAGCCACGCTCGAGTACGTACGCTGCACATAGGTGTATTGAGCTGGTGGTCGGTTTTTGGTGGCTATAAACGCATATAAGGTCGACTTCCACGTTCCCCCTTGAGCAACGGGTCAAGAGAAACGTCATGGGATCGTTCGTCGATGTCATATTTCTGATCGTGGGACCTTTCCTGTCTCATGCTACAGTATATAAAGACATAAAGATTGTTATCTGGACACGACACAGGAGTTCTAATTGGTAACAAAGTCCACAGTCTACTAATTGGTATCTATATCAGATTGAACAGTAATGTTATAATTTGGACTTCCTATGATCTTTCTTTCTTTTTTCTATCGATTAACATAGTAATTTCTAGACTTTATGAGTTTTTTTTACCATTTTAATAATATGTTAGGAATTACTTGGGCTCCTACATCTGACAAGAGAGACTCGCGTTGGACGGTCCATCATAAGCCTGTCAATCTCACGATAGAATATACACCATCCAATGCAAGATCACAATTCAGACGCAAATGCTCTTTCTGCCTCATGCCATTCCAAATTCACGCCTGTGGATCCGAGAGGAGATCGTTCAGGTAGCCATGACTTCTTCGGTAGTACTAGACGTGGCATGGCCTCTACGAGTTCCACCGACAATCTGGCCATGGCCTTCGTGAGATCCACACGACGCCTCAGACGTAGTAGCCCCTACGAGCTCCACCGACAATCTGGCCATGGCCTCCGTGAGCTTCACGTACAACACTTAGTGAGCTCCGCCGATGCTGGCCATGGCCTTTGCGACCTAATGTGGCATCCTAGCCTCCGTCACCATGAGCGGCCTCCATGAACTTCGCATCGAGCTCTGTCGCCACAAGGGCATGGTCTCCACGAGCGCAAATTAAGCTCTGCCACAACGGGCTCCTCGTCGGTGTCACCGTAATCTACCCCGACAAGCTCTGTGCCTCTCCATCGCGAGGTGTCTCCACCACTAGGTAGGCATGTTGCATGCATTTTCTCGAATTGTTAAAACTCCTTTTCTCTAAAGTTGCAACAAGTGTGTTTGTTGCAAAGTATCTTTTCCAAATTTGTAGCAAGTATTGTTTGTTACAGTGGATCACTGATCTGTCACACTAGGGAATTTGCTTTGTTGCAATGGTGCCTTTTAGTTTTGCCATGCTCTTTTGTTGCCGTGGATTTATTGCATGCAATGAACCAATTGTTGCACTCTCTACAAATTTTGCTGTGTCACATAGAGAATGCTGTAGTATTGTAACACAGCATATTTGGTGCATCCAATGGAGATTTGTTGCATGCTTACTAGATAATTATTGCATATGACCGATTTTTGTTGTGCCAGATTAGATGGCTGAGATCGATCTTTTTAAGTCAAATCTGATAGTGAAGAGGAATGTAAGATGGGAAAGCTCCTATCATACGTTCGGACGCTGGTAGCTCCCTAATATATTTTATTTGAGAGGTGCTTCTATGCTTTTCTTTTTTAAAGTTGCGCAAATATTAAAGTATGAATGAAGGGTAGATGATGATTATTTACCCCTTCGCTTGCTTTAGGATTATGCAACTTACATTGTGAGGAAAAGTATAGAAGCAACGCTCAATTTATCATATGTCTATATAGAAATATGCAAATTTATTAATACACGAGAGGGTAGAATAATACTAAATGAGTTATGTATTATAGGTTATTCAAAACTATATTAGGCTAAAAAATACCAAGTTTTAGATATTTTGATGTATCAATTTATGTTTATATTTTCTGTCAAAAAGTTTACATTTAAATGAGTATCGTTTGAGGGTATAACGGGGAACATGTAGGGGTGAAAATGGGTCAGATACGAACGGATATTGCTCTTTCCGTATCTTAACCCATATTTTTTCTCGGATTCGGAACCAGATATGGACTAGCCGGATACGTGTAACATCCCAAAAATTGAGTTTTGGAATGTTGAATTCAAAAATAAACCATTTGCATTTTTCTTGAATTAATTCCAGCTTAATTTGAATTTTCCATTAATAGAAGGATTTAATTTGACTAAAATATTCATCAAACTAAAGATTTTCAGTTTTAGTTGGGTTCATTGTGCCCCAAGGATTTTTTTATGTATTTTTGGAGATTTTTCTGAATTTATTTGCTATTTATTTGAATTTTTTGTACTTATTCGAATTTCTGGAATTTTGATTAATTGGAAAAGGTTTTATTTTTTCTAAAACTCCCTTCGGGCCGAATCTCTCTCTTTGGATCATCTCCTTCCCTCTCCGGCCCGCTTCGCTCCGCGCTGCGCAGCCCAGCCAGCCCGTGTTGCGTTGGCCGTCCGATCGACGCCACGCGTGTGGCTGCGATGCAGCCGCGTTGCCGCGCCCCGCGAAACCCTAACCCTAGCCGTCGCGCCGCTCGGAGTCCGCGTCCGCCGCCATCTCGGAGTCCGTACCCTTCACGCCTCTCGAGACCCTATTTAAGGCGCCGCACGCCTCCCGAGGATCCCCTCTCCGCACCGCCTCTTTTGCCCTCTCACTCGCAGCCCGAGCCGCCGTCGTCGCTCCGCGCGAGCTCGCCGTTGCTTTCCGCAATGCCCGAGACCTTCCGCCGCCCGGATCTCCGCCGTCGATCCTCCTCCGCCGTTGCCGTTTGCTCGCCTGAGTTCGCCGCGTCGCCCTCTCGCAGACCCACGTGGAACCGCGCCCGATTAATCGCCGTAGCGCCGTTTGCCGTGTCTTCTTCCCCAAGTCCGGTGAGTTTTGCCCCGCCGCTCACCGTCGTTGTCCTTCACCGATTCATGGCCGTCCGATCGCCAGCCGACGCTCCTGATCGCGCCACGTCTTTCGCCGCCCGTGCCTTGTTCTCAGCCGCCCGATTCCGCGCCGTGTCGCCGATGCGCGACGCGTGGACGCCTGCGTCACCCGCCGTATGTCGCCTCGTCAGCGCTGACGCCATCTGTGCACCGGGTGCACGGTGAACCGACGCAGTGCCGTGGATCGAGTCCCCCAAAAGCCGGATGACGTCAGCGTTGCGCAATAAACCAATTTTCCAATAGAAAAATAAACCCAGAAATTCCGATTTTCTGATTTTCAGTATTTTCTCTGAATTTAATCTTTCGGAGGCCCGTTCTCTCTCATACGAACTCCGATTGAGGCGATTCAAGTTTCTAAATTTTTCTAAAATAAAGATCTATCTTCCAGAGCCATTTATTTTCATTTTTGAGCTTGTTTGTATCTCTGTTTTGTATTTATTTGGTTTCGTTGCTTTCTTTTCCGGTAGACGCTAATTCCGAGGGAGCAAACGAAGACTTGGAAGACCAAGACTCGGCATTAGATCAGCAAGGCAAGTCGTAATCCTTTGATCATGTTGATCCTATGTTTGCAAAAGTAATTTACTTTTATACAATTGCATGCTATTTTGTGTATCAGTGCTTATTTCATAGGAGTAGATATGTTCCTAGTTGATATGATGCCACCTTGATTAATGGGATGCCATGTATCCATTGTTAAACCTAGTTTGGGACATTACTAGTTGGACATAATCATTATACCAACATTGGGTTATCGTAGCTATGCTTAGACATGCTTATATATATGTTTGGATCCATATCACATGTTGAATAATGTTAATCTTGACTTAATGAGGTATTGAATCGTGGCCGTTTGCCACTGTTGTAAAATTTGTTGTACCATGGCGGGGTTTGCCATTGGTCTTGGTTGAACGAATTATTTTCCCTCGGGCAAGTGATCGTGTAGTAAAGGGGGTGCTTTTTAGCACATTGGGATGTGGATGTCTTGCCTGAGACAACTTAAGGACTTAATCTTGTGCGCCATTGAACTGGGCCTAACCGTACTACCACAAGTCTGGTATGCGACAGACTTAGCTGATTAATTTGCAATGTCTAGCCTTGAGTACTGCCAATTGGTGGTGTGGGTTCCGGGACAGACGGGTAGATTCGCAAGGCGCAAGAGGGGGCCCTAAGGGGCGAAACCTTAGCGAGCAGTACCGAGTTTAGACAGTGCATTGTAAATACTTTGTCATGTTATCTCTGCGACACACCAAAGGAAGTGTGTTAAGATCAATTGCACAAAGAGATGGTCATGTCTTGTGAGTAAAGTTGTACAACCTCTGCAGAGTGTAAAACTATTCGAATAGCCGCGTCCGCGGTCATGGACAAGCCCGGGAATTTCACACGGGGTATAGAGTATTTCATGAAATATGGAATGTGGAATTGTTGGGATGTGAACGGGGAGTTCACTGTTGTTTTGTTGTCTATCATTGATCTACCAGTTATTTATTTATCTTTTAATAAATATGCTTTCAATCTATTTATTGTATTTCAATTCAAGTTATTGCTTTCTGCAAATGAACCATATAGCCATCCTTGTCAAGCCGTGCATGAATATATTGCATCAGTTCCCTACGGCTTGCTGAGTACTTTTTGTACTCACGGCTATACGCCTTTGTTGATCAGTTGCTGAGGAAGGATCAGGAAATGCTAAGTATCATGAGGAGGAATTCTATGAAGACTACGTGGATTAGGAATGCGTTCCCCAGACGATTGCCTGTGGCATGTCGAATGGATCAAGTTATCTTTTCTGCTGCAATAGTTATTTGTTTCTTAAGCCCTTAAGGCATAATGGTGTAAACATTGACCATAAGGTCGTTTGCTTTATTTAATAATAATTTGCTTCTTCTTAGTTAATTCGTTGTATGGAATGATATTTCATCTATGTTTCCACTGTGTGCACTAGCGTGATCCTGGACTAGTGCAGTATACACAGAGGGTTTCGGATTTGCAAATTAGGGTCTCGACAGAGATGGTATCAGAGCCATATCGACTGTAGGTCGCTATCCTAGTTAGCATGGTCTTCAAAATTATTTTCTAAATTAAACCAACAAATTGGTACTTAATAGTTTTCGTCTCCTCTCGTCTTATTCTTAGGTTCTTATTTCTCTCCTTTGCTGAAACATTTATTCGAAATTTAAATTGATCTTATCTCATGAAACTTCTCAAAGCCTCGAGTTTTCTACAAGGAATCAAATCAAGGAAGATGATGATCTAACCGTTCAGAGTTTGCTAAGAAGACTACCATATAAGATAGGTTTTTGGTGCTTAACGATGTTTGAGCATGTTTTCCCCTTTTCAGTTCATTTACGTTTAGTCTGCGTATATTAGGATTTTTATTACCTGTGTGCCTGGTATGTTGTACACTTGCCCCAAGCACGGTGTTGCAACCATACCTTTAGTTGAAAAAAACTTTATTTGCCTCTTTAATTTGAAGCCTTTTCGGCTAGGTCCTTTTGTCCCTGGGTACCTTCTCCCCTAGATGATCTTACCACTCGTCTACTGCTTTTCCCTCTTACCTATCAAACCCTTATGCTGCATCTCAGATGGTTGACACTCGTTCTGGAGCCGGTCGCAGTTCGCTCGTGGATGCCAGTGCTAGTGCTAGCGCCAACCCCAATCCCAATGCACCACCGCCACCCCCAGCAGTGACAGATCAAAACATGGGATATTTTCTGGCAACTAAGACTCAGCTAATGAATACAATGATGCAAAACATGAACAACATGATGAATCAGCAGAACCAGACTACAGTTGCCCTAGCAAATCTGTTGAACCAGCAGAACCAAGCTACTGCTGCACCTCCTCAAGCTCGTCTCCAGTCCAAGCTAGCCGAATTTATGAGGACTCGTCTGCCAACTTTCTCCAACTCTTCAGAATCATTGGACACCGATGATTGGATTCGCTCCATTGAGAAGAAGCTCGCAATTACTCAGTGCACAGATCGTGAGAAGGTTCTCTATGCCGCTCATCAGCTGGAGGGCACCGCCGCTGAATGGTGGGAGAACTACAGTGCCGCCCATGATGACCCTCAGACTATCAATTGGGCAGAGTTTTCCACTGCTTTCCGCCACTCCCATATCCCAGATGGTAAAGTGGAGATGAAGAAGAATGAGTTCCGAGAGCTTAAGCAAGAAGGAATGCCAGTGAGTGAATACCTCAATAAGTTTTGTAACACACTGAAATTTACTCTAATTTAAATTTTGAAGCATTTTTTATTTTTGAGAATTTCTGAGAATTTATAAGAATTTAATTGGATTTATTCATTTGTGACCTTTCTTGAATTTCAATAATTTCATGCAAAAGTTTATACAAAGTTTTATTGAAAATATTCTATTTGAGTTCCAAATAGCTCAAAGTATTTTCTGGAATTTTTTTAGAATTTTTCTGCTATTTTAAAAGCCCCAAATGATTTAATTGAATTTCTAGAATTATTTTATTCAAAAATCGGGGAAAAACAGATGAACAGTGTTGGGCCAAGCCCGTTCATCGCGCTTTAGCCCGATTCGCAAAACCCTAGCGCGCGCTTTCGAACCGTTGGATCGGGATCCAGCTGTTGTCATCGCGCCACGTCGCCCGTGCGCGTGCGCCTCAGATCGTCACGCTTGGACGGTCGTGATGGAGCCACGTCGGCTCGGCCGAACGCCATCGCCGGAGGAAACGCCGCCGAGCGTTACCGTCATTTCCGCCGCCTGTGTGTGCACGTCGAGGCGCTATTTAGTGCACCGTTGCCACCCCAGTGCTGCACATTTCGAGACGCTTCCGTAGCACTAGCACACGCCTTCCAAGACGCCTCCGCTTGCCCGCAAAAGCTCGCCATAGTTGTTTCCTTTGCGCCGCCGCTGTTCTTCACTGTTTGCTTCACCGTCGGCCCATCTCCGCTGTCGCCGAGGTCACCAGAGTAACGCCCGAGTCAAGCTGCGTCGAACGGGCCACTTCTTCATGCCGAGGGACCACCGTAGCGTCATTGGACGAGTCGTCGTCTCCGTCTATGGCAAGTCTACACCGCCGCACGCCATCGCCAGACTCTGAGCATCGTCGACCGTCGGATCTGCAAGGAGGGGTAAGGATCGTGCCACGTCGCATCTTCTTTGTTTATCCTTAGTAGATCTTAGCCGTTAGATCTCAGATGAATGGCTCGGATGATGCCACGTTGCGCGATAATCAGTAATCGGCTCCGTAAGCCCGCGCCGTTGGATTAGATCTAAATGGTAGAGTTTGGATACGGGTTTGCCCTAACGTTCTGCACCGTACATTTTTGAACGTGCGGGTGAGATTGCGCCGAGCCCTCGCCGAATCAGGATCGGACGCGTGCGCATGTTGACCGGGAACCAGACCAAATCCTGACCGTCGATTTTGAACGAGCCGTCGCGATGTCGATGCATGTCATCGCGTAAAACCGAGGCGTCGCAGTGTTGGTGCAGGTACTAGCCGTTAGATCTGGGGATACCGCCGGATGCGCGACGCGTGTCACACGCATCTCGGTGCGCTGCGGTGCGCGTTAGGAAATCTGACCGTTGTCTTAACGAACGATCCAGATTATACCACGTCGTCGCCCAGCCCTGGTGAACCGAGTTCACGGTGGACCAGAGCCGAACCGTGGACCCAGTCTATCGACCCGAGTGACGTGGCAGCCCAGAGCATGCCACATGTCAGATGATGTCATGCTGACGTCATTTCTCCAGAAAAATATTTCGGCCGAAATTCATTTCTATGCTGACATCATCATGATCCAATGCTGACGTCATAAACGCTATTTTTCAGTATAAAAATAATTCGGAAAAAATCGGATTTTCTAATTTCTGTATTTTCAGATTTTATTCAAACTTCAAATGACTATAACTTTTGCATTTTAACTCGGATTTGGGTTATTCAAATTTCTAAAAATTCATAAAATTGTGATATATTTAATGGTGAATTTTATTTGAATTTTTGAGGTCATTTAGTCTTTCGTATTAGTTATTTATTGCATATATTGTTTGTACGCGTAGACGCAAATTTGCCGGAAGGTTTCGAGGAAGAGTTCGTCGCTCAAGACCAAGCTTCGGAACACGACCAGCAACTCTTTGAAGGCAAGTGATGCTTTGATCATTTTGATCCCAGATTTTAAAATGTAATTTATGCTTTAAAATTATGCATGCTAATTTATTTAAAGTGAATTTAAATTAAATTGGGTAATGTAGCTAATCAACCCATATTATTATTGTCACCATGAAAGTATTATCTGTATGCCCTGAAATCTTTGTCACCCTAGGTTTGATTGTATTAGTTGGATGTTAATATTGTGCCAACACGGGAGGCTAGACCGTGAGTAGATGCTTAGCCTTGCAACGAATCATGAATGATCTTTCGGGAAAGTGCTACAATATTGATTAAAGAAATATTGAATGTATTTTGAAAGTGGTGTGATGATGCCACATGATGAGATTGAGGTACAGAGACATGTGTGGTTCTGTACCGATGTTGAGTTATTGCTGGCATGTGTTGCACAATAATCAACTGGGTGGGAAATGATTTAGACTGGGGCAAGTGGCAAGAGGCTGTGTGCCAGGTGGGCCTGTGTGGCAATGGGTTGATGAGTGATGTGAGTCTGTGTGCCACATTGGGCTGTGTGCCACTGTTGAGTGTTGGAAGTCTTGCCTTGGTCAGTTAAGGACTTCACCTTACAAGCCTTTGATCTAAGTCACCTGTACAACCACATGTCTGGTATGGGACGGACCTAGTTGATTAGGGTTCTTTTATCTTTCCTCTGATACCTCAGGGTGATAGTACATGGGGTGTATTCAGACGGGAGCGTACCTGTGCTACGGCTTGGTGCTCATCCAACGGTGATTGACCTGTCCTATACCTCGGCTCTGTGTGAGGGAAGTGATAGTGAAGGCAATACCGGAGAGGTTCTTTGGTTAAGGTAGAGGTTCCTGAAAGGCTTTGTTACGGACGATCACCTATGTGGTGAATGGTCAGATCTTGTGGGTAAAGTGTACAACCTCTCGCAGAGTGTAAAATCTATTCGAACACCGAGTCCGTGGTATTGGACATTGCTCGGGATTACATCAAGGGTTAGATCTTCAAAAATAAAAATGTGGATTGGGTGGCTGTGTGCGTTGTTAAAATGAACTCATAAATTGTGTGTCGAGAATCTTCAAGAAAAACCATTTGAAGAAATTAGTATTATTATAATTGTTTCACTGCTTTAATCTAAATAAGATACTGGTTTAAAAATGTTGTTTGATGCAAAAGAACCAATTAAGCCAATCCTTTGGAATAAGCTTTGCATATAGTAATAGCGCTGCATTCTGTGCATTACTTGTTGAGTGCCTTGTGTACTCACCCCTCCTTACTTATCAACCCCAACATGAGTGGACGAGTCTACACCAGCGTGGGAGGAGGAGTACAATGAGGATCCGGACAATTAGGGGGCAAGCCCGGTCGGTTGCCTGTGGCAAGATGAAGGCTTCCACGACATTTATTTTATTTCACTGCTATTTCTTTTACTCTGAATAATGTAAGCCCTGCGTGGCTGATTTTATGTAAGGAGACCATAAGGTCGTACAACTCAGTTTATATAAATGTTTGCACTATTTATTCTTATATCGCTGTGAATATCTGTGATGTGCAACCCTGTAAGACTGTGTGTGCTAGCGTGATCCTGGACTAGCACAGAATACACAGAGGGTCCGGATTTGCAGATTCGGGTCCCGACAAGTTCACTCAACTTGCCCGTTACGCTCCAGAGGATGTAGCTACGATGATGCTCGCCAGAAGAAGTTCAAGCGTGGACTCAATCCAGGACTAAAGGTGCAAGTCATTGGCAATGACTATGCAGATTTTCAGCACCTTGTTGATAAAGCTATGCTTATTAAAGAATCTCGTCGTGAATTGGAAGAATCCCGTAAGAGAAAGATGATGCAGCATGGAGCCCACCAGAATCATCAGCAGAGAGTCAGAACCAATGCTCAACAGCCTGCTCGTTTCACTCCTCCGAATGCATTCAGGACACCTGCACCAGCACCTCGCCCAGCTCCTTCAGGCAATCACAACCTTAGCACCAACAGCAATCCACCTCAGAGGACCAGTAATCCAGCTGCAGGAGTCACATGTTTCAACTGTCATGAACTTGGTCATTATGCCAATAATTTCCCAAGGAAGCAAGGTGTGATGCCAGTCCGTTTCAACTTGGGATCTACGCGCCAAGACCCCCGCACCAGGAGCAGGACGTGGAGTGTCCCAGACAACCAACCAAGCCACCAGGACTCCGCCGCCTGCTGGAAGAGGCCGTGTGAATCACGTCACCACCGAGGACGCCACCGCACTGCACGTCATACTAGTTAAGCTCCTAGTCAACTCAAGATTCGCCATGGTTTTGTTTGATTCTCGAGCTACGATTCGCTTGTTTCTCAAGTTCACAGTAAATCATCAATTAAAGACAATGCCTCTTAAGACTATTTTATTAGTGCAATCACGTGGTTCTGATTTGAGTACGAACCAAGGCTGCCCCGAAGTTAAGATATTAATTAGAGGGGTAGAATTTTTAGCCAACCTCATTGTCCTAGACACCAAGTCCCTAGATGTGATCCTAGGAATGGATTGGCTCTCCAAGAACCAAGCAGTTTTGGATTGTGGGAATAGAGAGATCACCTTAACCAGTCCAGATGGAGCCAGGTTAAAAGTTCAAGCCGCTTGATCACCAAGGGATTAAAGTTTGTAGTGCCAAAGGAATAAGTTTGGAAGATGTGCCGTTGCCGGTAATTTCTGATGTGTTTCGCATGAGTTGCCCGGGATGCCACCGACCGAGATATAGAGTTCTTGATAGAACTAGTTCCCGAACACCACCCATTTCAAGAGACCTTATAGGATGCCCGCTAATGAGTTAGCCGAGGTAAAGAGCAGATTAAAGAACTGCAAGATCAAGGTTTTGTTCGACCAAGTTCTTCGCCATGGGGAGCGCCAGTTCTTTTAGTTGAAAAGAAAGATAGAACTCAAAGAATGTGTGTAGATTATCGCTCACTCAATGAGGTCACCATCAAGAACAAGTACCCTCTGCCAAGAATCGATGATTTATTTGACCAACTTCAAGAATCCGGAGTGTTCTCGAAGATTGACTTAAGATCAGGTTACCATCAGTTGAAGATTCGTTAAGAGGATATACCCAAAACAGCTTTTGTTACTCGGTATGGACAATATGAGTATACTGTGATGTCTTTTGGATTGACCAATGCTCCTGCCTACTTCATGACCTTGATGAATAAAGTATTCATGGAATATTTGGATAAGTTTGTTGTTATTTTTATCGATGACATTCTGATCTACTCCAAAAGTGAGGAAGAACATGAGGATCACTTGCGCCAAGTTTTAACGAAGCTAAGAGAAAACCAGCTTTATGCAAAGTTCAGTAAATGTGAGTTCTGGATGAAAGAAGTTGCTTTCCTAGGACATGTCATATCAGCAGAAGGAGTCACTGTTAACCCTGGTAAGATACGAGATGTGCTAAGTTGGGAGTCACCCAAGACGGTACCCCAAATCCGAAGTTTTCTTGGAATGGTGGGATATTACCGCCGTTTCATAGAAGGGTTTTCTAGAAAAGCTAGACCGCTCACTCAACTCTTAAAGAAGGAGAAGAAATTTGTTTGGACACCAGAGTGTGAGCAAAGTTTTCAAGAGTTGAAGAAGTGTTTGACAACTACCCCAGTGCTTATCCTGCCAGATAATAGGAAGGATTTTGAGATATTCTGTGACGCATCCCGACAAGGACTCGGTTGTGTGATAATGCAAGATAAGAAGGTTGTAGCGTATGCTTCGCGACAACTAAGGCCACATGAAGTTAACTATCCTACCCACGATTTGGAATTTGCAGCCGTAGTGCATGCTTTAAAGATTTGGCGTCACTATCTCATTGGTAATCGCTGTGAGGTTTACACTGATCACAAGAGTCTGAAGTATATCTTTACCCAAGCTGACCTCAATATGAGACAAAGAAGATGGTTGGAATTGATCAAGGACTATGACATTGGGATTCATTATCATCGAGGCAAAGCCAATGTCGTAGCCGATGCTTTGAGTAGAAAGAGCTACTGCAATACTCTGATGATTAAGGAAAGTCAGCCAGCCCTTTATAAGGAATTTTAGAAGGTTAGTTTGGAATTGGTTCAGGAAGGGTATTTAGCTACTTTGGAAGTACGCCCTACGTTGGAAGATCATATTCGAGAAGCACAGGTAGATGATGCTGATGTCAAAGAGATTAAGAGAAATATGAAGAAAGGAAAAGCCCCAGGTTTCACTGAAGATGAGTGAGGTACTATTTGGTACGAGAAGCGTATTTGTGTACCAGATCAGAAAGAGCTTAAGGAGTTGATTCTCAAGGAAGCGCATGAGACTTTATACTCCATCCATCCTGGAAGTACCAAGATGTATCAAGACCTCAAGGAAAGGTATTGGTGGCCTAGTATGAAGCGTGAGATTACAGAGTATGTTGCACTCTGTGATGTCTGCCAGAAGGTCAAGGCAGAGCATCAGAGGCCAGCAGGATTGCTGCAGCCATTGAAGATTCCAGAGTGGAAGTGGGAAGAAATTGGTATGGATTTCATTACCGGATTTCCTAAGACTCAAGCAAGTTATGACTCGATCTGGGTAATAGTGGATCGATTGACTAAGGTAGTCCATTTTATTCCAGTTAAGACTATCTATGCAGGGGATAAATTAGCAGAGTTATATATGTCAAGGATCGTCAGTCTTCACGGAGTGCCTAAGAAGATAGTGTCTGATAGAGGAACCCAATTTACTTCTCGTTTTTGGCAGAGTCTGCATGAAGCCATGGGAACTCATCTCAGGTTCAGTACTGCCTATCACCTTCAAACCGATGGACAGACTGAGTGTGTGAATCAGATTCTTGAGGATATGTTAAGAGCTTGTGCCTTAACCTATGGTGCCAAGTAGGACAAGTGTTTGCCCTATGCCGAGTTCTCGTACAACAATGGTTATCAGGTCAGTCTGCAAATGTTGCCTTTTGAAGCCTTATATGGAAGAAAGTGCAGAACCCCTCTCAACTGGAAGGAGTCGGGAGAAAGACAATTGTTTGGCCCTGCCATACTGCAAGAAGCCGAAGAGCAAGTCCAATTAATTCGAGATCGCTTAAAGATCGCCAAAGCGCATGTAAGAGTTATGCAGATAATCGTCGTCGAAATTTGAGTTTCGAGCCCAATGATTATGTGTATCTCAGAGTCACCCCTCTCAAAGGAGTTAAGAGGTTTCAAGTGAAAGGAAAGCTTGCCCCTAGATACATGGGACCGTTCAAAATCTTGGAACGAAGAGGCGAGGTTGTCTACAAGTTAGAATTACCTCAGTCTTTTGCCGGAATCCATGATGTGTTCCATGTATCGCAGTTGAAGAAATGCCTGCGTGTGCCAGAGGAACAGATGCCATTGGAAGCCATTGATTTGCAAGAGGATCTTACCTACAAGGAGCAACCAGTGAAAATTTTGGATATAGCAGAGCGTATCACGAGGAGCAAGATCATCTGTTTTTGCAAGGTCCAGTGGAGCCATCATTCAGAAGAGGAAGCTACTTGGGAGCGCGAAGAGGATCTGAAGTCCGAGATTCCCCACCTATTCTCTAGCCAGCTTGAATCTCGGGGTCGAGATTCCATTTAAGGGGGGAGGTTTGTAACATCCCAAAAATTAAGTTTTGGAATGTTGAATTCAAAAATAAACCATTTGCATTTTTCTTGAATTAATTCCAGCTTAATTTGAATTTTCCATTAATGGAAGGATTTAATTTGACTAAACTATTCATCAAACTAAAGATTTTCAATTTTAGTTGGGTTCATTGTGCCCCAAGGATTTTTTATGTATTTTTCGAGATTTTTTTGAATTTATTTGCTATTTATTTGAATTTATTTGAACTTATTCGAATTTATGGAGTTTTGATTAATTGGAAAAGGTTTTATTTTTCTAAAATCCTTCGCCGAATCTCTCTTCGCCCAACTCTTTCCTCTCCGCCCGCTTGGCTCTGCACAAGGCACTTCAACCAACCAGTGTTGCATCGGCCGTCGACGACGCACGCGCGTGTGGTCTGCGATGCGCCGCCGCCGCGCCCGCGAAACCCTAACCCTAGCCGCTGCGCGGCGGAGTCCGCGCCCGCCGCCCTGCAGTCCGCACCTTCACGCCCCTGCACCTATTTAAGGCGCCACACGCCCCGAGGATCCTCTCGCGCCGCCTCTTTTGCCTCTCGCCGCAGCCCGAAGCCGCCGCCGCCGCTCGCGCGAGCTCGCCGTTGCTTTCGCTGCGCCGAGACCTTCCGCCGCCCGGATCTCCGCCGTTGGTCCTCCTTCGCCGTTGCCGTTTGCTCGCCTGAGTTCGCCGCGTCGCCCTGTCGCAGACCCGCGTGGAACCGCGCCCGATTCATCGCCGTTGCGCCGTTTGCCGTGTTTTCTTCCCCAAGTCCGGTGAGTTTTGCCCCGCCGCTCGCCGTCGTTCTCCTTCACCGATTCATGGCCGTTCGATCGCCAACCGACGCTCCTGATCGCGCCACGTCTTTCGCCGCCCGTGCCTTGTTCTCAGCCGCCGATCTCGCGCAGGCCGCGCTGATGCGCGACTAGTGGACGCCTGCGTCACCCGCCGCGTGTCGCCTCGTCAGCGCTGACGCCATCTGTGCACCGGGTGCACGGTGAACCGGCGTAGTGTCGTGGATCGAGTCCACCAAAAGCCGGATGATTTCAGCGTTGCGCAATAAACCAATTTTCCAATAGAAAAATAAATCCAGAAATTCCGATTTTCTGATTTTCAGCATTTTCTCTGAATTTAATCTTTCGGAGGCCCGTTCTCTCTCATACGAACTCCGATTGAGGCGATCCAAGTTTGTAAATTTTTCTAAAATAAAGATCTATCTTCCAGAGCCATTTATTTTTATTTTTGAGTTTGTTTGTGTCTCTATTTTGTATTTATTTGTTTTCGTTGCTTTCTTTTCCAGTAGACGCTAATTCGGAGGGAGCAAACGAAGACTTCGAAGACCAAGACTCGGCATTAGATCAGCAAGGCAAGTCGTAATCCTTTGATCATGTTGATCCTATGTGTGCAAAAGTAATTTACTTTTATACAATTGCATGCTATTTTGTGTATCAGTGCTTATTTCATGGGAGTAGATATGTTCCTAGTTGATATGATGCCACCTTGCTTAATGGGATGCCATGTATCCATTGTTAAACCTAGTTTGGGACATTACTAGTTGGACATAATCATTATACCAACATTGGGTTATCGTAGCTATGCTTAGACATG
The DNA here is from genome assembly GCA_036346275.1 of Otatea glauca. Lineage (NCBI taxonomy): Eukaryota > Viridiplantae > Streptophyta > Magnoliopsida > Poales > Poaceae > Otatea > Otatea glauca. The sequence continues at coordinate 51,636,266 of CM070711.1, forward strand.
CTTATATATACGTTGGGATCCATATCACATGTTGAATAATGTTAATCTTGACTTAATGAGATATTGAATCGTGGACGTTAGCCACTGTTGTAAAATTTGTTGTATCATGGCGGGGTTTGCCATTGGTCTTGGTTGAACGAATTGTTTTCCCTCGGGCAAGTGATCGTGCAGTAAAGGGGGTGCTTTCTAGCACATTGGGTGTAACATCCCAAAATTTTATTTCAAAAATAGGATAATTTATTTTTAAATTATTATTTTTATCGGTTGCCTCAAGTTTATTTGTCTCCTCTTTATTTTCTTGATTTCTCTTGAGTTCAAAAGAATAATACTTTTGCCTATTTTTAGAAAAACTTAAAACTATTTCCTTAAAAAAATTAATAATAAAAACCCTATTTAAGTTGGAATTAGTTTTTTTAAAAAAATATATCACAAGGAACTTCGGTGAATTTTCCCATTATTGGTTAAAATCCTGATTTCAAAATCTTTCCAAAAGTCTCATCAATTAAAAATACAGTTTGGAAACAAAATAAAAGATTTGGTTTTGCTAAAACTATCTTATTTAATATAAATAAACCTAAGGGAATTTCTGCGAAATTTCCAACATTTGTCAAATTATATATTTTCTAAAGCCTTTCCAAAGCTTTATCAAAATAAAAATATATGTGGATATAAAAATAAAATATTTAGTGGTACCAAAATATTTTAGTTGATCTCAAAATGTCCTAATTAAACTCCCTGAAATTTCTTAGAATGTTTGGGGTTGTTTTAGTATTTTCCAAATTAAAAAGATATTAAAAATAATATAAAAGTATTTACTGTGCACGAATAAAATTATTATTTTATGTAATAATATTTTATTTGTGTTACTAAGGCTGTGGGTCACGTCCCAGATTTTTCCCGGATTTTTAAACGGTTTTTGATATTTATTTCGATTTTATGGGGATACTTAATAATTCGGATAAAATAATAGTAATTGCTACAGTAACTCCGGCAGTTTTCAGTCCTAACTCCGGCGAGCTCTCCTGGTCACTGCCGATCTTATTTTGATCTGAAATTTTTACCATAGCTTCCTCTTGCTGTCCTCTACATCCAGTAAAATCAGATTTTGCAAATGCCTACCGGAGCACCTTCGGCAACCGATTTTCTTCCCAACTCCGGCGAGCTTTTCCCGTTGATCCATTACTCCTTTGTTGCTGAGAATTGAACCCTAGGCGCCTATCCTCATTCCCCACATCATACTCAAAGATCAGCATCAGAATCGCAACAGAGCTCTCTCGGCAAGCCTTTTTCCCCAACTCCGGTGAGTACTTCGGCGAGCTCTCATCTGGCGCCCCAACTCCGCTCATCCTCAAATTTTTGTGGAGGACCCCATGAAAGTTGCAACACCTCTGTAAATCAGTTTTGGAAAATTCCAAACAGAGCACCGCCGCGACTGTTTTTCCTACAACGCCGACGAAGCTCTCCCGCGCCTCTCGTCGGCTGGTTTTTGGCATCGCGTTCCTCGCCGACTGGGTGAGTTGTCGAGGACCCCCATGAAGGTTGCAACACCTCTGTAAATCAGTTTTGGAAAATTCCAAACAGAGCACCGCCGGCGACCGTTTTCTCCTACAACGTCGACGAGCTCTCCCGGGCGCCCCTCTCGTCGGCTGGTTTTTGGCATCGCGTTCCTCGCCGGCTGGGTGAGTTTTTATGAAATCCGCTCACGTAATCTTGTGCCTTATTGTCAGATATATCTCTCCACAAAATTTGGTGCAGTTCCATCCGCGGAATCAAAAGTTACGGCCGTTCTAATCTCAAATCTTGCTGCTGCTTGTTCTCCTCGGTTTTTGCGAGTTTGACCGTGAAATATTTTCTGTAGACTCCTCTTGATGTCCTGTACAGGGTGCTCACCCTAACTCAAGGTTTGGCCCGCTGGTTTGTGCAGAAAAATCAATCCTTCCCGATCGATCGCGCCCAACGGCGTAAAACTTCGCGCGTGTTCCCGCTGATCCGTAAGGTAAAACTTAGATCCGTCAAGATCATATTGTGCCAAATGATTCCAGATAGCTCTCTCAGTAAATTTTGGTTAGGTTTCATCCACTATTTTAATAGTTATGATCGCTTGATCTATTAGCGTTAGCGTACCGCTCATCGGTAGTTTGTGATCTGATTTTGGGTTGCCGCCAACCGCTTATACCGCTGAGATCGACGCCGTGTTCTACGTGGTGCTCACTTCCTCCGCTGTTCCATCCTCCAAAATTTTAATATTCGCTATCGCCGCTTTTTGCCACCGCCAAGGCTGCCTTGTGCCACCAACCATTTTGGTTTGTCGTGGCTATGTCATTGTGTCCGTAAGATCATTATCCCCTGCTTTGCCCACCGCTGAAGTTCATTGATCCCCGCTGCCGCCAAAGCCATGTTCTAGAATCTACCCGACGCCTTTTGGCCTAGTCCTTCGTGGTCGGTGCGCATTTCGTTCGCCATCTTTGGTAACCTTTAATCGCAGAGCCAGCCCTACCATCCTACCCTATGCCAAGTGTATTCATCCTTGAATCGCTTCGCCAAACCCGACTTAACCCTTGGTCCAATTTATCGCTAAGGCCACGATATGTGTACCCCGCAGATCTCAAACCAAATTGGAGCCATGTCATGATCTCGCTGCCCTATCTTTCAACCGAGGGTTGCCACCTTATAATCTCATAAGTGTTCTATTAACGCTTCACCTTCATCGTTAACGTCCCGTCGTTAACGTCCCACCGTTAACGTTCCGCTGCTAACGTTTCTTCGTTAACGTTCCACCGTTAACGCTTTGCTCTCGCTTCGCTATCATCGCATACGCGCATTCCAGCAAGAGCGTAGCGCGATGTCATTATCCTTTCATCATCCTATCGTGATCTAACCCCATTCCTTGTGAGTCTGGCTTTATCTTTCGATCATCTGCAAAGCCGGATCAAAACCTAACTTAAGACCGGTTCGATGGACTGAGTTCATCGTGAGCCGCTACCGCCAAGATTAAGTGTTTTCCTCGTTGTGTCCACCGTAGTAAGATATTTGTACTGCCTTACTACATATCGCCATCGCCTCGTTATCGCCAACTCTCTTCTTTGATGTATGATCAACCCCGATCGGATCGCATCGAATATCGATTCTATCCGCCCTTGTCTTATCCTCAAAATCTAATCGCCATTAACCTAGAATTCATTCGTGGACTTGGTCGATAGACCATTGGCCATATGTCATATCCTCGTGCCATATCTATTCTATTAGTCTATCTTTCTTTGTTTGATCTGTATTTGTTTAGTCAACAAAAGTCAACATTAAGCATCGCTTAGTTCATCATGAACTAACATATCTTTATGGACCCGATCTATAGATCAAGAGCCCATATGTCAATATCATTCAATCGAGTTAATTAATCTCAAGGATATCCTCGAATATACTCCGCCTTTCCCTAATTATCATCGAACCTTCTTGATAAATCTTCAAAGCTCGTTTTCTTTCATCCGATCTTCGATCAAATCTAAGTTCCTAAATTCAATCCTTCCGCTCAGCATCAATCTAATATTAAATTGAGTTTATTTGAATTGCTTTTGAGTTTTGTTGTATTTGTGCTTCTTTGTCGTTAGACGGTCGCCCGTGGTTACCCAAGTAGTCAAGGACGAGGAAGTCAAGCATTCGATTGAAGAGCCAAAGGTTGAGGAAGCCAAGATCAATTAAAAGAGTAAAGAGCAGTTTATAGCAAGTGCCGTGCAAGTTGTGCTTTGATCATGTTGAACCTACGATTACAAAAACTGCTATATTGTTTTACTTTATTGCATATTATTTGACATGTACAAATGTCTTCAATTAAATTTGGGACTTAGCTATTATACCCCAATTGATCTATACCCTACCTTGCCATTTGTATACCATGATATATTGTCACCCTAGATTGGTTCATTATAGTTGGTTAGTAATAATAATCATGTGGGATGGTTAGACCGTATTAGTTGCTTAACCATGCCATGTCATCACATGTACTTTAGTCTTTGATAAATAATCTTGACTAATGGAATATGGAACGATGTTATGAACTTGTGTGTCATGTGGTCACATCGATGAGATTGAGTTGCGTGGCGAGAGGATGTCACGCAACGAGGTTAAATTGTCGATGGCACGTGGTGCTTGGTAATCAACCGTGGTTATGATTTAGATTGGGGCAAGTGGCAAGGGGCGAGAATGCCAAGGTGGGCCCGATGGGCGGGGGGTATGTGGAAGTCTTGCCTCGATCATCTTAAGGACTTAACCTTGCAAGTCTTTGACTGAGTCAATCATGCGACCACACGCCCGAATGGGACAGACCTAGTTGATTAGGGTTCGATATCTTTCCTCCGATACTCGTGGTGACAAAGACACGAGGGTGTATTCAGACGGAGCGACTGCGGCCGCGCTTGGTACCCATCCAACGGTGTTGGCCTGTCCTATACTTCGGCTGGCACTGCGTGAGAGGAGTGATAGCGAAGGCAACACCGGAGAGGTTCTTTGGTTAAGGTAGAGGTTCCTGAAGGGCTTTGTCGTGAATTCTCTTCCGGTACACCAAAGAAAGTGTGCTAATGGCGGGCACCAAGAGAATATCACGTCGTGTGGGTAAAGTGCATAACCTCTCGCAGAGTGTAAACCTATTCGAATAGCCGTGCTCACTGTGATTGAGCAAAGCTCGGGAATTACAATTAAGGGTTAGACTTTTGAAATGAAAACTTGAATGGGATGGCAGGATTGCCATGAAAGGTTGGAATTTGACATAGGATTGAAACTTGGTTTACTTTAAATGAATCAATCTATCTATTTGTTATTTGTTTTCTGATCTTTACAATCTATTTATTGTATTTGTTCATAAATGCCGCTTATTGCAAAATAGCCATAATAGCATTTTCCTTTGGAATAAGCCCTACATATAGTTACATAGAATTGCATTCTGGCACAACTTGTTGAGTGCTTTATGTACTCACCCTTGCAACACAAAATCATCGGGCTGAGGAGAAGACTCATGGCGTGCCGAGCGCCGCAAGTAAATTTGTAAGTCTAGGGGTCGCTGTTCCACTCCTCGAATGGTTAGACTCGTGAGTCCAAGATGTATAACCGTTCGGCCAAGGTCCCTACCCATTCATGTGATGGTGTTGTATTACTCTTGGTACGTATGATCGCACAAAGTTTTACAAGCGAGAATGCCAATGGCTTAGCGAGATGGGTTTGATGCTCTCTCTCTCTCTCTCTCGCTCGCGTTCTCGCTCTCTCTTTCTCGCTCTTCTTTCTCGCCTCTCTTTGAATCGCTTAGCCCCGCCTCCTTTTACGTAAGGAAGGGGCAGGTTACATCGAGTTGGGAGGAAGAGCGAGGTGACCTATGCTAGAGCTCCGCCCTTCGCCCCGTGGATCGGTCGCCACCCGCCTTGCCCATGCCGGGTTGGTAGCCTTGGTGGTCGGGAGGTTAGGTATTCCCGAAATAGCGCACTTGCCCTCTCGTGACCCTTGCGACGCCGACGCCGAGGTGCGTGACGTTGGTGCCGCCGAGGGAGCGCGGCGCCGCGGCCGTGACGCGGATCGGTTGATGGGGCCGAAGCTTTGTCTTCTGCAATACCGATCTTCTTGGGAAGGAGCCACTTGCCCTTGTATAGTCGCCCGATTGACCTTATTCGGGGTACGTGGCGGTAGGCCGATGAGGACGACACGCGGCACTCGCCGCTCGCCACCTTGGTTTGGTTGAGTCGGAGATCCCGCCCGCCAAGAGGGGGTCGGGAGCGCTGTCCGTCGGATTCGCCTCCCGCCGGCCGGGAGCGGATGCCTTGGCGCGTCTCGCAGCGATTCGGTCGGCGGCGGCGGCGCGCCCGTTGGGTCGAGATATGCTTGAGGTCGCCGCTCGCCGCCGGGCCGTTGGGGTATCCTTTTATTAGTATTCGCCAAGAGTCCCGAACTCCCTGCGATTTCGCAGATTCGGTTGGGGTTGAACTTGGACGAAGTGGTGGCTGGCTCGTAGGTCGGTCCACCGATCCGATTAAGCGATTTCCGCCGTGTGCTTCGCTGGATCCGACGGCTGTCCCGAGTTTGGCCGGGGCATTTGAACCGCCGGGCTTTTATCGCCTCTGCGCATGCCGAGTATAGTTTGCGCGCCACCGCCGCTCGCCTTCTTGATCGCTTTGTCTCGTGAAGGATGCTTCGCTTTTCCAAGACCCGCATTTACTCGAGACGCTTAGCCTCCCTTCGTCCGGATATATATATATGTGCGCTGTGAGCTTGCTTGAAGGGGATGAGAGCTTTTTCTTTTGTTCTTTCAAATGGCTTTGAGACACCCTCTAGTCTTTAGCTTCGCGATGGCGCGCGGCGGAAGAAGAAGATCCTCCGCCGAAGCTTTGGGCTGAGTTCGACCAGCGATGGCCGAGCTTAGGAGGAAGAAGCCGCAGCCCGTGACGCCGCTCGTTGACGCCGCCGAGGCCGCCCGAGGCTCGAGGTGGTAAGGGGGCCCTTCGAGGCGATGGCGCAAGGGCACCGACCGTAGTTGGTGCGGCCGTGTTGATGTCGCTGAACGGCACGAGGCATCGCTTGTTACTTGCGCGCGCGCGGCAGTCCTGCCGACCGTGCAAGGGCCTACCAAAGATGCCGCCGGTGCCACCGATGCCGCACGGATGTTTGATAGGTTCTAGGCGTGGGTAGAGTCCGCTGGTGCGGCGTGGCCACTCTTGTATCCGCTGGCATCGTGTGTAAAGTTTGAGCTCATGGCCTATAATGAAATTTTCTTTTCTTTATGAAAATGTCTTTGGCGATGAGTTTGCTTTAATTTTAATCGCTGTGGATCGCGCCTTGGCTGGCAGGCGTCCGGATGCCTCGTGAGGTTCGTGTCCGAGTGCTCGCTTAACGTCGTAGCTAGAGCGGTGCCTTGGCCGGCAGGACGACCGGATGCCTCGTGAGGTTCGGGTGTCCGAGGTTTGGGTGTCCGAGTGCCTTGGTCCGAGTGCAGGGCGACGACCGATGCCTCGTGAGGTTCTCGTGTCCGAGTGCCTTGGTCGGCAGGACGACCGATGCCTCTGTGAGGTTCGTGTCCGAGTGCCTTGGTCGGCAGGACGACCGGATGCCTCGTGAGGTTCGTGTCCGAGTGCTCGCTTAACGTCAGAGCAGACAGTGCCTTGGTCGGCAGGACGACCGGATGCCTCGAGAGGTTCAGTGTCCGATCGCTTTGGTCGGCAGACGACCGGATGCCTCTCGAGAGGTTCGGTGTCCGATCGCTTTGGCTGGCAGGACGACCGGATGCCTCGTGAGGTTCGTGTCCGAGTGCTCGCTTAACGTCAGTAGCTAGACAAAGGCCTTGGTCGGCAGGACGACCGGATGCCTCGAGAGGTTCGTGTCCGATCGCTTTGGTCGGGCAGGATGACCGGATGCCTCTGAGAGGTTCGGTGTCCGATCGCTTTGGCGGGGACGACCGGATGCCTCGTGAGGTTCGTGTCCGAGTGCTCGCTTAACGTCAGAGCAGACAAAGGCCTTGGTCGGCAGGACGACCGGATGCCTCGAGAGGTTCGGTGTCCGACCGCTTGGTCGGCAGGACGTCCGATGCCTCGAGAGGTTCGGTGTCCGATCGCTTGGTCGGCAGGACGACCGATGCCTCGTGAGGTTCGGTGTCCGAGTGCTCGCTTACCGTCGTAGCCGGACGTGAGTGCTCGCTACCGTCAGAGCTGGACGGTGCCTTGGTCGGCAGGACGACCGATGCCTCTCGTGAGGTTCTAGTGTCCGATCGCCTTGGTCTGGCAGGACGACCGGATGCTTCGTGAGGTTCTAGTGTCCGACCGCTTTGGTCGGTAGGACGACCGGATGCCTCGTGAGGTTCGTGTCCGAGTGCTCGCTTAACGTCAGAGCTAGACAAAGGCCTTGGTCGGCAGGATGACCGATGCCTCGAGAGGTTCGTGTCCGATCGCCTTGGTCGGCAGGACGACCGATGCCTCGTGAGGTTCGGGTGTCCGAGTGCTCGCACCGTCGTAGCTGGACGTGAGTGCTCGCTACCGCCGAGCCGGACGGAGTGCTCGCTACCGTCGTAGCCGGACGCGGGGCATCCTTCTCGAGTCCTCGTCGCGAGGGTAGCCGCGAGGAATGGCCGCCGCCTATCCCACATGTATACCCCATCCGCAGTGTGGGACCCGAGGGGATGAGCGCGCGTGCACTGCGCGCTGGTTTGAACGCCGTGCTCGTGGAGCTAATAGCGGTAGTCCGAGTGGGTCCCGGGAGGTCCCGCCAAGGGGACCCTTCCGAGCGACGGTCCCTGCAGTAGGGTGTCCTGCCCTACGTGGGGCGACCCATAAAAACCTTTCTACTCAATCCCGATGGACTCTAGGTCGTCCCACACCCGAGCACACTGGTCGCCGCCATTGATGAGCTCCCGGAGAGTGTGAAGTATGGTCTCGACGCGAGTAGAGGTGATTAGGCCGTCACCGACCTAACCGAGGGCCCACTGTGGCTCACCTCATACCGCCCCTTGCTCAAGTTTTTTCTGGGCGCCTTATACCCATCCGTGGGGTAGGCCTTCAACCCACGCCCCGCTGGCCCTCGGCGCAAGCCACAAAGCTTTGCCGCCTTGGGCCGCAGCCCGTTGGCTTCGCGCGCCGAGCAACTGCTCCGCCTAAAGGCGAGACCGAGAGGTTACGGACACGTTGTTCGGGCGGCGCTTTATGGCCCTCTTGTCACCGACAAGACAGGATTAAAAGCGAGTGGTATTGGAAACTGGAGTTACCAGTCGGGCGCGACAAAGTAGGTGGTCGCGACGCTCGCTTGACGGGCGCTCGCTTGGCGGGCGCTCGCCGCCCTCTATAAATACGCCTGGGTGCTGAGTGGTCACGCTTGCCTTGCCTCTCGTCTTCAAACAAGAAAAGCACCAGAGAGCTAAGGAAAGAAACCTCACCTTTCTTTCTCACCTTCCACCGTCTCCCCGTGAAGATGTCGTGGCCGAGTGTCAGCAAGAAGACAAACGCGGCGCCGCTTGGTGAAGAAGGGCTTCTCATGCCGCAGACCTTTCCTACCGAGGGTGCCGACCGGCTGGCACCGCTGCCGCGGGCGACGAGATCGCGGTGCCCGCCGCTTCTTCGAGCGCGACTTTGGCTCGCCACGCACCCGCTCGTCCGGGGCTCTTGTTTCATTACAAGGTGGAGGTGCACCATCTCAACCCCAATGGGGTCCTCCACATCGCCATCTTCATCACGCTGCGGCCTTCTTGGGGATCGAGCCGCGACCGGGTGTTGTGGAGGCACTTTTTCCGTGCAAGGCTCGAAGGACAGCCGCCGGAGCGCGGCGCCTGGTGGCTCGCCTCCGCCGCCGCCTGGCCGGAGCACGGAGTACTGGAGGTAAGCCGCTCGCCCAACAAGGGTCGGCGTTCAATGGCTCTACGCTCAAACGCCGGCGACATACGCCGCTTTCACCACCGAAGCTTCCATGGTGGAGGAGCGTGGAACTGGGCGCCAAAAGAGGGAGAAGAATAAGCCGCCCCGATCGTGGAGCGATCGTGGCTCAAAGGAGGCGGGCTCACCGGGACGTGGTTGTAGCGCGCTTTATGGGGATGCGCGGTAACCACTTGTGCACAGCCGCACTCGCTCCGCATGCGGGCCGTCCGACCGGCGAGGATGGCGTAACCCGAGCCGCCGCTGCTCGAGGTGGAGGCCCGTGGCGGCCGTTACGGCGGAAGCGCCACGGTGGCCGCGATGGCCACCCGAGCCATTCTCGGCGCTTTTTCGCCAACCGTAAGCCGGTGAAATTCTTTCGCTTTCTTTCTTTGTCCTTAGCACTTGACCGACATTCCCGCATCCTCTCGTGGGCTCATGGGGATGTCTTCCTGTGCGCCGCCTCCCGGGATAAGGAAGGACCATATGCCGCCCGCGAGGACTCTAGAGGCCGACTCTCCCGTAAGAAGCGGAAGGAGGAAAGGAGGAGGAAGAAAAGGAACGGAACGCTGGCAGCAAGGCGCGCGAGGATGTGTCTGAGACCACCGCCGTGGGGACAACCTCCATCGACACGGCGCGGAGTGCCTCGCCACCCCTATGGTGGGTTTTTCACGACCGCCGATCGGCGGCGGCCCGAGCGTGGACTCGCCGAGGCGGCATCACGGCCCCGTGGGCTGCATCCCCAGCGGGGTGATCTTGCGCTAAGGCCGCCGCAAACGTCTCTACCGGAGGTGGCTCGTGGAAGCGACCGGCCGACTTGCCCTTGGCGGGGTCGCCAAGAGGCGCGCGTGCCACGCACCCGCCGCCTTGTAAGTGTATTCTTTATTGGAGCATTTTTCTTTTGGCAAAGCCGCCCGAGCGACTCTTGAATCTTTGCAACGCAGCGCTTTATACGGGGTGACCGTGGGGCGTGCTACATCGCCCGCGCAGTAACGGCGCCGCGGTGATTTCGGTGACCTTGATGGGTCGGTGAAGGTCGCGGCGGGCGCCCGAGGGCGCGTCGCCTTGAGGACGGGGCCCCACCCGAGGTCGTGCCCGAAGAAGAATCTCTCCGCGCTCCGGCTGGGACTCCACCCGACGACGTGATCGCTGCCGAGGATGAGACAATGGCGCCGCCGGTGATCGCGCTGGGCCGTGGCGGAGCCGGCGACAGAGGTGCCCGACCCGCCCCGTGGGAGGTGCCGATCGATGCCCTCAGCGCAGTCGCCGAGGGGGTTTCAAGGGTTGACTCGTCACCCTTGCCCATGGTGCTTTGATCGGCGACGCCCCGCCCGAACGGCGAGCGAAGGCGCCACGCCGTGTAATTCCCGGTCGGGCATCGCGGGTCGCGGAGGAGAGCGAGTGGGCCGCCTTCGGCAAAGCGCGCTGACACCGGCGAGATAGGGCGATCCGTGAAGGTCCGCCCTTGCTCAAGTCTTCCACCGTGACGCCGGATATGATGGTCGGGAGTCCACCACGCCTGTAGGTCACCAAAAGTTTCGATTCGCTGCACATTTTTGATGGTTCTTCCGCGTGCGACTAACTGAGTGTCCACATTTTTGCAAAGACTTGCGGCTCGCGTGCAGGCGTCGTTGAGTTTCGCAGCCCGACACCAATGGCATGGCGGTAGCGGAGGAGTGCAATGGTTGCGCTTGAGTCGCACTTCCAGCCCAGAGGCCCCGGCATTAGCGGTCTGAGGCGGTGGTGATCCGCCAAGGATTTGAAGAGGCCTCAAAGGCCCTTTATGATGAGCGCCAGGAGCCGAGGCCTTGAGGGCTAAAGTGGCGGAACCGAGTCCTCGACGACGAGGTCACCGAGGCCAAGAATGCCGCCGCTGCCGCTGAGGGGATCGCGCAGACGCAGTAACACGCCCGCGACCGAGCGAACAAGGCTCGGGGACGCCGCCTGAGTTCGCCCGAGCGCGATCGCCGTATGAGCCGGCCGAGTCAAGACTTCATACGAGGCGTCAAGTCGGAAGCCGCAACCGACCAACTCGCGCCGTAAGTGTCTCAACCTTCGCTTAAGTTTGGGGGCGACCCACAGGCGAACTTATCCAAAATCTCCGCACCGCAGAGGCGCAGAAGAACTGAAGGCCGCCGTGGAGGCGCAGAAGAACCGAGCACGCCGCGGAGGCGCAGAACGGCTTCGATGCCCGCGACGTGGCGATCGTGGGCCGACGAGGCCCGGCGGCGTTGAAGGTTGCGGAGGACGGTCGGGCCGAGATGAGCGCCGAACCGAGGCCTCCGCAAGGCCGGCTGGGAGGTCTCGCGATCGCATCCTTGGAGACGGGCAGCCCGAGTGCCTTGCCCTCGCCGCCCGAGTGCCGACCGAGAAGAGGCGGTGGTCACCGGCCGCGCTTGAGCTTCATCGGCGCCGGTCAACACCATCTCGCACCACGACGGCATCGACTCGCGGTGGTGGGGAGCGAGCGTAGCTGGGAACCGGACGATGAGGAGATCGACGGTTCGAGCTCCTGGTCGAAGCCGCACGCCCGGAGATCGCCACCGCATCCCGCCGCAGCCACCCTCCAGAAGCCGAGGCGCCAACTCTCCGCCTCGCCACAGTCGCCCGCCAAGAAGAATAGAAAAGTTAGCTTTATCCTTCTTAGATTGTAAAGACCGCTATTTAAACAATCTTGAATTTATCAAGTCCTTAATCGCCCTCGCCCTTTTTCGTAGATGATGAGCGCTTGGCCAACCATAGCCTTAAGGACCGCAGGGTCACTTGCGCGTAGGTCGGGTCGCTTTGGGAGGAGCGAGGTGGATTGAGACTTGGCTATGTAGCTGTTAGGCGCACTTGTGAGGGATAGGAGTGTTCTAGACCGCCAGTGGATCTTTCCACTCGGCACTTCCTTCTTCCGCCAAGTGCTACTTAGCAACCATAGCCCGCCGGGCGAGGCCGTAACACTTGGGTTGAGAGGTTACCTCTGGGATGGACCTCATGACCGGTCGGGTCACGCAATCATAAGCTGCGGATAGCCGAGTTCGTGCGGGGAGGAGTGTTCTCATCGACCCAAAGGTCACCCACTCGTACTTCCTTCTTCCGCCAAGTGTTAGCAACCATAGCCGGGCGAGGTCAGAGCACTTGGGTCAAAGGGTTACCGCGGGAAGGACCTTGTGGTCGGCTGGTCATCAACCCGCGCAGTTACGACCGGAGTAGCCTGAACGGGCGCCGAAGGCAGCTTCGAGTCGTCGCGATGGCCACTGTGTGCTCGGAAGGAAGAAAGTAAAGAGCATGCTAGGAAGAGGAAAAGAGTTTAGGATAGAATCGCTTTAACTTTTCTATATTCCATGCATTTGGAAGGATGCGCCGCCTTGTCCTTGAGCCGAAGGTGCCAGCAGCCGAGGATTCAGCACGACGGTGAAGGGCCTTCCTGTGTGGGGCGACACCAGGCTTATCCTTGCCGGTCCGACCCGACGCAGACCAGTCGCCAAGATCGAAAGACCGCCTCAACTCGGGCGCGGCCGTGGTAACGCCGCGCAGCTTGTTGATATCCGCCGATCGCAGACGGCCACGTTAGCGCGCCTCGCCGATCCGTCGACGGAGTCTTGTTGTGTACGAGCCTCCGAGCCTCCTCGGCTTGCGCCTTGGGGCGCCATACCCAGGTTCGTTCGCGCAAGACGGCCTCGCACCGTATACCATAAAGAACGGTGTGAACCCGGTCGCTCGGTCGGCGTGGTCCGAGACTCTAGAGGACGGAGGGTAGTTTCGCCGCCCGCCCCGCCGAAGCGCTTGAGCCGATCAAGATCCGCGCTTGAGCCCTTGAAGGATCATGCCGCTTGGCGCGCCGACTGGCCGTTGGTCCGCGGATGGGCCACGCTGCCCAATCGACGCGGATGTTGAAGTCATCGCAGAACTCGAGGAATTCCTTCCCGTGAACTGCCCGCTATCGGTGATGATGGAGTTTGGGACTCGAATCAAAGACTATGTCGCGAAGAAGATGGCCGCTGTGCCGACGGACGCTTACTACCGCTTGGCTCTATCCACTTGGTGAACTTGTCCACCGCGACGAGCAATGGGTAAAGCCCGGGCGCTTTCTTGAAAAGCCCGACCGATCGATCCCCAAACCGCAAAAGGCCACGGATGGGGATTGTCGCAAGGGTTCGAGCCGGGCAGATGTGTCCGCTCGCAAAGAATTGGCATCCTTCGCAGGTGCGCATGAGCGCGCTCGCGCGGACACGGCGGTCGCCAATAGAAATCTTGCCGAAAGGCCTTTCCCACCGAGATCGGGCGCAGCTGTGGTGACCGCAAATTCCGCCGTATGTCGTCCAAGAGTTGTTTTCCTTGGTCGCCGAATGCACTTTTGGAGGACCCCGAGGGGCTCTTTGTAAAGGTCTGGACCGACCAGACGAAGACTTTGCTCGCCGGGCGAGGCGCCCTCCTCGGGTCGGGAGGAAGCGACCCGTCCACAAACGATCTATGAATGGCTTTCTCCAATGAACTCGGTTGCTAGTACGCCGTGGCTCGTGAAGGACCGAAATGGCAACAGAGGGGGTGAATGGTCGCAAATAAAAATTCCCCAAATACTCCAACAAAAACCTCAACAAGATCGCCAAAAGGAATTGTGAAAAACCCAAAAACTAGACAACTATGTGTACCCCAAGCTTGCATGGATAAGTACCATAAAATATGTGGGATTTTGAGTCACAATCCTGGTTGTCTAGTGTCCAAGATAAAGAGGAATCAATTCAAACTCTTGCTTTTAGAAAGGACATCAATTCAAATCACAAAAGTCACTTCAGAAAAGCAAAGCAGAATTCCCAGAACTTGTCCTCAATTTGCACAGGAGGTTGGTGGGTTTCTGTAGCTCACAAAATTTTGAGACTTTTTCTCCCTGTGAGCATCAGAGTCTTGAAGAACTCCACCAAATTTCTCCTCAAAAGCCTTACAGAAAAACACGAAAAATCAAAGAACACAGTCTGGTCAAGAACTTCGAGCAGAACGTTTGGGGCCTGTTTTCACCTCATGGCGCCCAAACGGTACAACAAGTGAACTCCAAAATTTTTCTGCAAGCGGATATCAGAGTCCCGCACCTCCTCCAACAAGAATCACTCAAAAGGATTTTTCTAGATTTTTACAAAATCAAACACTGACTGCTGCAAAGAAGAACAAGTTCAGAACAAAGTTGGAACTTGAAAGAAAAGATGTTCTCTACTCAATCCAAGAGTGCAAAAGAGATGTAAAACCATATGAACACACTCAAAACATCCAAGAACAGCAGCATTTAGAAGGAGGGAGGCAAATCCAAATTACTTGAAAGTAAATTATGGAATGTAATTATGGAAAGTAAATGCTGAATTTAAATTGCGTAAAGTAAAGACATAATGTAAATGCGCAAAATAAATTCAGAGGTGGATGAATAAAACTTTCATTTCTGGAAGGGAGGTTACAAAGCCTCACATTCATGTGGGCAAAGCTCAAATGAGCATAAAAACCTCAACACCTTCAAGGGAAGGAGGCTACCCTCCACCCCTATTTATACTACTCTTGGGCCACCTACCACCCTTGGATGAGTCCTCAACCCTAGAGCACTCATCTAAGGGCTAGGATTAACCCACACACACAGCCATGCAAGGGCTAACCCAAACCCACACACATACCGGGTTTTCTTGCACGGTTTTCAAAGCATACTACCTAGACCCGCTAACCTATCAACTAGACCTCAATCCGACGGCCCTCATTGATCCACGCGCATCTAGCTAGCATCAACTCCTTTCCTTGTCTTCTTGACTTGCCCGACTCCGCCTCCGATCATCTTCCGCGATCTCCCAACCGCTCTGACCTCCGACGCCTCGCCTAGTCCCTGGCCATCCTTCGCTCACCATGACCTAGCACCGTCTCCGCAACCATCAAAGACAAGGAAACTCCTCACATAGCAATGCCCACAAAGATGTGCAATAAACCATGCAACTCATCACTACGCTGGCCCATACGACCCAGATCGCCACTCGGCAAAGACAACTCAAATTGCTTCATTTTGAAAATCAATCCAAATCAAACTCAAACTTGAGCACACCTTGCTCAAATAAAGTCAAATACTCATCACAAATATGGATGGACCTCCACATGGTCCTTCAATCTCCCCTTGATGAGTATATTGACAAACCACACAAAAGGCATAAATTTGAGTTTGAAGAAAATGAAGAAGAAAGCAATTTTAGTTGCAAAGTCAAACTTGGTCCAAAGATAGAAATTAGAACCATGACCAAGTTGACAAAGAGGAATTTAGATTTTAGAGTTAAATTTAAGAAAGAGCAAGTTTTCAACAAAACTCTAAAATCCAACTAAACATGTCAAATGTGATTATGAGATTATGATCCAATGAAGTAGTAGCATAGTTTTACAAAGATCATAATAACCAAATAAGCATTCACATTTTTATCTTTTAGTGATGCCTTTTCTACGTTTTCTCCCCTTTGGCAATATAGGCATCAATTTTTTTATGTATGCATGAAATGCAATCGAAAGAGCTTTGAAGATTATCCAATTGATCAAAATGAAAGATATTACACCAAGCTTGTCAATTTTTAGATTGACTAAACTAAGATATGTCCAAGTGCAAATACAAGCTTAGTTTTGAATATTTCATTTTAGCAAGATTTGACAAGTGCAACACTTAGCTTTAGTTTCAAAAATAGAAGAATAGCCACTCTAAGGATCAAAAGGAAAACCTAGAGTTCAACCTACTCAACACGTTGGGGAATCTAGAAGAGCATACAAGGTCCTTCGGCTCATTTATCACTTAATGCAAATTTTGATTTATCATCATACAAGACATGGCGGGTGCAAATGTTTGACATTATTTGCATTCTTTACCCACATATGTCTTTGTTTTTAATTTATTTGCATTTTCTTTTGACAACCAATTGACTCAAGCCGCATGCGACCATCTCAAGATGAACTCTTAAGAGGATGGTCTAGGTCAAACACGATGTATTCCAAGTTCATCCCAAGTGCAATGGGAAGCGGTCTTGTGAATACAAGGTGTTGAGTCGAATGTGCACAAGAAGAGTCAATTTTGTTTAATTTTCATTTTTAGCACAACGATTCATGAGCAATTGAAGGACTCTAGCATGGATCAAACTAGTTTCACCTAAGTTGCTATAGGGACTCTAGAGAACTCCTAAATTTCTCAAATTATGGCACAAACCTCTAGAGAAGAAACCTAGCAAGTAAAAGCAACAAGTTTCATCAAGTTTTTCATTTAAGGCTTATTTCATTTTTAAGCTTAGCAAGTTAAATGAACTTGGACATACCTAAGCTAGTGATTTTCTTCAAATGATGTAGCATGGTGTATAGCATGAAGAAGAAATCAATTGCATAATAGACAAAGCTCATAAAACAGGAAAATGCAGTCTAAATGCAATGCATGAACAGATTCCCAAACTCCCCTCAACAAATGAATCAATTTTAAGCTCAAATCTGTTAAAAATGAGTTATTATCAAGATTAGGCATAAAGAAGACCCAATGAACTCAATAACAACCGTAAAACATAATGAGGAGAAGAAGTCGAGAAATCGCAAAACTGGATGGCTATAGAGCATAGAAAGATAGAAGAGACTCACTACGGCTCAGACTCGCTCTTATCTTCCCGATGGATCGACATAGGGAAGTCGACTCTAGATCCCAACTAAGGAGTGCACATGCACTGCCTACCTGGAGGCCCAATACCGCTAGACTTATAAGACTCGTGAGGGAACTCAACCTAGAGAGAGAGAGAATGCTAATCACGCATGATAGCAACCTAAAGCACAAGATAAGAGGTCAATGCAAGGCATGCCGAAGTCTAAGTGAGTGAACTCAACTCAAGAAAACAAGCCCAAAGTCACCGTAAGAAACACAAAGAAAAGAAAAGTCTGGAAGAAAACATATAATACATAATATACAAACCACTCCCCTCACGAAAGGCCGTAGGGCTCACGACTCCAAGCTCACCTCAAGGCAACAAACTGAGCTATCCAAAGGCTTGGTGAAAATATCGCTAATCAAGGTCACTTCACGAATCGAAGCGCGATATCCCTTCTCCACATGGTCTCTAAGGAAGTGATATCTAATATCAATGTGCTTGGTCCGAATGTTGCACGGGTTTTTAGCAATGCAAATAGCTGAAGTGTTGTCACGTAAAAGTGGCACACTCTCTATCTCTAACCCATAGTCCCGTAAGGTCGATCTCATCCAGAGCACTGGCTACAAAGAACTAGCCGCAAAGAACATACTCGGCCCGGTGGATCAGGCAACTCCCGATCGCTTCCTAGATGACCAAGAAACAAGAGAAGTGCCAATGAATTGGCAAGTGCTGTAGTGCTCTTCCTATCTATCCTACAACCAAGAAAGTCGGCATCGAAAAGGCTCTAAGAGATAGACAAGAAGACGAAGAGTACCAAATACCATAATCGGTGGTAGCACGAAGGTACCAAGATGCGCTTGACCGCTCGGGCGTGAGAGGCGCGAGGAGAAGCTTGAAATCGAGCGCATGCACACACAAAGAAATGTATGTCCGCCTCAAGCGTTGAGGTACAAGAGGAGCCGATCATGTTCAAACTCCTTTTGATCAAGAAAGCTCACCATCCTCATCGGGCTCGAGGACAGCAGTGGTGGCCATAGAGTCATCACCGCTTCCCATCGACATGTCGAACGCCTCAGAGGTCACTGTATATTTGCCTTGATGCAAGAAAGTACCTCCCGAGTCCGCTTGATTTGGAAGCCAAGAAAGTAGCTCAACTCGCCCATCATACTCATCTCAAACTCAGGCTCATCACCTCGTAAAACCGAGACACAAGCGAATGAGATGAGCCACCAAAATTATATCGCCCACATAAACTGACAAGAAGAAAATGAGACTCATGGTGTCCGATGAATGAGTTTTGTCTACTATGCCCATTTTGAAGTCATGGCTGAGAAGATAAGACTTGAGCCTCTCATACCATGCTCTGGGGCTGCTTGAGTCCATACAAAGCTTTGGAGAGCTTGTATACATGACTCGAAACTTGGGGTTCTCAACTCGAGGTTGTTTGACATAAACCTCTTCCTCAATATAGCCATTGAGGAATGCACTCTTGACATCCATTTGATAGAGCTTGAAGCCCTGGGATGCGAGAGAATGCAAGCAGGATCCTAATAGCCTCTAGTCTAGCTACAGGCAAAGGTCTCTCAAAGTCAAGACCCTCAACCCGAGAAAGCCCCTGCAACTAGCCTAGCCTTGTTGTAATGACAACCCCATCCTCACTGCTTGTTTTTGAACACCCACTTGGTCCCAATGACATTATGACCAGATGGGGCTCGACAAGTCGCCATACCTTGTTCCTCTCAAAGTTCTCGTTCTCATGCATAGCATTAATCCACGATTCATCGGATAATGCATGAGAAACATCTTTCGCTCAAAGGAGGCAACAAAGGCAGAGTGGAGGCAAAATCGACAAACCTGATTTTGAGCGAGTGACGCTCAAACAGATCACCAATGATCCGATCGGGTGGATGAGCTTTATGGATATGACGGGAGGACCGTAAGGTATGGCCTCTACCTCATGCACGTAAGAGGTAGGAGCAGAGCCACTCCCAAGGAGAGTCAAGGCAAGGGTGGTCTCCCGAGGTGAGAAATGGAAACAGAGGCACCTCGTGTATAGAGGGAACTGATCCGTGGAACACCATCATCTCCATCATCCTCATCTTCTACAAAGATGGTCTCTGAGGGATAAGAAGAGCTCAAACATCGTGTCTAGCTCCTGGCTAGCCTCATCAAGGTCACATCACAGTCTCTATGATCCTATGCGCATCAACACCTGCACTTATAGTTACGAGAAGAAGTCGAGTAACCTAGAAAGATACCATCGTAAGAGCGAGACTCAAACTTATCTAGGTTACTGACTTCAAGATAAAACACTTGCAACCGAAAACGCGAAAATGAGACACACCGGCTTTACCATACCTCAACTCATAAGAAGTGCGATGCAAATGTGCTCTCAAAACACGCGATTAGAAACATGGCAAGCAAGAGCTATAGCCTCACCAAAACTTCCTAGGAGTATCAGACTGCCTAGCATCGCCCTGCCATCTCAACAGTGGTCCTGTTCTTCCTTTCCACTACGCCATTCTCACTGAGGCGAGGAGAAGAGAACCGATGCTCTAAACCGACTCCACACAAAAACTCTCAAAGTAGGAATTCTTGAACTCCGTGCCATTATCATCTGCAGATAGCTCAGAATGCACCGGGAGCTCAATAGACAACCCATCGATCAAACCCTCAAGTGAGAAAAGTCTCATCCTTCGAGGCCATGAAGAATACCCAAGAGAATCTAGAAAATCATCAACGATGACAAGAACATACCACTTCCTCCCGCCGATCGCACTCTAGCCGACCAACAGTTGTCCATATGTAAAAGCTGTCTCCGTGCATCACCATCACTACGATGGATCGGAGGATGAGAAGCAAGAACCATCTTGCCATGTCGGCAAGGAGAGCAAACTAAGTCTTTGACCATCTTGAGTTTGGGCAAACCCGAATGAGATCGTGGTCGCTAACTCTGGTCAAATGATCAAAACCAATGTGACCAAGTCTCCTATGCCGAAGGAGAGATCACGGACTCGAAGCAATCAAACATCGAAGAGAGTCTCCGTAAGAAGCGAGAAAAATCAGCACGAAGACTCTCCCAAATCTAGAAATCCCAGAACTAACCCTCCCGATGAATCAAGGATTCTACAGCATTACTCTTGAAGCTTACCTCGAAAGAGTCATCGATAAGTCGAGAAACAGAGAGTGATTGTATTGTACCATTTACTAAGGCAACATCTTTAAGAATGAAATTTTGGTTAATGCAGATGGTACCTTTAGCAATGACTCTACTCAAGATGCATCCCCAAAAGTGATTAACTCATCACCGGGGCTCGGACTAGGGAAGAGAACCAACGAGAATCTCCGGTCATATGACGAGAACAACCGAGTCAACAATCCAAACATCGCCTCTTCCCCATCCGGATTTAACCCGATCAAGACACAAGAGAGAAAGATGACTCAAGATGGGATAGAGTGAAGACTTAGGAACCCAATATCGAACCATACGACACCTCGACAGTTACACCACGTAAGAAGATCGACTCGAGTGTCTCTCTCGACGCCAACTCTCACACGATCAGAGCAACTCGTAGATAATCTAGAGTCAAATCGGGTTGGCACGCCGTGGTGCAAAAGCCGACCATCCCAAGAAGGGTCGCTGGATCTCCTACCAGAACACCTCACGCCACGATATCTACCTCGATGGGAAAAACGAGGAATATCAAGAGGACGGCGGAAGATCGACTACGAACAGCTCCGGGACTAAAACTCAAGAACTAGCATGAAAACCAAGTCCTCGACGCCGCCCAAAAACAGCGACTCTCTAACCTGCCTAGAAGCGGGTGTGTCTTAGGAGCACTCAAAGTCCGGGATGACCCCGAATACCCTAAGAGCAGCAACACGCCACGCCGAGTGATCTTGGCGCTCAAGCGTAAATCTACTAGGTGACCATCCTTCTTACGTAAGGTGCATGTGTACTTCGCCTTTGCTAGAGGCGTAGCAATAGGAGTAACACCTTCCGGTCAAGTCCTATGGACAACCCCACAGACCTAAACACGGTGGTACTCACTCAGGGAGCTACCACAATCTCACCACTCTTGGAGCCGCGCACAATGGTGGGAGGATGCGCCCAGCGTGCTCCAAGGATCAAATCCTAGACCTTGATTGAATCTACTAATCTTGGATTGGTCTAGAATAAGATTGAGCTTCTTCTTGCCTCCAACAAACTTCTCGAGAGTGCTCATAAGATACTGCAATCTCGGAAGAAAGAAGCACAAGAAGAACAGGGGAAGGAGAGGAAGAAGAACCAAAGATGAGCTCTTAGCACGTGCATTTTTCTCCTCAAGACGGTCGCCTCAATCTTGAGGGCCTCACAAGAAACGCAAGGAGCATCTCTAATTCTATGGGCTTGGTCTTCTAATTCTTCCTAAGCTCGACATGGATTTTATCCAAGTCCCCACAATCTCGAAGACATCGCAAGCAATATTTTTGTGACTTATCTAGTAAGTCCTTAGCAAGTTTAGCACACTTGACATTCAGTGGTTTCATTGTCAAGTTTTAATTGCTTATACCCTCACATGAGCCGTTGGGTCCTTAGAAGCATGTGATTCAAGTTCATTGTTTCTAGCAGTAAAGCTTCCTAAGGTGTTCGCCATGGCATCAATTTCGCAAGCAATTTAGGGCAATTAGAGCATGATGGAGTGGAGTGAGCATGAAGAAAACTAGCCTCAACAGAATAGCATCAATGTAACTAGTGCTAGCATTCTTCAACCTAAGACCATCAAGTTCAACAAGCACACTATCATGTATGGTCCTTAGGTTCTCCAACTCCACAAGAATAGCATCACACAAAGAGCAATCATCGCTGACTCGGGAGGAGAAGATCTAAGTGAAGCTAACTCCCGAGTCAAG